>JAPDOI010000114.1:1455000-1768041 GCA_029168955.1 Aplectana chamaeleonis
CGGCAAGGAATGGTCAGGACCATTTCCGCCACCGGCAAGAAGCGCCGAAGTCGATCGATTCAATTTCTTTTTCTTCGTTATTTCGTGCATTCGATCGCCTCACCACATTCTGCCTGGATTTCATTGAAAACGAAAAAAATTACTGAAACATGCTTGAAAAATGTATAGTTTTCCAGATTTATTCCAGTTTCAATGCCTTACAGGTTGTCTAAATTTATTCTAATGTGATCTTTCTACATAGCTGTACATCTTTGCGAACGTAACAAATTGAAGTCACGGGAAAAACAATGCTTAACAGCACATTTTTTTACTTACGTTCAGATCTCTGTTTTCCTCTCTTTTTGTTTACTTTCCACGAAAAGTAAACAGCGTCATCCCTGAAACACTTATAACAGCCAAAATGCAATAAAAACAGTTTACAGGAAATTTTGACGTCGATGAAGGGAGGTTGTACGCAATGGAAGAACAACGTGGCCGACGGCGGCATCGCGGCAATTCTGCGAGGTCTTGGTGCCCAACGTTGCGTCAGCTTTTGTTCTCACCCCAAACCTCTCGCTCGGCGGCGTGCCACCTGTCGCTGCAACTCTGCAGAGCCCTTAATAATAGCACTAATTTTTTTCCAATATTTGTTGATATTCGAAATGCCCGTGGTCTTCTCACAACATCCGCGTTTTTTTGTAATTGCGCACAGTGTTCCAAAAATTTTATCTTCCCGGTCGCTCAGGAGTAATTTTCTCCTTTAGATAGCGCGATTGTTTTTTTATGCACTTCATATTTCATTCGTTTTCGCGTCAATGAAGTTTCTTTTTGATGCTAATTTTATGGACCTGAAATAGATGGAGAATGAATCGATCAAAAATCATCTAGAACAAAAATCTCCATTTCGAGCAAACTGCAACTTGACGCCAAAACATTATATTTCGGTCTTCGGAGCATTGACAACCCGGCGCGCGGGGTGTCCGAGTCAGTATGATGAGCGCAGAGGACGAAAAGAAAGGCGCTGCCAGCCGCACTGGCACTCTCTCGGCCAGTCAATGTGCAAACTGGCTATCTCGGCGTCTCCGCGGAGAGGAATCATTTACAGCTTTGTCTGTACAGTACACTGATGGAAGCAATCTTAGTTCGGGAGGGGAGGGGGCGCTCAGCATTACAAAAAGGAGTGAAAGGTACAGTTTTCAGAAGTCTAAGGATATGGAGTATTTCCATGGAGTCTCTAGGAAGGCAATGACTGATAACGCTATCAGATACTTTATATTGAAAAAAAATTGATTTTGATGAATACCCCCCCCCTAAACAAAGTTTGCACCCAGGGATGAATTTCTGAAGTAATCGATTCTTAATTTAATCGTCTGAAAGGCGTTGTAGGCTGCGCTCTTTCCATGCGGAGGTACAGAATAACCGGTTAACAAGTGGGTTACTAGCTAATTATCAAGTGAATCCAGAAAGTCGTATTAAACAGTCGTAGATGCGAAGCGGTTGTTTCCCAAAAAATTCAACTAGGAAATGGAGAAAACATTTTCAAAATCACATCTCTAGCTTTCTCCAAGCAAAAACAGTTTGACACTGGCCGAAACGCTCCAACAGAAAGGAACATCAGGAAAGTGGAGTGGGGGAGTCTACAAAGAATTAAAAATATTTTTTTGAGAGCCGATTTCCATGGATAAAATTTTTAAGTCCTCGAAACAAATCGTTGTGGTATTTCACATAGAAGAGCTCTAGACTTTTCAAAAAAGGACCTCTACTTGGTTGAGAAGGTTCATGCGTTAGTAATTGCGCTTGCTACTGCACTTTCACTAGTTTACGTTTCTGATCAGCAAAATGAAACCGTTTGTGTGAATTCACCAACACCATGTCTTCTTTTCAAAAATAAGTATTGGATGCACAAATCTTTTTTCGTACTAGAATAGAACCGACGAAAGAGAAGTTATTTTAATAACCACAAAGTTCTTCTATGAAGAATAATAAAACGGTCTGTTTTTGCGAGTTAAAAGTTGAGGCCTCGGGAATCGGTTCTCGAGAAATTTTGATACCTTTTCGTAGACTCATCGACTACACTTCCCTGCAACCCTTTTTTTGTTGGAATGTTTCTGTCAGCACCGAATCTTATTCGCTTGGTAGATCCCCTTTTTGATAGGACTTACTCTCACTTTTTTTCTCTTTTATCACAAATGTAATCACCAGCGTTACCAAGCAAAGAATTCAGTAATTCTGTTGAAGAAATGCGTAGCAAAAATGAGATTTGTTTCCGATCAATCGGAAATAAAAATATTGTTAGAACTCTAACAAATTCTTCTACAGGAAATGTGTTTACAGGCGTAATTGCGATTACAGCCTCAGCATCCACATAGACGAAGGGGTCGTGGCAGTTTGCCAGAATATACATCGCAACCCCAATCATCCGAAAGACGCCAGTCGATGGCACAGTATGTACTAGCGTCTTTTTCTTTGTGTCTCCGCAGCAGGAGGGTGGGGTGGAAAACGCAGCAAGCGCGAGGGAAAGTGGGCGAGGCATGCTTGGTTGTCAATGGTACCGCAACCTTATATTTCGGACGCTGTTGAAAAAAGCTGCAAAAAAATATAAACCCATGCTGGGCTACAGAATATGTTTTTTACGCATTACAAAGTATAAATGCTCATATAAAGTTCTGGGAGCCGAGTTGCGTCAATGATAGGGTATAAAGAGCAAGTGCGAAGCTTTTAGCTGCACTTTATTCCCTATTATCGCTGGAACTCGCAGACCTCAGAACTCTATATGGATCTTGAATCGTTGCTTGAATGAACTTTTCGAGACGTTGGCAAGACTTCTTCTGTTTTTTTCACTTTGCTTTCGATAACTTTAAGCTTACAGTCCTTATCACAATGAAGTCCGCACATTGGCCAGAAATCTGAGCCTTTTTGAAACAGAGCGCTTTCTATCACGATAGAAACCGTTTAATTTTTTTTCGACTTGCGGTGATGTACATATTCATGTTTACTCGTTAAAATCTAGGTGAGTTTTGATGTCATGTCCATAATCTCTTGACTCTCATCCTCCCCGCCCCTCAAGTTGAAATCCATCACGGTTGCGTCATTTTGACATTTCATGGGTGTTGTCACGGTGGATTTGAAGTCGTGACACACCAATGATTTGTTGAAGATGAACCAGCCCGCATCTGTAGTCTGCATTATCACACCATGCCATTATCACGACTAAATTCTTTCTCTTGATCTCTCTTTTTCTTCTCAGCATGACTGTTTACATATGGTGGTCGACGCGAAGTGGTCCGTCATATAGGTATTTTCTGCCGATCACGTAGACTGCACGTCACATGCAGAGACACGCAGAGACCCGGACTTCTCGGGAGTAACCGCGTGACGTTCAGCACTGACGGTGGGGTCTTCTCGACCGACCGCGGTAGCTAGCGGGCTTACCGTGGTTAAATTTGGACCCACCGCGAGGCATTCCGGACTGACAGCGGTGCTTTCTGGACCGACCGCGGGAGCTCGCGGGCTGACCGTGGTTAAATTCGGACCAACCGCGGGACATTCCGGACTGACAGCGGTGCTTTCTAGACTGACCGCGTGAGTTTGCGTACTGACCGCGGTAGCTTGCGTACTGACCGCGGGAGCTCGCGGACTGACGGCGGGACCTCGCGGACTGATCGCGGGAGCTCGCGGACTGACCGCGGGAGCTCGCGGACTGACCACGGGAGCTTGCGGACTGACCGCGGGAGCTCGCGGACTGACCGCGAGCGGAAACCGGTTCGACCAACGCCCATCCCGGTGGCGGTCCGCTATTTGCGCGCGGTCAGGTTTTCACTTTGTCCGAGTAAATCGTTTGGCCCAGTTGTCCTTGACACTGCACTGGCCACTTCCGGTCGGCGTACCAGACTGGCCACTTCCGATCACGCCCTATGACTGTCACCCCCGTTCAAAGTCCAAGTCGCCACTTCCGGTACACCAGATTTCCGGTGCCGCCTCCTGGAGCTGTAGCCAGCCCTATATAAGTCGATTTGCCTTCCCGTAAGGTAGATTTGATTTTTCTGTTTTTTTGTTTTAGTAAACCTTTTGTAAACTTCTCTCTCTTCTTGTCTCACACTCTGAAACCCCAGACCTCTCCCATTCCAAGGGAGGTGCTCTAATGAGAAGAAAGTTCTTCTACGATTCCGCAGAAGAGCTTGTCTAGTGTTTTTTTTTTAGTGGACAAGCGGAGTACTGTGAGTTCCAGAGGGCTGGGGTTTCAGAGTTTGAGACAAGAAGAGAGAAGTTTACAAAAGGTTTATCAAAAAAAAAACAGCAAGAATCAAATCTACCTCACGGGAAGACAAGTCTCCAGGAGGCGGCACCGGAAATGGCACTGTCTGGTGTACCGGAAGTGGCGACTTGGACTTTGAACGGGAGTGAGTCATAGGGCGCGACCGGAAGTGGCCAGTCTGGGGCGCCATGCACGTACGCGGCGGGTTAGGTTGGGGTTAGGCAGGGTTTGGAGCGTCGGCGCGTTCGATGATAGCAGCGCGAGGGTTAAAAGGGGGTTAGGCTAGCACTGAAAAATCGTTCCCTCGAACCCTACGTAGGAGGGTGGGGCAGCCGAAACCCCGTTGAAACCCCAACTATTGATTATCTTCAGCACTCGCACAACAATGATCAAACGCACCGACGCCCAAAACCCTGCCTAACCCCAACCTAACCCGCCGCGTACGTGCATGCCGCCCCTGGTGCGCTGACCGGAAGTGGCCAGTGCAGTGTCAAGGACAACTGGGTCAAACGAATTAAGGACCAACCAAATGCAATTTATTACATAAGGAGATTACTTGAGAAAAAGTGTTACAACGTATTATTAGAAGATTACATACATGACAAATTACGTATCCTAAACGCACGGTTCATACCGTGCGTTTGCGTGCGTACGCTTCATCGCCTTCTCCTTGACGATTTATCGTTGTTTCTCCTATCGCTGCGCAAAGAATCAAATCGGAGTTCCAAAAAATTATACAATGTAATTATTGGACACTCCTTCCCTCCTACCTTTCTTGCGGCGCTGGAATCTTGGGTGCAATAGCATATTTTTTTCTCTTTTTCCCGGTCAAGACACGGCTTTTGGAGCTCCTCATTTTCTACCCAATAGGCTATCCGCGGCTCCTAGAATGCTCTGATTTCCGAGCCGACGCGGCTTTTCTAGATACTTACTTTCAAAAGGTCCGTGGATCTCAAACAGTTTCGATTTGTCTTCGTGTTTTTATGTCCCTATAGTGACTAAAGATTGCCAAAAGCCCCCAAACAAACGTCAACTTCTGGAGGAAAACCCATTTAAATAAAGCTCAAGACAAATTTGAAGTTCTCGCCGACATCAGATTGGGATAGTTGCGCGAAGAACGCAAAGAACAGTTTTACGATTCGTTGCTTGGCGCTGTGTTGGTAGTAATTCACCAAGGACGCCATTCAGATGAGCGATCATTTTTTTTCTTGTACGCAGTTTGAAAGGTTTACTAATACGCTGCGTCCAATGCTGTCAGCTTACGACGCGTCAACGCGCGATCGCCGGCAGCGACGACGTAGTTTTTTTCCTTGTAATAACGGATCGACCCCAAGGCCGGCCTCCCAAACCCAGCAAGTCCTTCTAAGGTAAGCAGATATTCATTCAGAGGTGATTTTGAAACTCCAAACGTTCTGAGTGACATTGTTATGGCCCACTAGTCCGACTGAACGCAAAAGCTGGAATTCGGTTTTCATCGTGTACGATGCCTGAAAAGGCATCGAACATAACCCGTGCTAAGCTTCGTAAAAACGGGGAGCATCTGGCAAACTTTGCAAGAAAGCGTCCGATGCTTGCAAATTTTTGAATGAAAACTTTTTGAATACTGAGAACGCTATCATAATCACAGATCAGATTGCTACCTAATTCTGTGGCTTTTGTGCCGAAGTTCCCTAAAATCGCTCTGTTTTTGAAGGAAATAGTTTTTGCAATCGTTTTCCAAAAACGTCGCGCGCGGCGAAGTGCGGCGAAACTTTGAGCAGTATTTGTACAAGTAATGAAATAGCAATCTGTTTACTTTCTTCATCATTTAGGTGCAGGTGAGGAAAACTTGAGGATTGTGCTAGTTGAATTTTTGAAATCCTTCATTAGACGCGCTCGAGAACTACCTAAGAAGTGAAAGGGAGATTTGTTGCGAAAACCCTTGACTCTTAAATGAAGATTTTCGAAAACTCAGCCAACGTATACCTTGAGATTCTCTCACCTGCACCTAATTTATGAAGAAAGCATACAAATTGCTATTCCTTTACTTGTGCAAATACTGCTCAAAGTTTCGCCGCACTTCGCCGCGCGCGACGTTTTTGAAAAACGATTGCAAAAACTATTTCCTTAGAATTTCCAGGGAACTTTGGCCTACAAGTCACATATTTAGGTAGCAATTTGAACGTGAACATGATAGCATTCAGAAATCTAAAAAGTTTCCATTCAGTAAAGTTACATGTTACGGCTACATCGGACGCTTTTTTGCCAAGTCTGCCAGATGCTCTTTTTTTTATTCTTCACTTCCGCACTGCCGTTCAGTCCGCAAAGTGCGCTTGATTGCGAAATCGTGCTGCGGCGCGGTTGCGAGTATCCTCGGACAGGGATGTGGGATCACCCGGGCGGTGGGATCACCCGGGCACCAAAGACCAAAGGCGACCGGGTGATCCCACATCCTTGTCTGAGGATGTTCACAACCGCGCCGCAGCAAGATTTCGCAATCAGGGTGCACTTTGCGGACTGAACGGCAGTGCGGAGGTGAACTGTACGAAACTTAGCGCGGGTGCATATCGCATGTACACGCAGAGAATCATACAGTGCTGTGCTTATCTGGGCCCAATACCGGCCCGCAATCGCGTCTCGACACGCTTTGCGGCCGCACGCGCTCGAGTCAGTCGAGTTTCCAGCGCCAGAGCCGACTCGATGAGGCTTTTTTATACATTTTTCTCCGAGTTCTTTTAGTTTCCAATTTCTGAACCCCACCTAGGGTCAACAGATTGGCGGCTGCGGCACTGGAATCTCTTCCGACTTGAAAGCGCTCGGCCGCAAAGCGTGTCGAGACGCAATTGCGGACCGGAATTTGGCTCAGAGAAGATCTCGAAAGTGGCGTTTTGCACTCGAACTTTCCCCCCGCCGGGATGCTTCGAGCCGAGTAGACCGAAAACTTCAGGAAATCGACAAACAAACTTTAGATTCGTGATCAGTGCCCCCAAGAAAACCCTGGGAGAACTTTAAGTCAAATCTGGAACACTTTTCTGAAGCGCTTTCAGAACCCCTAGTTGATGAAAATACGCGCCCAACCGAAAATCAGTACAAGTCCAACACTCTATCAGTCAGCGCAAAGCCTGGAAAATGGGCTTCTCCCCAAACTTCGCTCAGGGTGGTAGTTTTGAACGCTGAACACAATTTTGAGGTTGGTTTCCGGATTTTCCAAAGACTAATGCGCGTCTTGGAAGGTACAAGAACCACAAAAAAACTACCGTTTTAGGCATATAACTTCTCGCAACTTCCTGCTCGGGTCGGGGTACTGCAAAGTTTTACTATTAAGTCACAAGAGATGCTGACCATACTATTCGTTTCCGCAGATCCGACACACGCTTTGTATACTTCCGTTGTTAGACTATTTCATTTAACAGGGCCACCGGTTAATTTTCGAAGAGTTTTGTTCTTACGGGAATGTAGCGGTGAATTCTACTTCACTGCCTAACCGCGGCTTTCAGTTGGCTTCGAGTCCGGACCTCGAGTAATTTGGCTTTCCTGGCCGCACATAACCATTCACCCCACTAAAGGCAGTGTTCACGATAAGAATCGGTTTCTTGCTCATCCACCTATCTTGAAGACGGTTCCACTCTGATTCCAGTGATGTCTTTGAAATTGTACAAGACCTTCTGGGAACGGAGTTGTGGTCCCTCAAAAATTGAGCTAAGGAAACATGGTGGACGAGTTGTCCGACGCTTGTACCTTCCGCTTTTGCAGCCGATGTATGCGAGCTGACCTGAGTAAAGAAAGAAGTTGGGAATAAAGGGAAGAACGGGGCTATTGATCGGAAACCATTGCTCATCTCATGATCTCGAGCATTCATTTGTTCAAGTCGGTGGGCGTGGAAAGTGCATCTGGGTGTGACGAGCTGACGGGTGTCCAACTTTGGGGCCGTGGGGACCGTTGCGAGCTCATTTTTCTTAGTTTTTTCAACGATAGGGTTGCGCTAGGCCCCACAGCTGCCGATCTCCCACAAAAAATCAGACATGGTTTTTATCGTGGACACTGCCTTTAAAAGGCACTGTTCACGATAAACTTCGTCCTTAATTTTTCAAAGAAAAATTTTTGTGATAGCCCCCAAAAAGAAAACTGTGTTGAAAAAACGGTTCTGAACGCATTTTCAGCGGCAAAAAAAACGGGTAAAGGATCATCCCAGTGGGCAAGGCCGACTCCTTTGGGTCTAGTTGTTCGCATCGACACCGACACGTCTCCATCACTGTCACGTTTTGACGTGCGACTATCAGTGGTTTTCATCGAATAAGGCTATGGATTGGGAAGATTTTTGCCTGTAGAAGATTTTCGCAAGTTTTCGACAACTAATTCTCTAAACTAATTTCTCTCTCAATGAAAAACCACTGACGATGATCGCAGATCAAAGCTTGGCAGTGATAGAGACGTGTCGTTGTTGGCGACAACAACTAGACCCAAGGAGACCGGACTTGCCCACTGGGGTTATGTTCAGAACCGTTTTTTCGACACTGTTCTGCTTCCAAGAGCCAACACCATTGTTTGTAAAAAATTAACTCAAGGACCGAGTTTATCGTGAACGGTGTTTTTAAAGACGAATCAGTCCCGAGGGACTATACTCGTTATTCAAAGTTATTCCTTCGGATGATGGATCGATTCGGATTATGCTTTTTTGAAAATTTTAGGATAATGAATCGATTCAGATAAAGCCTTTTTCTATCTTTTCCGAATACGGGTACCCGTTCGGATAATTTCAGAAAAACTTCGGATAATCTTTGATATATCGTGCTCCTGTTGGCCAAATTTCGGTCCGCAATGGCGTCTCGACACGCTTTGCGGCCGCCCGCTTTCGAGTCGGAAGAGTTTCCAGCGCGATCTGTTGACTCTAGGTGGATTCTAGAAACTGGAAAGTAAACAAAATTGGAGAAACTGTATATAAAAGCCATATCGACTTGGCTTTGGCGCTGGAAACTCGATTGACTCGTGCGCGTGCGGCTGCAAAGCGTCTCGAGACGAAATGGCGGACCGGAATTGGGCTCGGAGAAGCACAGTACAGCTGAGGCAAAACGGTGAAAAATACACCAGTTTTTCGAGGCAAGCCTTTTGAAACACCCATAATTGAACGAACAGTAGTACTTCATTGCATTTGCAGCATGTTCACATACAAACTTCAGAGTTCATATCTTCCTCGTCTTCTTCTCAGGCAATCGCCGCATTCAATGCGTGTGGAATACACATTCAACTCGGAAACAAGGCGGTTCCGAGCACATTCAGAGAACGTGCTGCCCTAGGAGCACGTGCTCCTTTTTTGTGCTTCAAAATACAGGACGTGCTCCAACAAATAAAGCGTTCAATGTTTGCATGATACTTGCATGATGCACATCCAACTCGATGACGAAACGATTTTCCAAAAAAGGAAGGCATACGACGCATTCTTGAGACGGGATTAAGAGGCCCGCAGCGTCACCGGTCCAATTACCCAAGTTTGCGGTACTTGACCTACGCGGCCGCTGGAGGCTTCGTTCAACCGCTGGCTGCCCCTGATGGAGCTTGGCGGGCTGGTAGAGTCGTATGACGGTGTGCAGGCCGCGTCGCGTGTCGGTGTGCTGCTACGATAGCGCTGGACTACCTTGCAGCACGTGCTCCTGCAGGAAAATTTTTTAGCACGTGCCCCTGCGATTAAATTTTGCAGCACGTGCTGCTGTTTAAAGTACGTGCTCCTGCGGCATAGCCTTCCGATGGGTGTGGTCACTAGAGCTGAATGCATATTGAACACGCATTGAATGCCGCGATTTTCTGAGTTCCTAGCGTCTGTACCACGAGTTCTCGGGGTCCGCTTGTTTACACTTTGCTCGCCATTTGTTCCTGTCAGCGGTGTCCTTCATAGTGAGTTGCGCTTCAGCCATGTCCGTTTTCACTCTATCAAGTCATCGGGTTTTCGCTCTTCCGCGAGGCCTGGTCCCTGCAACTTGGGTTTTAGCTACTGAGTCTTTGTCCTTCCTTTGAACATGGCCAAACCTTCAACCTGCGATTATATCTTCGTAGGAAGGCACGATAATATTAAAACACAGGTTTGGTTCAGGAGAACTAGCTAGTAATAAGTATGCAAAGCATAGATACAAAAAATTTTCTACACTGAATAACTAGCCACTTGGTCATCTCACTTGACCACACCTACTTTTCCGCGCCACAACGACTCTTCCGATTCCGGAAGGAGGAAAACCCTGGGTTGATTTACTAAATAGAAGGCGGCATGGAAAAATGGACGCGGCCAAGTGCGATTTTATCTCAATTTATCCGATTTTCACCGAAGTTATCCGATTTTTTCCGATTTTTTCCGAATTATTCGCAGTTCGAATAGTGGTTCGATTCAGATGATGCATTTTTTGAATTTTCGGATATCGGATTATCCTTATCTCGGGTATCCGGTCGGATATCCGAAAAGGTGTGAATCGGATACTAAGTAGAGTTATTAATTTCCTAGTGTCACTCGTGGTTTTCTGAATAACGCTCTCCATTGGTCTTTGGAGAGTTGAAATTGTCCCAGTGTTTGTTCAACATTTTCGAGATTTTCTGAGAATTGCGGACCGGCATACTCCTTAAGCCGTCTATGAATAAATATAACTTATTTAATAATCCACAGTAGCATTTTAATGATACCAAATGCTCGAACATCTGCCAAACGTTCAACCTTGATGACTGTCTACTTTTCAGTACAGAAGATACCCGTCAGAGGCGATCGCGCCGCTTGTAAGTGAGTGGTTTTCACATGGTTGTTATACATTGTACATTTGAAATAAAAAATCTACTATTCACATTTCTAGAACGCTGGTTCAATCACCCCAGTACAATTAAATCTTTGAGACAGCTGCGGCTGGAGGCAGCCGAAGAAGCGGCAGCAGCTGCAAACGAAAATACTACGCAGAAGCCAGAGGAAAAATTTCTTAGGGACACTCCTATAAGGTGAGGTTTTTTTCCGCCTTGGCTTAGACAACTAAGCATCGATCTCGAGATTTTTCTGCAGAAATCCCAAAGAGATTTCCCCTAAATTCACTGTCTTTATCGAAACGAAATTCCGCTCCCGAGTCGCACGCAAGCGCACACGCGCAGTGCTGTGAAAGCTCTTTTCCGCAATCGCGGACCAGAATTTGGTTCCGCTAAGGACAAAATGAACAACTTCATCTTGTTGGGCTGTACGGCTCATACTGAGACAGATTTTTTCCTCAATGAAAAAAGAACGCAATTCTCCCATTTCAGTGACGACAGATCAACCGCGAATGGTGAGGACCATGAAATTGGGTGAGAATGTTGCGTAAAGTTTCACAAACAAAAGTTCGCTTTAAGTACATTTTATCAAGCTACCACACAGAATTTACATTTTTACGGTCATATAGACTAGACAGTCTACAGCGCGAGGCATGATGTATCACTAACAAGGGAAGTATACAAAGCATAGGTCGGATTTGCCAAAACGACCAGTATCGTTAGTATCTCTTGTGGCTCAATAGTAAAACTCCGCAGTATCCCGCCCCGAGCTGCAGGTTCCAAGAAGTTACAAGCTCAAAAAGTCGTTTTTTGCGCTTTTTGTACCTTCCAAAAAGCGAATTAGTCTAAGGAAAATCCGGAAACGGACCTTATAACTGTGTTCAGCTCCCAAAACTACCCCCCTGAGCAAAGTTTGGGTGGAGGCACATTTTCCGAACTTTGTCCAGAGTGACAGCGTTTTGGACTTGTACGGATTTTCGGTTGAGCGTTTCTTTATACCGATTAGAGAGCTTTGGAAGCATTTCAGAAAAATTGTCCAGATTTGACTCAAAATTCTCCCAGGTGGGTTTTTTTGGGGCGCTGATCACGAATCTGTGGTTTATTAGTCGATTTTCCAAAGTTTTCGGCTAATTTTGTTCGAAGCTTCCCAACCGGGAACAATTTCGAGGGAAAAACGCCACTTCCGAAATTTCCGCTCTTCTACTATAGATATGTCTCGAAAATCATTTGCTGAGGGTTATTTGGAGCGCTATACAAGAATCTGGAGTCCGTTTATCGACTTTTTGCAGATTACGGTAGATTACGGTGGGTATACGGTAGTTTGGTCAAAATCTCAGACTTTACTCAAAAATTGTATACGGGGGTTATTCGGGATGGAGAATACGAATTTGAACGTCTGTTTGTTGATTTTCAAAATACTAACGTGACTTTTGCCCCTAAATGACATGTTACCTACCGTAACCTACAGTAAACCTCGGAACTTTGACAAATGGACTCCATAATCGTGTTCACCACCCTAGATTACCCCTACATACAAGTTTTGAGCTAAATCCGAGAAAATTTTTTGAAACTCTCAAAAAAAAGCCCCATGGGTGGTACCCTTGCCTTTTCGCGAGGCTTAAAAAATGCTCACAACTTTTTGAAACCTGCGGCCCAGGGCGGGATACTGCGCATTTTTACTATTGAGCCAGAAGAGATGCTAACCATACTAGTCGTTTTGGCAGATCCGACCTGCGCTTTGTATACTTCCCTTGTAAGAGGGGATCACAGGCTCCGTCCATAGCAGACGACCAGCGGCAAAGCGTCAAGGCGTCGGAGCATCATGGGCCAGCGCTGAAACGCTGGCGCATGACGCTCGACGGCTGTCGCATTCAACGTGTCCGTAGGCGGCACGTCGTTAACAATGGTATCGATCACATTAGTGACAGCCGCTACTGAAACTATGCCTCCACCGTCAGCGTCAGGGCGCCTGCAGCGGTCGATAGGGGGTCAGATCAATAACGAGTGTTAAAGATGCGAACCCCCAGCGTCACTTGGCGCTAGGTCGTCTGATATGGACGGAACCATACCCCTCAACGTCCGGTAGGGGAGGGGGGGGGCAGGGGTCGGAGCTTCAAGCCAGAACCTTCCATCTGGGGAAGAGGGGTATTGAGAGTCATGCTGTTATTAGGAAGTAGTATGTTAGTATATAATTTCAATTGTGGTAATAATAGTAGCAGAAATGTCAATAGTAATGGCTCCATTCATCCCGATAGGCTTTGGAAACTTCGAAAATGCCAATGACGAGGCCTCCAAAGGACAGTTTCTGCATGTGGAGAGGTTTTCTTCATGGGCCCCTTCGACATTTTTGTTGACTAGAGAGGCCAAGCTACACAAAAACAGCCAAAGCTACAGCCACACAACTTTTTCTGCATGTGGTGCGACTGATTTTCGGAGGATTCTTTCAAAATTTTCACTCTAATCCTGGACACGAACATTTTTTAGGGGATTCACCTAGTGTAGTGCTCTTCAACCTATAGCTGCGTCCTCTAGTTGTTTTTTACTGTAAAGCCATAGTAGGTGCAGAACACCGTATATAATTTTTCATGTTTTTGTGTAGCTTGGCCTCTCTAGTGAACAAAAATGTCGAAGTGGTCCATGAAAAACCTTTATTCGCAAAGAAAGGTGAATCGGAACACATTGTAAATATGAATTTGGATTTAGCGCCAGAATGGTTTTGAAAGTTTTTCTGCCTATGGAGGCCTCGTCATTGTCATTCTCGAATTTTTTCTGCATGTGGAGTTTGTGCCGTGATTGTTTTTCATGTTGTTTGACGGTCACGTCAACATTCTATGAAAAAGTGCTTAGCGACTGATGAGAACTGGAGACGGAACCTCATCCTTAACCCCTTCCGACCTCATAAACCTACGTTTCTGACGCGCCCAAGCTCACCGGTGTGGTGTGCGGGGGCTCCTAAACAGGCAGCAGCGACCGTTTATCCACATCGTTTATTGCACTGAATACGTAGGAAGTTGGCAAGTCGAAACTTGTTGTAACTCGTAGAGCACCTCCACTGGCGAAACAGTGAGATGGAACACGTATGGATAAACAGTCGCTGCTGCCTGCTTAGGTTTTCTCGTAGTGTACCGGGCTCATTCATGAAATTGAGCTTTGAAAATGGCAATTGGTTTTCAGCGCGAACGATGCCTTCAATCATGGAACAATCGAGGGTATTGATGAATAAGATATGAAGACCCCCCCCTCAACCGGTCGTCCTCATTATCTATTCAGTAGGGGGGGGGGGGACTGAGGAAATCACGGGTTCGTGCGGTCGGCCCAAAGTTGGCTTTTGTACCACACCTCGCGCCCTAATCTGTATCTAGGACGTCACGTCGCATTGCAGAGTTTTGAGGATGACGGAAGTTTGCAGTTCTTCTCATTGGTAGTGGCCGAAATACTGAAAGCGTCAGCAGGAACGGCTTTGCGTCCCAACTTCCTAGATTTCACTCACCAGTTCGCACTAAGCAACCGCTCGCTAAAACCACCAGCACTCCCTAATTTCCTGCAATCCAACCGAACGCGGTTGAGGGCGTCGCTCGCGCTGGAAACTACTTTACATTTTCAGGCTCAATTCCATGCGTGAGCCTAATAGGTCACGCCGATAAACTTCGGCGCGTCAGAAACGTAGGGTTGTGAGGTTGGAAAGGGTTAAAGACGAGGATCCGTCACCAGTTCTCACCACTCAACTGCGACTTTTCCATAGAATGTTGATGCGACCGTCAAAAACATGAAAAACAGTTACGGCACAAAATCCACCTACAGAAAACTTCAAAAACCATTTTGGCGCGTTTTGGCGCGAAATTTGAATTCAAATTTACAGTATGTTCAGACTGACTTTTCTTTACACATGGAGGTTGTTCATGAGCCCTTTCGACATTTTGGTTCACTTGAGAGGCCAAGCGACCTAAAAACATGAAAAAATGATTTGTGGTTTTCTGCGCCTGCGATGCCTTCAAAGACACTATAGTTGGGGGACTCACCTAGAGTGTCTCTGAGATGGCTCAAAGCATAACATAAGTTCACGCTACATCACATTGCACACCAAGGCACAACATCATACAAAAAAAGAGAATACAAAATAGCATAACATAATATACCATAATATAACATAACATAACATAACATAACATAACATAACATATTATAACATTGCATTACATTACATTTCATGTTATAACATAACATTACAAGGGCGAGTGTGGAGCAGTGGCAAGAGGCGCCGCTGACACGCACACGGTCGAGTGATCGATCCGCGCCCAATGTTAACCAAGCCTTCTATCCCTCCGGGGTCTATAAATTGGTACCAGAGTTGTCTGGGAGGGTAAAAACACTGACTTGAACATCGGCTAGCCCCCCCCAAGTCATTGTATAGGCCCAATACACATTCAAAAAGCCTCTACGATTCTGAATGGAAATCGAATGTGCGGCGCATCCCGAGAGGATTCATATACGCCGAAATTTTTTTTTACTTTTAAAATAACATAACATAACATAACATAACATAACACAACATAACATAACATAACATAACATAACATAACATAACACAACATAACATAACATAACATAACATAACATAACATAACATAACACAACATAACATAACATAACATAACATAACATAACATAACATAACATATGGCTTATCATAACAAGAGCATAGCAAGTATCGACACGACATAACACGGCATGACATGATATGGCATAGAAGTACAAAGCATAGCATGGGATAACACAGCGTACTGCAGAGCCCCGCATTTTTATTTGCACTGAACAAAATGAGCCCAAATAATCACACTATCAATAACTAGCTTTTTCAGATCCCCCGATCCAGAAGAACCACCACGTGAAACAGCTGTGGGACAGCAATGGACTTCTTCGTTGTCAGTGGAAGAAGTAAGGAAGAAAATACTTTCATGGAAAACTAAGAAATGACGTTTCTGACTTTTTACTGCATAAATATGTATGTGGTTCAATGTGTAATTACACACTTAATTAGTAAAAAATGTGATTGTGAGATTTGCGTGTTATTACCATCAGGATTATGAAACTAGCTCGAAGGTAGTGTTCACGATAGAAACGGTCCTCGTTTTTCAACCGGAAATCGAATATGCCGGAGTCCAGTGTCACAATAATGGCGATATAACGGCTAAAAACGAGCCATAGATAGCCCCATGCAGCCCTTAAGCCAGGTTCATAAGCACCCGCCCCGCCCACTCTCTCAACGATCAACAAGGAAGTGGGCGGGTACTGCATAGCGCATACAATTTCGAAGGTCGTATGCCCGAAACTACCTAACGAAAATGCAGAAGGGGAAGCGTGGTGCTCCGGAAGTAGAAACAAAGCACTCCTGAATCTTCGCTTACTTGGGCTTTTTTGAGGTGACGAACACCAAAATAGGGTCCGTTTCCGATTCTGTGAAGGGTCAAGAAGAGTTAAAGGCATCATACGCGCTGAAAACCACTCACTGTTTTCTGAGTTTGAGTCATTGGTTGGGCCCGCCTGAGAACGTAGGTAGAGTTTGTTGGCTCCCCGACGCATTATTGGGAAGATATAGGAGATCTAATGCTTCGAATTTCGCCAAAAGAGTCCGGCCTTCCTACAGACATGTGGCATAAATAGAGAGCGGCAAGTAGCTTATCAACACGTTATATCGCGTAAATGAGTGGAAGTTGACGTGTCAATTCCTGTTAAGAAGCTTTCCTTTCTCTATTTATGCCACACGGCTGTCGGAAGGCCGACCTCTTTTGGCGGAATTCGAGACATTCAATCTCCCATATCTTCACAATAATGTGTCGGTGACCCAACAAGCTCTACCTACGTTCTCTGGCGGGCCCAACCAATGATTCAAACCCAAAAAACGGTAGGTGGTTCTGAGACCGTACGATGCTTTTATGGTGAGCTGGGTACCATCAAAACACCCGTCAAACACTCTAGTCATCAAAAATTTAGAATTGGTTTTTTTGTGTTCAGTGCCCGTTTTTGTGTTCAGTGCCTGAAATAACCCCTACGAGCACATCAAAGATTTCTAATTCCAGTTAGAGAGATTAAAACGCGCATGCGCGATTACGGTTCTAGGCTATACTTCGCTGGGCTGCGGCTGTCCCAGATCGATCACATCGATTTTCAATCAATAGCTGCGCACGCAACGAATGCAAATAGTAAGCGACATATGCAAGTTGTCCAAAATTGTAGGAGAAGGCCTTACTGAGGGACACAGTCTTCAACCTCATATTTCGGTCTGCTGGCCGCCGAGGGTTTCGCCCTTTCTACTTTTCGCCTACAACTCCTCTGATAATGCACTAAAACCTTGCGCAGGAAAAAAATTTGGGGCAATGAACACGATTATGAGGTCCATTTTTTGTGCTTTGGATTTTAAGGTAGGTTACATTAGGTAGAACTCATTCTAGTACTGCAGTCGATCGCTTCCAGCTTAACGTCGGCAAGGATCCGGAAGAGATACCCATTACTACCCATTTTCAAGACTTGACATGCGCCAGAAAAAAATTGAGTTCTGGGCGTTATCTATGTTTCTCAAACTCAGAAGAGATTTTCCTAAATTAAGACTTCGTTCGATAGTACTGTGTTTCTCTGGGCCGAATTTCGGTCCGCAATCGCGTCTCGACACGCTTTGCGGCCGCGAGCGCTCGAGTCGGTCGAGTTTTCAGCGCCAAAGCCGACTCGATGTGGCTTTTTTGTACAGTTTTCCCCAATTTTTCTTAGTTTCCAGTTTCCAAAACCTACCTAGAGTTGACAGATCGGCGGCTGCAGCGCTGGAAACTTCCAACTCGGGAGCATGCAGCCGCAAAGCGTGTCGAGACGCAATCGCGGGCCGGAATTTGGCCCAGAGAAGCACAGTATATCTGGAGCTGCTGGACACGAATCTGTGCTCCGTTTGCAGTTTTCCATGATGCTGCGTTAGGCCGGGATCATATTTTCCGCGACTAAGGACAGCGGCAGTGCATCTCATGCATATCGATTTTCGGTCGATATTGATGGTAAACATTGCGTCGCGTCGCCTGTCGCTGGAAGTATGATCCCGGCCTTAGGCCCAGTGCATACTTCCAGCGACGGGCGACGAGATATCGTGTTTGGGATAGATATCGTCAGAAAGTCGATATGGTTCAAATGCACTGTCGCACGTCGCGGCTCGGATGAACTAGGCCTGAGGTATATGAGGACTTGGTCAAAGTGCACACTTTGCCTGTAGCAACAGGGTTCAGGTTGAGCAGGCCATTGCGCGAATCTTTGGTGTACAGGCCATAAAACGGCCAATGTCTCACCGTCGACTGCGTACCACGCGCTGCGCGACCACACGTGCGTCGGAAGCAGACGAGTTTTGGCCGCCGTGCGACGATTTTCGGCCGCTTCCGACGCACGTGCGGTCGCGCAGCGCGTGGTACGCAGTCGACGGTGAGACATTGGCCGTTTTATGGCCTGTAGCTTCGACCCCCCACCCTCCTGTTGATTATTTTTTTTGAAAAAAATGTGTAAATTTTTCACGACCCCCCTCCTGGGATGAGAAAGTGCTTCCGCTTTTTTGAGTGACAATCAAAAATTTCACGGCCCTCTCCTCCCAAATGTTCTTTCTTTTTTTTTAGAAAAGTTCTCAATTTTTTACGACCCACCCTGTTGCTCGAAGTCACAACCCTGTTCAGGGTCAAGCAGATTGTGGTCATCCCTTCGATAAAGCTGCATTCTCCCAGGTTAGATGCCCAAAATTTTCCAAAGATCCAATGTTCACCTGTGAGAAAAGATTTTTCTGGACAATTTTCGGAAATGAACTTTTCTCAAAACGCAGATTTTTATAATTCTCTTTTTTTTCGAAATTTTTTTCTCTGTAATTGACACTCTCCTCACCAGGGATGAGCGGAATTTCGATTTCCGATGGTTTGTGGCCTTCCAATTTCCGTAAAAAATCCGGAAAATGCGAAAGAAATCGTAAATATCCACAAAATTGGAATTTTTTACACTTTTCCTTGCCAATTCCCTGGGTTTTCTTTCGGGCGCTAAATTCGAATTCGAGGTCCGCCTTCACTTTTTGCAAAGCCGGAGTTGATTTTACTTACAGCAAAATTATTCAAAAAAGAAGGATCAGATCAAGTTTTTTAGGCAGGCACAGCCAACAGGGAAGGGTTTAGAATTTTTTTGCACAAATTTCCGACCTCCGATGGTTTTTGGCGTTCCGATTTCTAAAATTGAGAAGGTAGTTCCGATTTCCGAGATTCAGAAGAAAATTTCCGCTTGTCCCTGCTCCTTACCCTACTTGCAAGTCTCGCAGACGGTTTTTCATTCCTTGCTCGAAATTCTCACCCTCTTCCCCAGATGGCTTTTTGATCGGATCTACTGAAGGGATGAGCGGATATTGATTTCGAAATTCGAAAAACAGAACGGTCATGCCGATTTGAAAATTCGGAAATCGAGCGATCGGAAATAAGTTTATCTGATTAGATATTAGCCATCTCTGAGGGGCTGTGCCCACCCTACTGCCCATCCATTTAATCTTCAAGACTGGTCTGGATCTCCTTCTGTGAGAGAATTCTCTGGGCAGTTTTTCGGCCACCCTAAAAAACCTGTAGACGGTTCGGCAAGTAACACTAATTAACGTCCTGAAATTGAAAATTCTTAATTATTCCGGATCTTGTCCGCATTCGGAGCATTTTTTCGTAAATTGGAAGACTAAAAACATCGGAACTCGGAGTTGCGCTCATCCCTGTACAGAAGGGGAAGAGCCTCGGGCACAGTTTGGCTGGGCGATTGCCACGCTCGTGTCGCTCCAGCAGAGTGAACGCAGTGGGTATCCGCCGCGCGCGTGGCACTTACCCTGTCAAACTGAGCCAGATGCCCCTCCTTTTCTGTGCATTCGATCAAGAAGCTCTCTAGTCTAGATTTCCTTATTTAGTGGTTTTTCACACGACCCCCCACCCCACTTTATCCCGCGGAACAGTCAGCGCTCGACCCTGTTCAGCATTTCCTAAGGGCACTGATTCTTAGGGTGCTGATCACGAATCCGGTAACCATTTTTCTATTCAAAATATTTTGGCAAGTTGCTGTATATATAATGTCATTCAACGTTGGCATGGATCCTACTAAGACTTTGCGTTCATTGTTGAGGGTTGGCGCAAACTCGGTGCCATATGTTATAACATAGGTGCACCGAGTTTGCGCCAACCTCCAATGGGGAACGCGAAGTCTCTTCAGGATCCATGCCGGTGGTAAATATTTTTAGCCGTACATTTAGGCCTTAGTCACCCGCAACTTTTTTTTACTCGTTGCATGGGCACGCTCGCTATATATACTCTGTTTATCTTGAATGGCACAAAACACGGTCCACCACTAGTCGTCTAATTGGCCGTAAAGTACGTCCACGACGCGCTCTCGGCAGACCCGGGTGACAGGGTGGGTGGCCGAGTGACGGCATTGTTCTTCTCTTTTCTGAGGCCTCCCTCCGACTGTGTTTAACCTTTATACTATGCTTCTCTGGGCCAAATTTCGGTCCGCAATTGCGTCTCCACACGGTTTGCGGCCGCACGCGCTTGAGTCAGTCGAGTTTCCAGAGCCATACCCGACTCGGTATGGCTTTTATATAGAGCTTGCTCCAATTTCGTTTAGTTTCCAGTTTCTGAAACCCACCTAGAGTAAATAGATCGGCGGTTGTGGCGCTGGAAATTCTTCCGACTCGGAAGCGCGCGGCCGCAAAGCGTGTCGAGACGCAATTGCGGATCGGAATTTGGCCCAGAGAAGCACAGTACACATGTTATGACTACTGGGTTAGCCTCGTTTGCTAGCGTTTTTATTTCAGCAATCTGAAAATTTGGCTTCCTGGTAAAAGTAACAATTTGGCAATGCCAATCAAAGGTCAAAAAAGGTTTCGAAATATCTTAAAATATGTTAAGAAATAATTTAGCGTAAAATAGCCTGAAGTAATAAAAAAGCTAGGAAATGAAGTGAAATTACTAAAAATACGATTTGGCGGTCGCAAACTATGGATAAGTAGTGACAGACGACAGATTGGATTTTACAAGCTTCTCCGTTAAACTTAACGAAGCGAAATCATGCGCGCAACGGAAGCATTAATCCTTTTTCACAAGCTGTGTTTAGGGAATCAGCATAAGTCGAGTTAGGTGAACGCGACGCTCCATTCATAATGTGCTTCCCTCCTCTGTCACTACTTCTAAATAGTTGGTCCATGATTGACCGCCGAATCGTATTTTCAGTTATTCCACTTAATTTCGTAGCCTTTTTATTACTTCAAGCTATTTAACGCCAAATCATTTTCTAAATATATTTCAAGATAATTTTGAAACTTTTTTTGACTTTTGAATGGCAATGCAAAATCGCTACTTTTACCAGGAAGCTAAAGTTTCAGAAAATTCGTAGATTTTTCTCGAAGGTTCCTTTTCTGACTTGAATTTTGCCAAACGATTTCCAGTTTGGAGAGATGAAACCTTTAACAGACGATATTGTCGTATTAGTACAATTTTTATAACATGTGACCCACAAACATAAAAAACACCACTCATTGCCGCATTTCGTGCAACAGGTAAAAAACCGATATTATTGATCATTATTATTCGATTTTTCATGATGAGAAGAATTTCCCAAACGGGGACTTACAGCCATCAACAATCAACACATATTGGGGCAGTTTATGCAACATACAAAAAATCTATATTATTGATTTGGAATCAATCGATAATGCGGGATGAGTAAAATTTCCCATCCAAAAGGCCCATACCCATCAACAATCACCAATCCTTCTGCATATGGTGCAATAAGCGCGAATATGGATAATATTGATTATCGATCGATTACGTGTCACGAATACGAAATCTGACAGTTCAGTACTTGCCCCAACGATCAGTGTTGATTGACTGCAAATCCACTCACACACCCCAGTCTCTACAGCCGTAGGAAGCCCAAGATGCTCCGCGGCTAATTACGTAATATTTTTTTTGATTAGTCACGCTTGATCTAATATACTTTAAAGGTGAACTATAATCGATCGAGTGTGACTATCCAAAAAAACTTATTTTTACACATCGATAATTTTTTTTCAGATGAAATGTTTTCTGGAATGTTTGGCAGCATTTCAAAAAATTATCGAAAAAATTAAACATTTTTTTGAATGAATCGCCGTTTCAATATCATTCTAAATAGGAACCGAAATCACTTATGGTGTTTGGCCGTAGACGTTTTTCTGGAAGCTTGTATTCGGATAGAACTCTCACTATAAGACCCTTGTTATACACCACCCAGACGCTGCGGAAGTGACGAAATCACTGCCACTAATGAACACTATACTTTTACATTTTCAGGTTTTTTTTTTCGAATATTCGCCTTTTCGAATAATATGGAATTCTGAAATTTACGAATATTCGGTTTTTCGAATTATTCGAAAATTGGCACCTTCCGCAGAAACGATTTTTCGAATAATTCGGAAATTAGCCCCTTTCGAGTATTCGGTTTTTCAAATTATTCGGGGATTGACACTTTTGAAATATTCGAATGCTCGAATTATTCGAAGCCGACTTTTTCATTCGAATGAATACTCGAATCATTCGATTTGGCCAAAGTATAACGGACACCCTTGTTGTGCAGGAGCAACCCAAAAGGACCTGCTATCACCAAAAAAACGCGGTGGAAAGTCGCATCTAGCAGTTATAATCAGGTCCGTGGCTTGCATCCTCAGGAAAAAGCATTTAAATGTCATCCGCGGCTGGCGCGGTGGTCGCGTGCGCCGGTCCCATAATCGGTTCATGCCGAGATAAGAGCGCAGCTGATCAGCATATTATACCACCAGCCGCCGGTGAGACTTCAGCGGCCCGCGCAAGCCGCGGGTGAGACGAAAACATTCTTTTCCTGAGGACGCAAGTCACAGACCTAACTGTGAACACTCAATGACATTGTGTTTTGTGTCGTGGAGGAACCTAGCCGGTCGGAAGTCTGCCAAGTTCAACCAGATTATTAATTTCAATAATCAAACCTGTGAAACTCTACGCATAAACAGCACTGAAATGTAGGAGGAATACAATATTAGGAGATTTTTGCAACAAGTTTGCGGTAAAAGAAGAAATTGTTGGCAAAATGATATTCAAGTACCCAAGAATATGCAGTCTACATTAATACGTCGTGTACGCAAGACTGCCTGAGTTACCGATCCACGTACAGGCTATAAAGCGGCGAAATTCACATATTTCCTACGCGTGCGGGTGCGGAGCGGAGGTTAGAGACAGTGAGAGAGCGTAGGGCAGACGGAAGCTGGGGCTTCGCGCGCGCCGCTCGCGCCTTGAATGATGTGAATTACGACGCCTAGTGCGTACTTCCAGCGACGAGCGACGCGACATGATGTTTATCACATAGCTACTTGAAATCGATACTGCTGATATGCACTGTCGCGGTTGCGGGAAGTATTCACTAGGTCATAGATCAGCGACAACGCCTTCGCAAGACATTATCGATCCGTCGGTGTTTAACTAAGGCCAAAGTTAGGTTACGCCAGCTTGATGGCGTTGAATCTACTATATCCTATAGTTAGCCTCAGAATATCGAGAATCTGATCCCAGATTGACATTAAGAACACCTAGTAATCCCTAAAAAAGTTTCGAGACAAATCGAAAATTTCATTTCTGAACACGCTGAAAATCGCCTGACGGGTAGCCTAACCTCTTCGAGCAACAGCGAAAAACCCTCCGTAAGTCGACGGGCAACATAGCTCAGCAGCTAGGAACTTGGATTTGAAAACATTATTACAGGTGTGTCAACCAGTGCATCTACGCACTTGCGTTTAGTCCACAACGTGCACACTGATTGCGCGAGCGTGTTGCGGCGCGGTTTCCCGGATCTGTTTACTCAGACAATCGGGTTTCAATGCGGGTCGAACATGCATTCAACTCGAAGACAAGGCGTTTTCGAGCACAGTCGGGGAACGTGCTGAAAACGGAAGCACGTGCTCCTATTGTGCTTCGAAATACAGCACGTGCGCCAACAAATAAAACGTTCTATGCGTTCATGATACACATTCAACTCGATGATTGAACGATTTAAAAAAAAGGGGAGCATACGACGCACCCTTGAGGCCAGACTCAGATGTTGGGAGCGTCACCGGTTCACTTACCCAAGTTTGTGGTACTTGGCTCGCCCGGTCGCTGGTGACCTCGTCCAACTGCTGGCAGCCCCAGATGGTGCTCGGCGAGCAGGCAGAGTCGCATGTCGGTGTGCCGGCCGCGTCGCGTGTCGGTGTGCTGCTACGATAGCGCTGGACTACCCTGCAGCACGTGCTCCCGCAATTAAACTTTGCAGCACGTGCTTCCTTGATGAAATTTTGCAGCAGGTGCTGCTGTTCGGAGCACGTGCCCCTGCGATAGAACCTTTCGAATGGTGTGGTCACTGGAGTTGAGTACATATTCGACACGCATTGAATGCAGAGGCTGGCGATTTGCCAACCGGCGCCCTGATACGCGGACACCTTCATTTGCTGTCATCGTCCTATCCAGCGCCGCCGATCAGCTGATTAGGTGGGGCTTTTAGAAATTTTTTGTTTTTCGTCTATTTCGTGATTTTGATGATGTTTTTAATGTTTTCATGCGTGCTAAGATTGGGAAAACTATTTTTTGTTTCACGAATGGCCGACCACTTTTTGCCCAAATTTCCGAGCGATTGTCGCGTTTCGCAGCTTTGCCGACCGTTCCTGACACAGAAAAACATTGATTTCTCAATTCTAGCACGCATGAAAACATCAACAAACCCAATAAATTAACGGAAAAAATAAATTTTCGAAAAACCACCTAAAAAGCTGATCGGCGGCGCTGCATAGGACGGCGGTAGCGAAGGGGGGGGGGGGTCCGCATATCGATCAGGGGCGGGGCAGCGCCGCTTGGCAAATTGTCAGCCTCTCCTCGCATGCAATGTATACAGATCCGTGAGACCGTGCCGCAACACGCTCGCGCGATCAGCGTGCACGTTGCGGACTGAACGCCACTGCGTAGATGGACCGTATATTTCGTTGAAAACGGCCGGCTGGACCCGCTGTACTTCGGCTGTCAGACTTGCGTATTCTCTATTTCGGAGTGTTTTTATTGCTGGCGATAGCGTGCGTGTGCGCGTGTGTGATGCGTCTCCTTCTCCTCTACACATTCTCGCTGTCTCTCCCCTCGCTGCGCACACACACGCGAAGGAACAAACTAAATTTGTGTCCGGGAGGGAGGAGAGATTCCTTGCAATTCGCTGAGATGAATTTTTCTCGCGCGTATGGATTGACACTTTGATCTGATCTCACAAGTTTGCTGAGTTGAATACAAAACTCAGGTGTCAGGCAGGAATCGAACCCGCATTGCATCGCTTACCGGGCAAGAGCGTTACCATTACACTACCGACACCCCGCTCTGCATTCCTCAGCTATTCAACTCAGCAACCTTGTGAGATCTTGTGATTATATACCATGCCAAAAAAAGGCATTAATTATTCAAAAATCTTTGATCTGAGGTTTCGGGTTTCCCGATTCGAAGTTATTCGTAAAATTATTCGAGTATAATCGGGTAGGATTTATTCAAATATATCCGATATTCGGACCCGGAGGCAACAAGCGACACTCGAGGTCCCAAAACGATCAATCTCCGTCCTATTACGATTATTTTTAAGCTGCGTGCTGCAACTGCGGACTGCGATTTACACAAAAAAAACCTGGCCAATTCTGGTCTATGGAAGTCTATAACAAGGTACAAATGCCATACAAAGAGCTGACACCCATATAAATTTAGCAAGCTTGATTTTGGTATATTTTACGGATTCTTCGTCTATCGGACTATCCGATCTACACCGGATATATCTCGTTTAGTAACCTTCTTCGAAGAGTCCAGTATTTATGTGTAAGATTTAAGTTCTTCCAGAACTTCCTAAAAGATTGCTGACCACTGTTACGACTGATCATCGGTCTCTTTGGCTGACTTGTTTTGAACTTCGGGCATTATGCACTAGTAACATAAGTGGTTTTCTACCACTTTGCAGAGGGGGCTGAAGATTGCGCTCTAGCAAATGTTCTATGGTATCTCCTATTTACGCTCAAGAAGGGATCAGGCATCGTGCATACTAACACTTCAAACTCTATGCAACCCTGAAAAGGTCAACATACTGTCTAGAGTGTCTAGACAAGTCTAGTACAATGGATTTTCCCCTATAAAACCTCTTCAAAAACGTGTAGTCTCCCTCACCACAAGCCATGGCGTCGGTGGCAGTTGTTCTACCTTTGCTGTTTATATGCTGTGCAGCTTCAGCTCGATGTATAACTTGGGACATGCCACCAGAATCTAAGTGAGTTTGAATTTCATACGAAACAACAGCATAAAATCAAGTTGTTCCCTGCCAAATTGTTATTAAATGCAGTGTTCACTATGAAAAAAGTTGACCGTTTTCCCGCGAAAAACGTAAGCTTTGGGTCTCCCCGGGAAGAGTAAGGACGGAAATAAGACAAGAAAATGGTCAGGAAGTAGGTGAAAATCCCGTGGACTAACCGACCCATTGGATCACCCCGACCACGTCATATGAACAGTTGCCGAATTTCGAATATATTCTTTATCGCAAAACCCTCTATTAATCCGCTGTCGGGTGGTCCTCTCCGCTACCCTTCCCCCCCCCCACCGATTCGGGGGATGCTCCCCATTTGAATCAAGGAAACTTAACCAACTTGTGAGTAAAGTAATGACGCCTGAATCGGACCAGTTTGACATCTTTCTCGATAACATTCTCGATTTTCGTCCTGAAAGAAAATGTGGGAAATGGACGACGGCAGACTTCAAAATATGAAGCTGTCGAGTCTCCACATCTTGAAAAAATCACCTTTAGAGCTCCCTGAACTCTTACACAAAGCTGTCTGCCGGACGGCTGTGGGAAAAAAATTATGGGGTTTTCAGTCAGTAACCTTACCATACTTTTGATTATTTTCTCCAGGTTTTCATATCACTATTTCAGCTGCGACTGCTTGCACAAAGATGATACAACGGAGAGCTCCGAGTGAGAACTTTTTTTGGCTAAAACATAAGCTTTGGGTCCCTCTAAGAAGATTAAGATTGGACGAAAACCCATTGGGTCACTACGCCCACGTCCTAACAGTTTCCCTGAATTCGTGGTTTGATGAGCGATGGTTTCCGATCAAAAGCCCCGTTCTTCCCTTCATTCTCAAATTGGCTTTCTACTCAGGTCAGCTCGCACACATCGGCTGCGAAAAACGGGAGTTACAAGCCTCGGACAACTCGTCCACAATGCTTCACTTGCTGACTTTCGAAAGGTCATAACACCGTTTACAGGAGATCTTGTACGCGATTCCAGGGACATCATTGAAATCAGCATGGGACCGTTCTCAAGATAGGCGAAAAAACAGAAAAACGACTTTTATCGTCAACACTGCCTTTAAGGTATGGCTCGCACCGGTAAGAAGGGTCTGGATCACCGGCGCACGCGACCGCCGCGGATGACATTTATTGTGCTTCTCTGGGCCAAATTCCGGTCCGCAACTGCGTCTCGACACGCTTCGCGGCCGCGCGCATTCGAGTCGTAAGAGTTTCCAGCGCCGCAGCCGTCGATCTGTTGACTCTAGGTGGGTTTTAGTAACTGGAAAGCAAACGAAATTGGAGAAAGCAGTATGAAAAAGCCATATCGAGACGGCTTTGGCGCTGGAAACTCGGCTTACTCGAGCGCGTGCGGCCGCAAAGCGTGTCGAGACGCAATTGCGGACCGGAATTTGGCCCAGATAAGCAAAGTAGTTATCCAGGACGGAGCTGCAGCTTCGGGCAATGGCGGAAAAGAAGAGGTGCGGAAGGTGGGGTACGCAGAATTCTCTTTGTCTTTCCATTGTCAAGAAGTAGAAGCTTTCAATAAACATGTTTGGATTTTGGGATCTTTTGTATTAGAAAAATGTTTAGCACTGAATCTTTTGGCACGTGGTGGCGCTTTTGTTCCCAATGCTTGATGATTGACCCAGGACCCAGCCTTCCGGACCCGCAGAGCCGTTTATGCATGCTTCAATCTTAACATGATTAATGCAATGAAACTAAGCTACCGACCAGGGATGAGCAGAATTTCGCGTTTCGCGTTACTTTTTGGCCTACCGTGTTCCGCTTTTCGAAAACCGCATAGAGTGCTGCGAAACGCAAAAATATCGGTTCTATTGAGGAAGAGGTAGCTTATCAATTTTTTCCGGGAAAATCCGCATTTTGCGTTCCGAAAACCGCATTTTGGGGCTTTTTGCATCAATCTTTTTCAAAGCCGAGAAAAAGTTTTTCGTTACAAAACTCAAACCCGATTTTCGAATTTTCAAAATTTTGTTACGCTATTCCCTGCTTCCGTCGGTTCTATCAGAATGCTTCTGTTGTTTTGCCTGTCTCGCATGAGTATTACCTCTCCGAAAGGTCCAAAAAGTATATAAAGGGCTCCATCTCATCGGGTGCCTCACTCAGCTTTTCAATGTCGATCCTCAAAGATTCATTTATTCATTTATTTTGATGTTTTTTAGAATGTTTTGATGCCTTATTTTCGGCATGATATATTATCACAAGATGTCACAAGGTAGCTGAGTTGAATACAAAACATAGGTGTCAGGCAGGAATCGAACCCGCATTGCATCGCTTACCGGGAGAGAGTGTTACCATTACATTACCGACACCCCGCTCTGCATCCCTCAGCTATTCACACATGAACTGTGTAGGCACAACAGCAATCACCCGTTAACGGGTATGATCTGGTAAGCACTTATCGGCATTAAATTCAGTTAAAGGCAGTGTTCACGATGATTCTCGTTTCCAAGTTTTCCACTCAAAACAATGCGTTGGCTACCAAGTGTCACCAAAATCACGAAGAAACGGCGAGTTACGCACTAATTCGTCTTATTTCAGTGACATTATTCTATGGCCTGGACTAGTTGTCTGGTTGGATAAACATGTTCACGGTGGTTGTCACCGGAAAAAAATGGGACTAATCGAAAATGGAAGAATATTTTGGGCGAAACAGTATTAGTTAGGGCCCGAAGGAGAGAACGGAGCAACATAGAATGGAAAATTGCAAAAGACGGGTCCACAAAAGATTTCATTGTCACAACGAACAGTTCCATTGATACTTAAGAGGCGGGCTGATACTTAGGGATTTCGTGCCCTTCTGGTGCGTTTTTCTCGGTTTCTTCGTCATTTCAGTTCTACTCGGGGGCCAAACAATCGATTTAGCGATTAATCTCAAAATCGAAGATTATCGTGAACACTGCCTTTGAGCTGAGGCCAGCTGAGGCCCCGTTAACGGGTGATTGCTGTTGTGCCTACACAGTTCATGTGTGAATAGCTGAGAGATGCAGAGCGGGGTGTCGGTAGTGTAATGATAACACTCTCGCCCGGTAAGCGATGCAATTCGGGTTCGATTCCTGCCTGACACCTAAGTTTTGTATTCAACTCAGCTACCTTGTAACATCATTCATTTACGTTTATTGCCAATAACTGCATTAAGTGCTGGTTAGCCATTCATCGATCAAAACTTTTGGCACGAAAAAACTCAAAATCAGCAAACCAACTACTCCATTCGGTGCAAGAACTGTTCGAAAGCGGCTCAAGTCAGGAGTGGCTCTCAAAAGTCAATATGACCTCAAGTATTTCTTGAGCACGGGAGCGGTGTTTTCCGTCGTCCGGCCACTAACTACTCTAATACTCTACTTTCTTATGGCCGACTAGCCCAACGGCTGTGGCGAGGATAGCAACAATAGTAGCTACGAAGCATGGGAATTTCAAGAAGTAGCCATAAAACCAGAAGGCTACTGTTGCTATTCTGTTCGGCTACTAGCGTAACAGTGTCTGAGTCTGTCTCGCACAAGTGATTTTAGGTTGAATTTGTTTAAATGAAGCCGTTATTTCAACCTTTTTCAGATCATCGAACGACGACGGAGAGCTGACTCGGAAACCAATGGAAAAAGAAGAAGCTATTGAGGATAGGATCATTGTTAAACGTCCGAAATTCCGCTTGGATTTTCCACTTTTGACAATACGACAGAAAATAATGGAGTGGAATCAGTAGTTGACAGATCTTAGCTCATTTAGACAACATGCTAACATCGGCATGGATCCTTATGAGACCTTACGTTCCTAATTGAAGGTCGGCGCAAACTCGGTGCACCTATATTATAGCATATGGCGCCGAGTTTGCACCAACCTTCAATAGTGAACACAGAGTCTCATTAGGATCCATGTAATGTGTCGCCGGCTCTTCTGTCGTTTTCGCAAAGCAGGGCGGCACATGGGCGGACCGCCGAAGGATGTAAAGACCTATCGAAAAAATCAGTCCAGCGTATAGAGCGAACTTGATCGTTGCGGTAAACGGTGCGGCATTCGCAACACTATCCTTTAGTGGAGCTTCAACTGCGAACGACACTAAAATCTACGAAGAGACTATAACATGGCGCGAACCAACGCAATCTATGACGCACTGCGATTGAAATGTTCGTTTTCCTCAATTTTTCTCCAATGAATGTATCTGCATTCCTAGTATCTAACCTATGATACGCGAAGCCATCTGCTTGCCATACCGCCAGCCGCCGGTGAGATTTCAACCGCGTGCACCAGCCGCGGATGAAATTTAAAGGCATCGTACGCGCAGAAAACCGTATATTGTTTTTTCATGATTTTGTGTAGCTTGGCCTCTCTAGTAAACAGAAATGTCGAAGGGGCCCATGAAAAACCTTCATTTGTAAAGAAAAGTCGATCGGAACACATTGTAAATACGAATTTGAAGTTCGCGCCAAAATCCTCTTTGGAGTTTTTCTGCTTTCGGAGGTCTCTTCACTGTCTGGAGTTTTTCTGCATGTGGAGTTCGTGCCGTAACTATTTTTCATGTTGTCTTACGGTCGCACCATCATTCTAGGAAAAAGTGCTAGAAGACTGGTAAGAATTGGTGGCGAATCTTCATCTTTGCGCCTTGCAACCTCATTACCTGTGTGGTCTACCGGGCTCAATCATGATATTGAGCCTGAAAAATGAAAATAGATTTTCAGCGTGAACGATGCTTTCAAACGTTTTTTCTTGAGGAGGCCTAACTCTATATATTATGTATGTAAATAATCATTTCGAATCGAAAGTTTCGATATGTATATGTTTTGCATAAAATATTCTCATGAATAGTTCAAAATGTGTCTAATAGCCAGTTTGTTTGTTTTTGACCAGGTCCTCATTTTATGTAAAAGGCAGCATACACGCTCGTAAACGTGTTTGGGATAACTAAGGAAGTAGAATTGTATGACCCAGAACACAACGCCTACGCATTTTGAAGCGTCAAAAACGACCCATAATGCCGTTACAGGAGCAAGAAGTTGGCCCCGCCCCCTGTATTTGCCGTCTCCTCCAAAACAGGGGTTTTGGGCCGTTTCCACCATCGCCCATGAATTCGGGTGGTTCAATAAATACAATAAGTAAACCGCTTATACCGGCAAAAGTGGAAGTGGCCCAAGACCCCTGTTTTGGAGGAGACGCCAAGTACGGGGGGCGGGCAGATACAGGGGCGGGGCCAACTTCTTGTCCCTGTAACGGCATTGCGGGTCGTTTTTGACGCTTCAAAATGTATAGGCGCTGTGTTCTGTGTCATACAATTCTATTTCCGTAGTTATCTCAATCATTTTAACGAGCGTGTACGCTGCTGTTAAATCTTGAAGCTCACCTGTTGCGACCACGCCTTGCCCACTCGGCCTGAAAACTTCGGACTTTTCTTAAGGTCCTATGCTCTCTTAGTGGAGTCCTGTCCCCCATCTCCACGAAGCATTCCGGCGGCGGCATCGGCCCTATTCGATTCGGATAAAGTCGGATATTCGAATCGAGTAATCGAGGACCAACTGTCTGGGAAGACTTGACATTCGAAGCCATACTCTGAGAAATATTGCCGAGACTCCTCCGCGACCCTCGCCTCTCCCGCGACCTACGTGGAAGAAGCTTTCGCGACTCTACCACGTCTTTCCCGCGTCTCATCCGCAGCCTCCCCGCATCTGCTCCACGTCTCCCCCGTGAGAGCCCCGAATCTCACCCGCGTCCTCCCCACGTCTCCCGCGTTCCCCCCGCATCTTCTCCGCGTCTCTCCCAAGTTCTTCCCGCATCTCCTCCGCGACTGCCCCGCATCTCCTCGGCGATTTCTCCGGCTCGGCGCCGGCAGGCGCCAGGAGTCGCGGAGAAAATTCTCAGAGTGCGCCATCTGATAATCCAGTAAGCCTTTCTATTTCTATAGTTTGTACTATTCAGAGGATTTCACCTAGCCCTGTCCATCCTTACCTTTTTGAGGTGATTCGGCTTAAGATTACTCGCCAAAAGACGAGTTCCTACATTTATAGATTCATTTGGAGAGGCTATCACATCATCACAGGAAGCCTCGCAGTGGATTCCACTTCGTGGCCATTCGCAAGACGCTGTGCGCAATGAAAAAAGGCGATTGTGCGTTTGCGATTTTCCACTAACAATAAGCATAGCGTCTGTGGCTTGCTTTCTCAAGAAAAAACATTTAAATCTCACAAGCGGCTGGCGCTGGCGGTTTAATCTCACAGACGGCTGGCGGTATAGCAAGCTGATCAGCTGCGCTCTTCTCTCGGCCGTAATCGATTAGCACGCCGGCGCACGCGACCGCCGCGGATGAGACTTTAATGTTCCCTAGTATTCTGAAAAAAATGTCCGCAATGACCGGAAATACCACGTCAAGTCTTCTGTGGTCTAAAACTTTTCCTTGTCGGGTAATCTTTGCCCAACGCAGTGGTATAGCGCCTTTCATAGTCTGCCGAACGACGCCGTCCGGTATGTTACAAGATAGGACTGCGGCGTCGGTGAGACCCGCACTGCGGCATCGGCCGACCGACTTCGCAGTGCGGTGAAATCATTGACACGACGTCGGAACAAGTTATGACAGGTCAAAACGTGTTGGTTTTGCCCTACACTTTGTACTGATGAGTCGGAACTGATGGTTGTTCACCGCAGCTTCCCTCGCACTGCGGCACTCTTATAACGTGCCGGACGTCGTCGTCCGGCAGACTGTGAAAAGCGCTTAATGCTCTGAACCAAGGCCGTCCTTTTTCTAAAAGTTGAAGAAAATGCTTACAGGCTATAAAACGGCGAAATTCGCACGGTTCCTACGCGTGCTGGTGCGGAGCGGAGGTTAGAAACAGTGAGAGCGGAGGACAGACGGCGGCTGAGGCATCGCGGGCGCCGCTCGCGCCTCGAATGTTAAGAATTACGACGTTTTAAAGGGTGAAAACGCTTAAGGGCATCGTGCGCGCTGAAAACCAATTTCCATTTTTCATGCTCAATTTCATGAATGAGCCCGGTGGACCACGTCGGTGAAGTTTCGTGCTTCAAAAACATATGGTTCTTAAGTTGGAGTGGTTCAAAATGACGATCCGCCACCAGTTTTCACCAACCATCTAGCACAAGGAACAGAAGCGCCACCACAGGCGCAGATGATTCAGCATTAGAAATTTTTAATTCGGTAATTTCTCACATCCAAACTTGCCCAATGGATACTTCTGTTTTCAGAATAAGTTCCAGTGAAGGAAAGGCAAGAGAAATTCACCCACTTAATAAGTTTGAAGCAAAAAACACTTCCGACGTTTGCGAAAAAAACTTCCGACGCATTGCACCAGACACACCGAAATTGACGGAGGGGCGGAAAGAGAATAATTCGAGACGTTTTGAAACGAGTTTTTTCGCGAAAGTTGATGGTTTTGTGGAGCCGTTCCACTCTCATTCTAAATGTCAGAGAAGTGCCTTCGCAAAAACATGAAAAAATGAGATACGGTTTTCTGCGCGTACGATGCCTTTAAGGTTAGAATTTTCATTCTTTTTTGTTCATTAAAATGTAACAAGTCGCCAACTGTCAAATTCTTTTTTATCATCCTATTTTGTACCACGAATATTCATAATAAAAACAACTACGTATCTTAATTTAATAACAATTTCTATAACAGCATTGAACAAGAGACATAGCAACTACTTCTAACTCTAAACTAAACCTAGTTATAAAACTCCCTCAAAGTTGTCTTCCGAGTCGGAATTCCTTGCATGGTTTGTGACGAGCAGTCAGTAATCTGGAAATTATTCTGATCAAATGTAGAACCGGAAAAAAAGCTCAAAAATGTTGGCCGCCTGACGGCGAAGAGGGCGAGCTTACGCCTCGCGGCACGCATCGTCAAACTTTCTGAGAGGAGACAGGCGAATCAGCCACACGCCCGCCCTATCACTCTCTCAATGGACTCTACGCATAATGCCATGCGACCGCTTGCATTTTCCGCGGATAAGCGATCGCCCTCGACTACAACTCAGGGTTGAGCAGGCCGTTGCGCCAATATTCGGCATAGATACGAATCCCTCGCCGTTCAAAAAAATCCAAAATTTTTACGATCCCCTCCAGGGATAAAAAAAATTCCTTACGCTTTTTGAGAAAGAAAAAATTGGAAAACGTTCAAATTTGTGATAAAATTCAGTCAAATCTAACTAGCCCCCCCCCCGATTTTCTTCTTTTCCAAATTTTTTTCAATCATTTCACGACCCCACGTTGCGCTGAATTGCAACCCTGCTCAACCCTGTTACAACTGAAGGTTTTGGGAGGAATTTATTAAAAACCTTGACGACGGCGTAGTCCCCCGGTACGAAACCGCCACTGTTTTCGAATATAACCTTCGTGCCACAATCAGCCCGCCCTTGGAGAGCTGTCGGAGAGCGTTTGGAAGCCTGTGAAATCACAAAAAAAAAATTAAAATCACGCCAGCTGTGTGTGCCGCACCGAAAAAAAGTACATCTTAAAGGCAGTGTTCACGATTATTTTCGTTCCCGAGCTTTCCACTCGAAACAATTCGTTCGCCACCAAGTGTTACAGAAATTACGACGAAATGACTTAAAACGCAATAGAACGTCTTATTTCAGTTACATTGTTTTCTGGCCTGAACCAGTTGTCCGACTGGATGAACATGTTCTCGATGGTTTTCACCGGTAAAAAAATGGGGTTAATCAAAAATGGAAGAATATTTCGGGCAAAACAGTATTAGTCAGTGTCCGAAGGAAAGGACAGAGCTACAGAGAGTAGCGAATTCCAAAAGACGGGTCCTTAAAAGATTTCATTGTCACAACGAACAGTTACCGTGGAAGTAAAAAGGTGGGGTGAGAGTAAAGGAATTGGTGCCCTTCTGAGGCGTTTTTCCCGATTTCTTCGTCTTTTCAGTTCTACCCCGGGGGCCAAACAATCGATTCAGCTATTGATCTCAAAATCGAAGATTTTCGTGAACACTGCCTTTAATGGATACTTACCCCCTCAGCCAGCACCAACTGTTCCGTTCCAATGAAAGATTTGTGAATAGCCAGAGACTCTTCACGGAATGCTGCCGCTAATTCTTCATGTCTTCGCCGTTTCACCTCTTCTGCTACGTCATCAGTCAATCGATAATGAGCGCGAGTTTTCTGAAGCGTCAATTTGAAGTGATACAGAGTTCAAATACAGTCGACACTGATACTTCGCGTTCCTTATTGCACGTTGGCGCGAACTCGGTGCACATATGTTATAACATACGAGCACTGTGCTTGCGTCAATGCACAATAGGGAGATTAAGACCAAGTTCGGGACCGCCCATATCGCACCCAACCCAATTGCAGAGAGCCGTATGAATTCGGCAGCAGAAGCAGAATCCATCCAAACAAGGATCCCGAATAGGAGAAACGCACTGCAACCGCCAGCCCAATACCTGGACCGCCCACCAGGTTGTACGAAACTTAGAAAAAAGTGAATGGAAGAGAAAAAACGCGCCCCACGTCGAATTTCCCCAAAAAAAAAAGAGCTTAAAGGGGTCTGCAGAGTTGCACCGTCCGGCGATTGGTCGCCGAGCTTCAGCCTTGACGCGGCAACAAAAATGTTTTGGAACATTAGCGTGTCGCGTCGGTTGCCGCTCGCTGGCAGTGACGCAGGGCCGTCGCAGTGTCAAACACTCTGAGGCGCCCCCTCGTCGCCCTTCACGCCGCGTCGATCGCCCTCGTCGCCGAATGTAATCGATATTGCATCACCAAGCTCTGATCGTCGCTGTGAGCAACGCCGCGACTTAAAGGCACAGTCCGACCTCGGAATCGTTTTTCTGTTTTTCTGCTTATCTTGAAAACGGTCTCACACCGATCTCAATGATATCTTTGGAATCGTACAAAACCCCCTAAGAAGGATTTTATGGCCCCTCAGAAATTGAGCTAAGAAAGCATGGTGGACGAGTTGTCCGAGGCTTGTAACTTCCGTCATTCGCAGCCGATGTATGATAGCTGAGCTGAGTAAAGAGAGAAGTTGAGAATGAAGGGAGGAACGGAGCTACTGGTCCAAAACCATCGCTCATCTTGCCGCTGTTGAGATCGAAAGATTGTAAAAGGGGCGTGCCAAAGTGGCTTCCTGGTATGGGCGCCCCAGGTTGGCTTCCCCCTCTATCTCGCTTATTCGTAAGAATTGAGAGCTCGCATTCGGCAGGGGCTATATAAAGTGGGTCAACTTCCCAATTATGTGGGAATCTCAGATTTCGTTCCTGAGCTTGGACTGTGCCTTTAAGCTCTACAGATCACTTTATAAGGACTGATTCCAGCGAAAACTGGAGTTTAAAAGTATGGTCTGTTGAATGATGTGTGGAGGAGGGAGATGGGAAAAAACTACTTGAAGTTCGTTAAACTTCCTTAAAGGCAGTGTTCACGATGATCATCCTCGCTGACTTTCCACAGTGAAATGATAGGCGAGAAGAATCCTAGGCTTCCAGTAACGAAAGAACGGTTTAAAACGAGCCAGGAGCTGCGAAATAACGGCTGCAAACAAGCGTTTTGGTGCCCCAGACACGCCCCGTGCCCCAGATCCTCCCCTTGAAAGGAACAAATGAAGACTCAGATTACTGGAATGATCAAGTGTTGATAAGGGAGCTGTTTGCTTCATTGCAGTGATAGGTATCATCCTTCTAGCGGTCAATTCCTCCACGCTCAAAAATCAACGTAAACAAGGGAGAGCCTATTTAGGTTCAAAAACGCGTCTTTCGTGTCCTTTTTAAGCATGCCTTGCTATATAGGGCACCAGACCTTCCGTAAACCGTGGAGATATCGGAAGTGAAATTTATCGTGAACACTGCCTTTAATGCCCACCTGGTTAGACAACCAACGAGAAAAAACATTTGTCCTTGAATTTTAAAAATTTTAACAGTTTCAGCCCAAATTTTGCCCACGAGGGTGAATTGGGACGCCGAACACGAATATAAGGCCCATTTTCAGTTTTTCGGAAGATTACGGTAGGTTACTGTAAAAAAGTGATACTTTTTCTACTGCAACTTACAATGATCTTCTGAGAAACCTTAAATAGACTATATATTCGTCTCCAGCGCCTCAAATAACCCCTTGGGCAGAGTTTGGGCTAAAAATGTTCAAACATCTGAAATCCAAAAAATGTCATTTTTTGCAGTTTTTGATTTGCCCATGAGCAAAAAGGCAATTCACCAAACTTCGAATTGTTTCTTTTTGACTTCCCCACAACACTAAGAGACCTTTGCTCAAAATTCCAGTTAATGCTGAGATCAGTCGTTAACTAGAAGGTTGTAGAGTACCAGCACACAAAAAAAAAAGGAGCGGCGCGTTTTGTCCGCAATTACACTCCAGGCAGAGCAAATAGGATACTCACCTCTCTCATACTATAGGGGAACACATAGCAGAACGTATATTTAACTTCTCGAATCAGATCAAGGGTCCTTTGATGGGCCTCTTCTGTCTCGCCACAGAAACCAGCTATGAAATCACTTGTGAGGCTTACACCTGGAACAAAATATTCGTTGGGTACCGACCTACATATACTGGTTGAACAGCACGTTCGACCCACCAGGGAGCACTCGTCGGATTTCCTCCACTAATCCTGAATACGTCTCCCTCGTATATCCACGGCCCATTCTCTCCAAGGTCTCGTCATCCCCACTTTGGGCAGGTAAATGCAACTGATTGCATACGTTCGGCCTCTCTTTGATCAGTTGGATCACCTGAAGAACCGCGATAAGCTAATCCGAACAAGATTCAAGACGAGATCTCAGAAGAAAGCCACCTCAATCGGGAAGTCTTTCGGGTGCGGTGAGGTGAAACGTATTCGAATCTCTGGATCTACTTCGGACACTTTATCAAGAAGAGTCAAGAATGTCCGGCCACCCGTTTTAGGTCTGAAATTGACAAAAGCATTACAATAATCATATATTCTCCATTTCGAAGTGAAATATATTTCTGTTTATCGCGTGCGGCTGCGCGCCTATCCTGCGCCGCCTTCTCTTCCATACTTTCTCGCTGCCTCTCTTCTCGCCCCGCACAAGCGCGCGAGGAATCAGGGTAAATTTGGCCCGAAATAGACGACACTACATCGAAATTTTTCAATGCTACTCACTTGTATACCGTTGAAAACCCAGGAACAGTTGTCGTCGGGACCGCGCCATCTAGAACAAAGGTAGACTCCGATTTGTCTCTGTAGCTATTCACATTCTGGCCCAGCAGCGTGATCTGCTTTACTCCCTAAAATCAATAAAACTTCGCTGATCGATTTTGGTCAGAAGCAAGTCTATCACTGACGAAGACTGCATAGATCAAATTTTATGGAAATTGAGGACCCTCGAAGCCAAATTATATTCAAAATGGAACTTCAAATCACAATGTATCCCCACTTCTCTAGATAACAACTCGTTTCGAGGTGTTCTTGAGGCCCAGTACATTTCCGAAACCATTTTGTGCAGGATTTTAGATATCCTGCATATCTCTGAGAACGTTCTACCCAAACGGATTCAGATTTCCTAGATTTCAACTCTTTTTTCCTTCCAAATTTCCAAATCTTGAGTCTTACTCCATTTTCCTAAGGCGTCGTTTATACTTCCGCCGCCGAGCGGCGAGGCGTAGTACAATCCTACAATATCGAACGTGCCGCGCCGTGATCAATATTACAAAAATTCACTGTGCCGCGCCGCTAGGCGGCGATGGCATAATAGACCCCTAACACACAAAAACAAGGTAGAACGCCTAACTACAGGTGTTCGCCCGCCTTCCAAATAACGAGATTTTCATGAATGCTTGTTTATCCGTCTTGTGCTTTGCTCTAAAAATAGTCAGTGGTCTCTAGAAACGCTCACAAACTACTTTAGAAGTGAAATAAAAGATAGCGAAACAGGCATTTATAGAAATCTCGATAGCTGGGGCCCAGCGGACACGAAGCAATAGCTTGCCCTTGAGCGTTTTTCCCCAACTTTCCCCTCATTCTCACTTTTTTGATGACCAGAACTACCTTCTCATGAGAATATTAAAACGACCGTTTTTATCGCGAACCCTGCCTTTAAAGCAGCAGACACGCTCAAAATGGTACCGATTTTATGTCATAAATCGAAGGTTTGAGGCTAGTAGTATGGGAAACTAACGAAAAAACCCGACGAAAACTACATGCAAATACAGCAACAACGGCTGTTTTTGTTAAGGGGTAAAATTGGACGAGTTATGCCCGAGCGGTTGAAATAGTTAATATTAACGATAAAACGGTTGGGATAGCGAAGTCGATAGACTCTTACAGCCTGCACTAAAATGCCCTCCTCGTTGGAAGCTTCAAAATCCAGCCGAAGTAACCGTATTCGTATATTGAGGGGGCGGGGTTGGAAGCTCATGGGTGTAGCTGACAAAAATTTTCGACTTAAATTCAGTAGTTTTCACTCGTTTTTGACGCTTCCATCGGCGTGAGCGTTCTACTAGGACCCAAGTAGCGTTGTTTGAATACCCCATCTCCAAAATTATGCATCTTGTGCCGATTTCCGGTAAGCTGGATCTTATTCTTCGAGAATCAAAAGATTATAAATCTTCCGATTCACGGAAATCTTAAATCTTGTTCCGAATTTGAGATTTTTCGTTTTATTTTAAAGGCGCATACACGCTCGCAGAAGTTGTTGAGATAACAACGTTAATTAACTCAGACGACCAGTACTAAAACGCCCACGTCTTGGGAAGCGTCAAAAACGAGCCAAAGCGACTGTATTGAAGCAATATAGTTATATGAGAAGGCGTGGTTCCAAAGGCAAAGTGGGCGGTGCTCCACACCTCGCAGCTCGTAATTGCTCAAAAAAAGGCTATTTTGGCTCGTTCGCAAGGCTTCAAATGGCGTAAACGTTCAGCACCCGGCCACGCGGGTGGAGCAACATCGATAGTCCAACAACATTTGCCCTCGTATGCATTGCAAGCGCGTTGTCCGTTTTCAAACAACTTAAGAAAAAAACCGTTGTCACTTCATTTCCGTCAAATTTTTCGGGGTTTTCTTGTCAAATCTCAATGCTAGCAACTTCAAGCTTTCGATTCAGCCTTTAGAATCAATAGCATTTTTAGGCGTGTATGCTGCCTTTGAAAAATGGACTACAAAAACCCTACCCAGTCAATCCAGCCTTGTCCAGGAACTCTCCTTCAAGCCTTAATCTGGAATTTTCCTGAGAAAATTGGGAATGGATAAGACTCTCTTCATCAACACCGACCTTTCAAAGGTCCCAAACATTCGAGTACTACTCTAATTCACCTCATCACTAAGTCGTCGAACTTCTTCGATAATTGAGTCGATTGGACGACTTCTTTCTCTGCCTCTCGTCAATGGTACCACACAATATGTACACATATTATCACATCCTCGCATTATAGAGCTGAAAATAGTATTTCTGAACGATTTCAACTATTTAAAACCCGATGAATTCTGCTATAACCAACACAAAAGCCGTCTTTGCATTGCTATCGACTCGAACCGGTTGCACGTCAGCATATGTCTCTTCAATCGAGAGCTGAACATTGATCGCGCTGCTGCCTGCTCGAGCCACCGCTAACAATCTCGGCAAATCTCTGTAGGCGTCGGGTCCTGAGAAATCGCAATAATTTGGATAGTTCATAAATATTATTATACTATAGCCGTAGACAAACCTGCTACAACGTCGACCAAACCCTTCTTCGCCAGCAAACCATGCCTGACGCGTTCAGCCATACATCCTTAAATAGTCATACCATCAGTCTTTACGGGGAGTATGGACTAGTTCAAAGCAGGATTTTACGAACAAGCGAGGCATTACCAACTGTTGTTTTCAGCAGTTGCATAAACACTAACAAGGGAACTACTTCCAGTCAGCCGGGCCTTTCCGGATAAAATGTTCTTTGCTAGAACTGTTTTTGGCGTAGAATCCGATTATGGTCTTCGCAGCTGCTTAAAACCACTCTGGAAAGAAAATTATAGGCGTTTTTCTTCAGATTTCCGTACCTATCGTACCTTCCAGAACGCACATTAGTCCTTGGAAAATCCCGAAACGGACCTCATAACTGTGTTCAGCGCCCATAACTACCCCCTCCATTGAGCAAAGTTTGGGTGAAGGCACATTTTCCAAACTCTGCACAGACTGATAGCGTCTTGGACTCCTATGGATTTTCTGTTGGGCGGTAATTTATACCAATTACAAAGCCCAGAATGCGTTGTAAAAATGTTTCAGCGTCAACTTAAAATGCTCCCAGTTGGGTTATTTGGGGCGCTGATCACGAATCTAAGATTCATTTGTCAATTTTCCGAAGTTTTCGACTTGATTCGTCCAAAGCTTCCCATCCGGAGAAATTTTGCGAGCGAATCGCGACTTTTGACGATTTCCGGAGTGGTTGCTCTGAGTGCTAGTGGGAGTGCTAAGCACGAATTTGAGGTTCGTTTATCGAATTTTGACAGATTACGGTAGATTACGGCGGGTATACGGTGGCTTGGCCAAAGTCTCAGATTTGACTCAAAATTCGTATGCGGAGTATACTTGGGGTGGTGAATACGAATTTAACGTGCATTTGTCGATTTTTAAAATACTCAGGTAGGTTTTGCCCCTTGAATGGCATGGTACCTAGCGTAACCTACAGGGGCCGAATACACGCGTGTCGTTGGGTAGGGGCAAAGGCGTCGGCACGTTTGATGATTACCCAGCGAGAGCCCATGGTACCCTACCAGAGCAGTGTCTCAGCTGCCCCAGCCTATTAGCTGGGTAGGCAAAGGGCGCTGTCGGTTAACGATCTTCCACTTTTGCAGGGTAATCATCAAACGTGCCGATGCTTTGACCCCTACCCAGCACTGCTGCGTTTATGAATCCGGCCCCAAAGAACCTCAGAATTTCTACAAACAGACCCAAGATTCGTTTTCAGCTCCTTAGATTACCCGTGCATTCAAGTTTTGAAAAAAATCAAAAAAAATTTCCGAAACACAGCAAAAGACTTCTGATCCTTTACCTTTTCGCAAAACTTTAAAAACGCTCATAACTGTTTGGAACCAGCTGCTCGGGGCGGGGTACTGCAAAGTTTTACTATAGATGCAAAAGTGATACTGATAAGAGATACAATTCTTTTACACAGATCCGACCTACGTTTTGTATACTTCCAATGTAAGGTAGTTTTTACCCCCTAAACAACATCGTATCTACCGTAACCTACAGTAAACCTCAGATTTTCGACAAACGGAAACCAGATTTGTGTTGAGCACCCTAGATTACTCCTACATAAAAATTTTGAGCCGAATCTGAGTTTTTCCAAACACCCTAAAAGTTTCATGCGGGGTAGGTACCGTAAAGGCGGCGATGACTAAGCCGGGCCAGTGTGGCAGCACCTGGTGTCTGACAGCTCCTGGAATAAGCTGCAGCGTGTACAGAATGCTGCGCTTAGAATTGCTACCGGTTGTGCAAGGAGCTCCCCGGTGGAGCATCTTCACGCGGAGGCCTGCATATTGCCGGTCAAGGAGCATTGTGAACTCCAGGCACAGCAGATGTATATTAATGTTCTGAGGCAGCCGAATCATCCGTCAAAGAGAATCATGAAGCCCATAAGAGAGAGGTCGATTAGGACGCCGTTCGCCGATGCTCCTCGTAAAGTTGATGTACAGAGATGGGCCGACTCCAACATGGAAAGGCTTCGTCTTCTGCGTGAGGAGCACACGCAATTTGTTCGAGGATATCTAGCAAAGGCGGCTGTGAACCCTATCTTGGGAACGGTGCCGCCTCGGGTTTGCGAGTCCGAGTCTCAACTCGGCAGACGAGCCAGATGTGCTCTTGCATCGCTGCGCTGTGGTCACTCTATTCTGCTCATGTCTTACGTCAACAAGATCGACAGCAGCCGACCAGACGCATGCCCGGACTGTGGTGCTCCCGGACACGACACGGCGCACTTGTTCATGTGCCCGAAGAGACCTACCTCCTTAACAACAATGGACCTTTGGACGAATCCTGTGAAGGCCGCCCAGTTCCTCAACCTATGACAAAAACCACTTTGAGGCTGCAGAAGAAGAAGAAGACTAAGCCGGGCGGCGCTGAGTTGAAGCGGGCGCGCGGCGGCCGTGCAGCGCGGCTTGTAATAGATTTTCCCCGCAACAAGGTGGTTCTGCTAGCCTGCTGTCCATATTCCTAACATATTTCGACTTCGTCATCCTTAATTTTACAGGAATATGGGGGGAAAGAGGCACTCTGATGTGGGCGAGCACTAGAGCGCATGGCGCGCGCACCTTCACACCTTATCGTGGATAAAAGAAACGAATAGGAGAAATACAAATCATTTGAGCGGCAGTAGCTGATAAGTCCATAAATATCCTACAAAAACGCATCGCGGTGTGAAAGGGACTCGTCCAAGAGAAGGTGCGCGCGCCATGCGCTCTAAGGCTCCTGCCATATCAGAGTGCCTCTTCGGGCGCGCCCGAATATGGGCAGTAAGCTGGCGAAAACACTTGAATAGCAGTAGCGGGGCAATCTGATACATGCTGCGCGGCCGCGCCGTGCCCGCTTCAACTCAGCACCGCCCGGCCTAGTCATCGCAGCCTTGACGGTAGGTATACTTACGTTGCCGCCAGGCTTTGAAAAAAGCCTGTAACTTTTCTAGGAGTGCTTTTAGGCAGCTACGAAGACCGTAATCGGACTCTAAGCCAAAAACGGCTCTAGGACAGTACACTTCATCCGGAATGGCTATGCTGACAAAAAGCAGTTCCCTTGTAAGACCTAGACCATAGAATCCGACTCTGGACTCAGCTCAATGCCAGGCAGTACCCCCAACCGTCATAATGAGACAGACCCCTACGTGTACAGCGATCAAATCTGCCAAATAGAATACCGTGGACCTCACCCAGAACCCCAACCACAGGTCTCCTTCGACGAACAGTGTTCCTAATCCGTTTCAACTCGCGCCACACCTTTTCCTCTGCACCCTCCCGAATGGAACAGGTGATCAGTACTACAACATCGGCCTAAAATACAAATAATTGGGCATGAATTCCCCCACAGCTATCCAAGCACAGATGGATCTTACAGATTGAATGTCATCAGTCTCCACATAATCGCTGCTTCTCAGCAGCGAACGAACAACCTCCATATCATTCACATTCATTTGACACCCATACGTGATGTATTTCACTGAAAATCGAACATTTTAACGGGTTAGGTCGCTGGATATGTGTAATCCAACTAACAAGGAAAGTATACGAAGCGTAAGTCGTATCCGCGGAAACGAATTTTATTGCTGGTATCTCTTCGTAATCAACAGTAAAACTGTGCACTACCCCATCCCGAGTCGCTGTAAGCCCTAAACCAGCGTTTTTTGAGCTTTTTTGCATCTTTTGGAACGTTCAGTAACATTCGAAGATCTGAAAACGAACTTCATTCCAAAACAATCCCCTCTGAGCAAAGTTTGGGTGAAAGCACATTTTCCGAACGTTACGCAAACTTATAGCGTTTTGTACTAGTACGGATTTCAGATTGAGCGTTTACTTATATCAATTGAGGATTCTAAAAGCGCTTCAGAAAAATGTTTCAAATTCGACTTAAAATTCTCCCAGGGTAGTTCTTTGAGGCACTGATCACGAATCTGTGGTTTATTAGTCGATTTTTCAAAGTTTTCGGCTAATTTCGTTCGAACCTTCCCAATCGGGGAAAGTTTCTAGGGAAAAACGCCAATTTCGTGATTTCCGCTTTTCTACTATACATATGTCTCAAATCAAAATCATTTGCTGACAATCAGCCACTACTTTTCTTTCGAACCATATTTGCCTATTAAAGGCAGTGGTCGTGATCGAGTTTGCTTTTATTCTTTTCCTCTCTGAACAGTTTTCTGGGTTTAGAGTAGAAGAACCTAAAAGAGAAAATCGCAAAGAAAACGCTGTTTTGGGCCAAAATTGAAGCCAGAACTTTTATGTACTTTGATGGTGGACCAGCCTACTCCACATCATCGGCATCGATGATCTCTAATATCAAGTACATCAGCTGGCTTGAATTTGAATTTCAATCAATGAGCACAACTTATTTACTCAAAAACATTGACTGAAGTGCTTGCCTTCATTGTTCAACTGTTTAAATAGGTAAATTTGCATTTATTTCTTCCTCCGAATGTCGATGATTCTTGACTGCTCGGCATGAGACTGCGATCTTTTTGGTCGGCGCTGTGCCCATGTGCACGAACTGGCATATTTGGGCCCTAGAAACTCTAATTCTAGCCCGTTTTTCACCGCGCTACCTTCATAGTTTTTCAGCTGTTTTCGATCTGAGCTGATCTTTGTAGTTTTTTCGATGACGTTTTTCATCGTGACCACTGCCTTTGAAACTCCTCCAGTAGGTTATTCGGAGCGCTGATAACAGATCTGAGGTTTCTTTTTGTCGATTGCTCAGAGTTTTCGGCTTAATTCCCTCAACGCATCCCAACGGGGGGAAGTTTTGAGGACAAAACGCCACATTCGACATTTCCGGATTTCTTCGATAGATGCGTCTCAAAATCATTCTCTGAGGGTAACTTGATGTGCGCAACACGAATCCGAGGTCCGTTTGCCGATTTTCAACAGATTACGGTAGATTACGAAGGATACACGGTAGTCTTTTACGTCTCAGATTTGACTTTAAATTTCTATGAGAGGGTTATTCGGGTGGTGAATGCGAATTTGATGTCCATTTGCCGATTTTTAAACTACTAAAGTAGGTTCTGCCCCTTGGATGGCATATTACCTTCCGTAACCTATAGTAAATCTCACAATTTCGACAAACAGACTACAGATTCGTTTTCAGTACCCTAGATTACCCCTACATACAAGTTTTAAGCAACATTCAAATTTCCAAAAAATTCCTGATGGGGGTACCCTCGCCTTTTCGCGAACTCTAAAGATGCTCATAACTTCCCGGAACTAGCGGCTCCGGGCGGGGTACTGCACAGTTCTACTATTGATGCACAAGAGATACTGACAATACAAATCGTTTCCGCAGATCCTAAATACGCTTTGTATATTTCCCTTGTGAGAGTGTCGTCAAGATTTAGGAACTAGAACTCATCCAAAAATATATGAGATTCGAAGATTTGCACAAGTCGAGAAAGAAGAGGTAGATTCAAACATGTTACCTTTCCGCCCTTGCCCACAGAGATCAGCAGGATCCAGGTAGGAGCTCGACTCTTCAACTGATGGAGAGATTTTCGGCGGTCGAGTCCTCTGACTGCGTTGAATGAAGTGTTCGAGACCAGGACCATCTACAACTATTGAGCCTAAGGATAGTCATAACAAGGTTCATATTCCAACCCAGTTGTACACGGGGGTGTTTATACAAGTCTGTTGGTACCTGCTCGTTGGTGCCCCTGCTTCTACTGAACCCAGCAGACGTTTGAGTGTACACAGGGAACGTTCGAGCGATATAGCGTGCACAACTATATCGCGAAAGTATCCCGCACATTGCATAAAGGTGTCGCCGTCCGGCACACTAAGGCCTCTGGTCCATAACACCTTAGGATCCGTACCTAGGGAGTCATGGAGTCTTTGGCCACAAGCCACAATTTCGCCACCCTGAACTGTCGATCGCTGTCGAGTGATATCCAAAAAACTGCGCTATCCAGACTTCTGAGCTATTTCCATGCACCGTTTGCTGCTTTGCAGGAAACCCGCCTCAAGGATAGACCCGTCATCAGCGTCGGAGAGTACACCATCTACTGCGGTAACGCTGACGTTAGGAGAGTGGGAGGCTGTGCAATAGCTGTAAGGAAGGATTTCAATGGTATGGTCAAGGAGTTCGGCTCAACGTCGTGTCGGAATGCATTCGTACGACTGCGGGATCACAGAGGATTCGATCTGTGGATAGTGAGTGCTCATGCGCCCACTGAAACCGCCGAAGACAATTCAAAGGATGCGTTTTATGAGGAACTCAATACGTTGCTGGCCAGGATACCTTGTCAACATGCTGTTGTCGTGGGGATTGACGCAAATGCGAAGATGGGACTTGATCAGGAATCCGAAGTACTCGGTAAACGGTTCTACCCAGTGGAGCAAACATCGGACAATGGCTACCGCCTTGTCGACTTTTGTGAACGCAGTGGTCTGATTATTGCATCGACATTCAAGAGGAATCATCGCCGCCATCAGCTTACGTGGCAGGGACCAACCCGGCTATCTCCACAAGAGCAGCGGAAGCGGAAGATGACAACTTTGAAACTACAGCTTGACTATGTCCTGACGAGGAATATTCCAGTATCGGACATTCGAAGATCTAGAGCTGTGTGGGATGTCGCATTCGATTCGGATCACCGTCCTGTTCTGTTGAACTTCACTGCGAGGATTCATAAGAGGAAGCGAGGGGCTCAGCCTCTCCAGAGGATTGACATGACAAGTCTCAGAGATGAAGAGTGCAAAAGGAATTTCCGACAACGCGTTTCTATTCACATCGGAGTACGGACTAAGAAGAAACTTTGCGACGCGGATTCTTTTGTCAAATGCATCCAGGACGCTTCGAAAGAGGCACTCCCGGTTGCACAGCCTAAGAAGAAGTTCGCCTACGTCTCAGAAGAAACAACATCTACCTACAACAGAGTATGTGCTCTCCGAGCTGCAGGAAACTTCGTGGAGGAGAAGCGTCTGAGGAGGAAGTTGCGTCGGCAGCTTCAAAGTGACCGCGAACGAGAGTGGACGTGTAGAGCTAAGGAGTTCGAGAAGGCTTGGGAGGAGAAGAATCCGAGGAAAGCCTACACGTTGCTGCGACAGTATAGCGGGAAGATGAAGAGATGTTCTCCTGTCTTGAACACTACCAATGGAGTTGCAGTTGGTGATGCGACGCTGCCAATATGGAAGGATTACTTCAGTTCATTACTGAATCGTCCAGCAGCATCAAGTACCCGAGCTCCCGCATGTTCAGAGAGCACATTACGATGTCAGTGAGGAACCGCCGACTGAGTCTGAAGTTTTGGATTGTGTCCGGAAAATGAAGAATGGAAAGGCAGGTGGAGATGACAACATCACTGCTGAAATGCTGAAAGCTCTTCCTCCGTCTGGGATTCGTGAAATGACCAACACCATCTGTGCCATATGGATGAGCGAAAGGATACCCGATTCGTGGAGACATGCGATCATCGTACCTCTTCACAAGAAGCTATCCGTCACGGATCCTAAGAACTACAGAGGAATCTCTCTACTTCGTGTCATGTACAAGGTTTTAGAACGTATCATTCTCGAGCGACTTATCAAACATCGTGAAGGAACGACCAGAGATGAGCAAGCCGGTTTTCGACCTGGAAGATCGACCATCGACCAAGTGTTCGTCGTGAGAAGAGTAATTGAATCGTGGCAGCGGTTTTCGAAGCCATCACAGCTTGCTTTTTGGACTTTGAAGCCGCGTTCGACTCTCCTCATCGTGATCGATTGCTCAATGCTCTGCGAGCAGATGGAGTCCCGGAAAAGTATGTTCGGTTAATCGAGGACATGAACAAAGGAACAACAGCAGCAGTTCGTACACCTGTCGGATTTACGTCAGCTTTCGAGGTGAAAACAGGAGTAAGGCAAGGAGCCGTTGCAGGACCTTTTCTTTTCAACTTCGCCGTTGATGACATCATGCGTAGAGTTGCAGAACAGCTTCCTGCGGATGTGATCCTAACACCATCAGGACGCTCCCTTGTCGACCTGGAGTACGCCGACGACATTGTGTTATTCGCTGAAAACAACGCAAAACTGCAAAGGATTGTGAACCTCGTTTCGAAGTATGCCGCAGCCTATGGACTTCGTCTTCGTCCCGACAAGTGCAAGCAGATGTGGGTCTCTCAGAGGCCTTCAACTGGAGTTTGTGTGGACGGACAACGTATCGAACTGGTGGACGATTTCGTTATTTGGGCTGTTTGCTGAAGAACGATGGTAGTTATGCAGCGGATATTCGACAACGATGTGCGAAAGCTACGTCTGCATTCAATTCTCTAACCAAGTGTTTGTGGTCTACCACCATCGCGAAGGAAGTCAAGTTGCGCGTCTACCTATCCGCTATTCGCCCTATCATGATGTACGGATCGGAGACGTGGGCAGCACCGAAAACGCAGATGGAAAGGTTGGATTGCACGGAGAGGAAGCTTTTTAGGCGTTTGCTTGGATATTTCTGGCCGCGTGTATGCCATAACGAAGACCTTTATCATTCATTCATTCATTCAACGACTTTATAGTGGAAATAAAGAAACATACATATACACGTATGTGAATGAGATTCTTTGTTGAAGTAAAAAAAAGATGCATAACAATGGCAGAAGTGAGAAGGGGACAAAATATGATTTTTTTTTTTTTGCAGAGGAAATTTTTCTTTCTACAATTCGAATGACATCTTGTCTCAAGATACTTGAGGCCACCGCTTCTGGGACAAAGAAAAGCACAACAAGCTGGAAAAACCGTCACATTAGATTATTAGTAATACCCTTTTAATCAGAGTGGACGCTCACTCGTTCCTTGTAATGACCTGAGATCGTACTTGGATAATCTACTTCGAAAGATAGAAAAGTTTCCGGATTCAGCGATTTCTGCAGGCAAATTGTTCCAAGTTCTGACAAACCTTTACAAGGAAATCGACGCAGTACATCAACGCTTGACACGAGGGAGGTGCCAGCATCTCCTAACGCCATCTCAAGCAGCAATGGAAAGTCGACTTCGACTGCTCGGGCATATACTAAGAAGAACGCCGGATCGTCTCGTACAACACGCTTTAAAAATGCTTCCAAATCCTGTCTGGAAACGGCCACCTGGGCGTAGGCGAAAGTTCTGGACGGATGTGGTTAAAGAGGATTTGAAGTCACTCGGCATCGAAAGACAGTTCAGGCGCGATGTTTCGTTTCGCAGGAAATGGAATAGTGACAGCTGGATGGAATGTGTTCAAATTGTGGCTGAAGACCGTGAAAAATGGACACGGCTGACTACTAGGACGGCACACCTCGGTGAAGATGCGGAATGACCGCGTCAGGCGAAAGCCAACCGATTAAGTCAAGTAAGTCAAGTTGTACACTCAGCGAGCAAAGCGCAAGGTTTTTTGGAGCGGTCCAACAGCGCGCACTCGCCGCAATTGCCGCAGCGATCAAGTATGTTGCGGACAAAAACACCCCTGAATCCGCAACTACGAACAAATGAAACGAAGACCTCCCCGATGCAAAACAACCACTAGTTAGTTACTAATCATCAGAAAACGTTATATCAACTTCAGAGCGGAAATGACAAATCCGACCAGCTATTCGCTAGTTGAAAACCAAAAGTGTGGAACGCCGTTTTTGTAGTCCAGGAAGCAGGAAAAAATTCTAATAAATATACCTGTGGGAAGAGTGCGCTGCCTTCCTTCTCTGGCTGTGGAGGCCGTGGCTTCACAAGCGAATCGACGGCAGTTTACCACGACCACGCTTCGCAACAAGGAGGCGAAACTACGATTCATAACTCTATTTGAACTATCTGCACAATTATCTGAAAAATATAGGGAACAGTATTTGAATTTTTCTATTAAAATCGTTGATTGAGTGACATACTGCCTACGTTTCGAAGTAAAACTCCGGTCTGCAGTTGCGGTAACGCGTTTTTGCGATACTCAATGGAAGCAAAATCGAGCTGGGACCACGAGAAATCTTGCTGGGTTTACGAGCTCCTGGTACGATAATCTTCACGCTGCATGCTCGACAGCGCTCGTCCGCGAGTACAGAAAGGAATTTCGTTTCGATAGGGACAGCAGATCATGCCACGGTAGACTGCACAGAAAGTGAGACTTTCGAAGTATGGGAGGGCACATCTCCACATCCATTTCAAAAGCAAAATCCGAGTGTGACCTCCAGAGGTGCCTGCCTTTACTATGAACAAATGTATAGGCGTTTTCGAAGCTTCGCAAAATGTAACCATGTGTGGGAGGGAAGGTTATTCAAAATGACATGCAGGAATCTAAGGTCCACTCGCCAATATTCTATACTTGACTGTGGGCTGCGGTAGGCACGCTTAGTTGGCGGAGCGTGCCTTGATGTTTCAAGAAACCCGCCGCGATTTTCTAAGCATTAATCCTGAAGATGACGTTCAACATTAAAACCCAAAGTTGTGGGGAGGATTTGCTCCTTAGGCTCCGTCCATAGCGGCATGCAGCCGCTGCTAGCGTCCTATGCAGCCCAGTCGTACGGGTGAAAGCTCGTACCTCACTGAGCCTTACTAAGGCAATACAGCGGATTTATCGCGCAAGAAAATTGCCGAATAGTACTTACCGCGCTCAGGAACAGTTTCTACCGCGAGCGAAAATTTAAGTAGAATTGATCGCGGAAAAGTTACGGTTGCACGATATCTTCGCGCGGTGTCCGACAGATGTGCAGACTTATCGCGCGCAGCTACTGGTAAGTACTCAGACAGTGGGTCGGACTTACCGCGACGCCGAATAGGAACGAACGCGTGGTCAACGGCGATCAGCCCGCTGCTTCCGCGCGCGGTCAGCTCTAAAAGGGTTCGCGATCAGCTCTAAATGAGCTCGCGATCAGTACGCCTGGTTAAAAAAAGGATCGACCGCAAAAAAATCTGTATAATTTCGTTATTAATTATAATACAACGAGGCGGAGCCTAGGACCAAAGTTAAGCACCTTCGGGCGTTATGTCCTCTATCTCGTAGGTACAGAGTGTACTCCCGCTTCTTCTTCTTCTTCTGCAGCCTCAAAGTGGTTTTTGTCATAGGTTGAGGAACTGGGCGGCCTTCACAGGATTCGTCCAAAGGTCCATTGTTGTTAGGGAGGTAGGTCTCTTCGGGCACATGAACAAGTGCGCCGTGTCGTGTCCGGGAGCACCACAGTCCGGGCATGCGTCTGGTCGACTGCTGTCGATCTTGTTGACGTAAGACATGAGCAGAATAGAGTGACCACAGCGCAACGATGCAAGAGCACATCTGGCTCGTCTGCCGAGTTGAGACTCGGACTCGCAAACCCGAGGCGGCACCGTTCCCAAGATAGGGTTCACAGCCGCCTTTGCTAGATATCCTCGAACAAACTGGGTGTGCTCCTCACGCAGAAGACGAAGCCTTTCCATTTTGGAGTCGGTCCATTTCTGTACATCAACTTTACGAGGAGCATCGGCGAACGGCGTCCTAATCGACCTCTCTCTTATAGGCTTCATGATTCTCTTTGACGGATGATTCGGCTGCCTCAGAACATTAATATACATCTGCTGTGCCTGGAGTTCACAATGCTCCTTGACCGGCAATATGCAGGCCTCCGCGTGAAGATGCTCCACCGGGGAGCTCCTTGCACAACCGGTAGCAATTCTAAGCGCAGCATTCTGTACACGCTGCAGCTTATTCCAGGAGCTGTCAGACACCAGGTGCTGCCACACTGGTGCCACATATTCCAGAGCCGGCTGAAGTATTGCTCTGTAGGTTCTCAATATAGTCTCTCGGCTGCTTCCCCATGATGTTCCTCCGAGAGCTCTCAAGATATTAAGCCTAGCCTTGACGGCTGCCGAGATGTCGTACGTTCGTGCCGTGGCAGTGTGGAGGAAAGAAGATCGCCTCCGTGCAAACCGACGTCAACCCCTCCGAGAAGAGGGTTTTTGTCATGGGAGAGGTGCTGTACTCCCGCTATAGCAACCAAGGAAATTCTATAGATGTACCTCAAACTTGTGTAATTGAACCGGCGACGATCTCGTTTTATCACACAGAACAATGAATCGTAGTCGAGGCGGGGTCCATCGCGGTCAGTCCGATATGTGCCGTTGCTCGCGATCAGCCGGCACGTCGTTCGCGATCAACCCTAATTACATTGTTGTACGCGATAGAAACGATTTATGGTCGCGGTAAGTTCTACTTACCACTAGCTGCGCGCGATAAGTCCGCACTTCTGTCGGACACACAGCGCGATGATATCGAGCAACCTCAACTTGTCCGCGATCAGTTCTACTTGGACTTTCGCTCGCGGTAGTAACGGTTCCTGAGCGCGGTAAGTACTATTCGAGAATTTCTGTGCGTGATAAGTCAGCCCCATTGGGTGAGTAGAACCTACGGCGACCATAAACCGTTTCTATAGCGTACAACAATGTAATTAGGACTGATCGCGAACGACCTGCATCATATTGCGGCTGATCGCGAGCAACGGCATTTATCAGACTTACAGCGACGGACCCGCCTCGACTACGATGCACAGTCCTGTGTGGTAAAACGAGATCGTCGCCGGTTCAATTACACAAGATTGAGGTACATCTATAGTATCTCCTTGGTTGGAATAGCGAGAGTACATTCTGTCCCTACGAGATAGAGGACGTATCGCCCGCACGGGCTCAAACTTGGTCCCAGGCTCCGCCTAGTTGTATTATAATTAATTACTAAGTTAGACAGACTTTCTGCGATCGTTCCTTTTTTGTCCGGGCATAGCGATCGCGAGCCCATTTGGAGGCAGTGGTCGCGACCAAATGTGCTTGTCTTCTTTTCCTCTCTAAAACCTTTTCTGGGTTGAGAGTAGTAGGACCTATACGAAAAAATCGCAAAAAAAAACTGTTGCATTGGGCCTCATTTGAAGCTTGAACTTCCTTGTCTTTGATGGTGGACGAGCCCACTCCACATCATCGGCATCGATGATATCTAATATCAAGAACATCAGCTGGCTTGAAATTGAATTCCAATCAATGAACCTTACTCATCTGGTCAAAAACATTGACTGAAGTGCTTGCTTTCATTGTTCAACTCTTTTTACTCGGTAAATTTGCATTCATTTCTTCCTCTAAATGTCGATGATTTTTGACTGCTCGGCATGAGACTGCGGTCTTTTTGGGCGGTACTGTGCACGTGCGCACGAACTCGCATTTTTGGGCCCTAGAAACTTACTCTAGCCCGTTTTTCACCGCGCTACCTTCACAGTTTTTCAGCTGTTTTCGATCTATGGTGCTTTTGTAGTTTTTTTCAATGACGTTTTTCATTGTGACCACTGTCTTTAAGGATCCGTCCATACGTGGCGGGAACGCCCGCTCTCGCTCCTCAACGTTGATGAGTATTCGATATCATGAGAGACACGTACAATCATCTCCTGCCTCGTGTTGATTCGATTGTCAACGTTTGACCTGTTGATCAATCGCTCGACTCGATTTGTTGGCAGCTCATTTACCACGGTTTGTGACAGTCGTGGTGGGTCTAGGGGATACGAGAGCATTAGGTTTGAACAAGGTTCGAGTCTTGGTGCTTCAAGCACGAAGCTATATGCCCGGAACTTGTTCCATATCTTTCGGAGACGGCGTGAGCGAGCGAGGGTGGGCGTTAGCGAGCGAGATCGCCCCAAGCAAACCGTGTGTCCTCGATGACCATCGATTTTGCGCCATCGCGCCCTCTCAACATGGACCAGGGGTGTGCAGAAATTTTTTAAGAAATTTGAGAAAACAGAAAATGCAGTTTGTCAGAAAACAGAAAATTTTCAGAAAAAATACTCATTGCGTTTTACCTTTTTTCAAAAGAAAAGAGAGTGTAATTCTGAACATCTTTGCTATACTTGTAATACAATATCTAGGAGACTGGACAAATAACTAATAAGACATTGATAGTAGCGATGACTCGTCAATGACAGGTAGATCATCATTGAAGGCACTCACTCTGAAAGTTTTAGCCAAGAAATAGCCCGCCAGGCTCCACAGCGGTTCTTATTGTGCTATTTCTTGATTGTTTCTCGATTATTAGGCGGCTAAGATCATGTTGTTCACGAAATAGCCTAGAAGTAGCCGAGCGATAACCGAGAAATAACCAACAAGTGACAGGCCCACCAACGCGCGTCGCGGCGTTTCCCGGCTCGCCGAGCAGCCGCTTTGGCCTCCAGCAGCTCGGCGGGGCTTCCTGGTGGTAGGCGGGGTCCAAGTACCGTAAACTTATGTAGTTGAACCGACCGCGGTGCTGACATCCAAATTATGCTTCAGGAATGCCTCGTGTACAGTTCAACTCCGCATTGCCATTCAGTCCGCAAAGTGACCCCGATTGCGGAAGCGTGCTGCGGCGCGGTTGCGAGTATCCTCAGACAGGGATGTAGGGTCCCCCACGCGGTTTTTGCCTTTGGTGCCCAAAAGATCCCAAATCCCTGTCTGAGGATACTCGCAACCGCGCCGCAGCACGCTTTCGCAATCAGCGTGCATTTTTCCCACTAAACGGCAATGCGGAGCTGAACTGTACATTCCTTGGGAAGCACTATTCGGCGTCCATAACGCGGCGAAGCGAACAATTTTTGGCGGTTATTTCTAGACTATTCCGCGGCAACCAGCTACTTCCCGACCGTTTTCCGGCTATCACGCAGAAAGCAGGCTTTTCTTGGCTATTGATCCGGTGAAATTATCAGAGTGCGCCAGTACGGCAGCGTAGTAGGGCGTTGAATCTCTCGTTGTCAGCAGTTGCTGCTGACAGCTAACAGCAGCAGTTGCTATTGATATCGAGGGGTTTAACCCCAGAAAGTATAGGAATCATATACCGCTGTCAGCAGCAGCTGCTGCTGACAGCGAAGGTCTGCACTCGATCTTTGCCCTGGGATGCAACCCCTATTGTGCCGAAGTACTGAGTAGGTGAGCAGGGTTCGCGATAAAATCAGTTGCTAAGTTCTCTTCAAGAGAATGCAAGTTCCACCATCACAAAAGTGAAAAGGTGCAAGAGAGACGCACCAAAACAGCTTAGAACAGCTGGGTGTGCGCACGCCCCAACTAACACGATTCATATAAGTGCTGGTTTTTCTGTTTAGCAACCTATTGCGGAAGCGGCAACTGCCGCGCGATACCAGTGGAAAAATGAGATGTTTGATACCGTTACCAAGGATCTGATTCCTCATTTTTCTATTGATAATCCGCAGCATTTGCTGCTTCGTAAAAGTATGAATATGGTGTAAATGCAAGGGGGAAGAAGGCAAAACAAACATATACATAGAAATTTTGTTAATTGTGGGCAAGGTGACCAACAGCAATATTTTGTTCCTGGACTGTCCAGCAGATCTGCTTCTTGTTGATTTTTGCATGTTTTCTCAGAAAACAGAAAGGCCAAAACGGCCAGAAAACAGAAATTTCCGCACACCCCTGGTACGGACGCTGCCCCAAGCTGACCGCGCGCAAACACAGCGGACTGATCTCCGTTAACCCCGCGTTCGGCGTCGCGATAAGCCCGCCCCATTGTGTGAGCAGCTATACCCCTCCACGTAGTTATTTACGTAATATTTCAAACCGCTGATTTCGACGCAGCTTGAAAAGCGCCGTTTGCGGCGTCGAAAATATGAAAAACGCGTAAGGCGCGCGAAGTGAAGCGGGTATACAACAGCTTCGTGCCGCTGGTAAGTAGCTACCTAAGGACGGAGCCTATCTTGAGAAAATCGGGGGCAAAAATAGAGGGCGTTCACATGCAAATTTAGTTCGTTCCCTCGCGTGCTAGTGCGAAACGAGGTTCGAGACTGCAGGGAAAGAGACGCATTATAAGCGCGCGTGCAGGCACGCGACCAACAGCAGTAAACTCCACCCCGAAACAGTGGATACATTCGTTTCCATATCGTCACCCTCTACTCCCGCATTATTCACAAAGGATGACCGTCAAGAAACCCAGAAGCAAAGCCTCAGTTCATTCCTAGGCATGACTACTGAATACTACGGTCAGGGGTGCGTTCCAAGAATGTTCCCACGATACCGAGGGAGGGCGAATAGCCTTTCCATGGCCGAATTTGTTTCCCATGGCCACGAATTTCAACTGATAATCGCTTCCACGTCGCCGTGTCTACGTTTCCAAGGAGAACTTTAGTCGTGAGAATGTTCTTGGAACGCACCTAAGGTCCATGGCTTGTTTCCTCAAGAAAAAACATTCAAATCTCACTAGCGGCTGGCCGGTAATTACCAGCAAGCCGCAGGTGAGATTTAAACCGTCGATGTTTTTTCTTGAAGAAAAAGCCACAGGCCTAACCATGCATGCCTTCGGCAATCTTTTGAATAAGGAGCCTTTTTTTGTGCTTTACGTTTTCTCCCCTTCACCGGGATGAAAACCTTCGAAGTGAAGCCGCATCCAAAGGTTTATGAAGGGCTTCGACGCCATGGTAGCTCAAACCGGAACATCTCAGAGACACGCAAAACCTTCTTCACCACTTTATTACAACTAACTGTGCTCAGATCCAAAAAGCGATATGATATCAAAGTACAACCAACTATAATAGAATAAAGACGCATCGCATGCTTCGAGAACAAAACGGAAACATTGCGAAAATACTAAACACATATTAGATAGATGAGGGCCGGAATAGTATGACAGTACTTCACGCAACACGATAGATACTTTGACGGAATAAATACGTGGACGACCGTAACACATGGAAACAATAGCCATTAAGCACTCTCAAATCATCAACGACGCATCCTCTTCTCCGGCGGGTAATCTCCTGGTCCTCCCGGGCCTCCCACAAATGGCCCAGCCATCGGTCCCGGGCCACCCGGGCCTGGACCAAACGATCCCGGCCCTGACGATCCAGGTCCTAGAATTAATCGAATAACGATCAGATTCTGCATGAATGGAATAGAAGCTTCAATATGAATGCCTCACTTGGCTGTCCAGCCGGGTCATTTTTGAAAATCTGCAAGAGGCGCTGAACTCCTTCCAACATGTTATTCGTCTGAGCTGGGCGCTGACCTCCATTTTCTAAAAATGTTACAAAAACATCAGGCTTTACAGAATAAGGCCGCAAAAAGCCGTCAATTACTCACGTCCTCCCGGTCCTCCCGGTCCTCCGGGTCCCCCTTGTCCAGGTGGCCCAGGTGGTCCAGGTGGCCCAGGTGGCCCACCTGGTCCTGGTGGTCCTCCCGGACCCGGTGGTCCTCCGGGTCCTCCAGGTCCTCCTTGCGGCATCTGACCACCGGGTGGTCCCTGAGAGAACTGGTACGGTCCACCCATCGGCGGTGCACCCATAGGTCCGCCCATAGGAGGTGGTCCACCCATAGGTCCTCCCATTGGTCCACCTGAGGGCGGGTGTCCATACGGTCCTGTAATGATAAAACACTCAATCTAACCAAATCCAGATAATTTGCGAATAACTCTTACCCGGCTGTCCAAATGACGGACCACCCATCATGCCACCAGGTCCGCCAGAACCAGGTGGGCCACCGATGCCTTGAGCGGCTCTCATACTTAGTCGTTCGCGCCGAGCGGCCTCCAGTCTCTCAAGTTCCTGTTGACGACGTTGTAGATCTGAATGGAAACTAATCACATGAGAAAACTGTGCAAGGCAGGTGTAAAACATTGTTCTGCATTACATGCACTATGCTTCCTGTGGTGAAAACGTTTTTAGATTACAGCTATAGACGACACCTTAACTCAGAAACTTGTGGCTGTGTTCCGAAAGACAGTGCCGCATTAAGGCCGAATTCATTGAATCGAAACGTCCGCCGCTTATCCCGAGGCATCACTACGGCGCATTTTAATGCCTGTTTTCTCCAAAACACCCTCTGTTTAACGCGAGACACCTGGCATTTAGCCCGAGACAATCAGAAACCACAGCGATCTGGCCGAACACAACTACGAGTGTCTGAGATCCTATTCTATCTAGTGATGAACCTACCGAAAAAACTACCCAATGAAAGGGAAGGTACGCGGCAATAGATCGTCCATGAAGTAATTAATGACCGAACTATGCCTTTAATTCCTGTTAAATAACAATTCTCAAAGCCTAGTCTCAAGCCTGGCACAATGTCTATTCATCTTCCACAAAAGATAGATGTTTTCTAGTCTCAGCAGAACCCCTTGGAACTATTAGACATGAAACTGATTATTTACCTACTACCTAATTTAAAAAAAAATCCAGAGTTCTATGCCGATGCAAAACAAAAAAACTGGGTTCTAATTCAGACCTCTTGCTGGGGCGGGTCTTATGCGCCCGCCTTCTCGCCGTTCGCCAATCATTGCAGCCTAGGCATACGGTGTGCCGCGCTCGCCGCGGCGGCGACGACGCAACATCGATAACAAGCAGGCTGATTGGGTCGGCGAAGATCATGCAGAGCAAATGACTACCGACGCATACATCTTAACTCCGTTTCGATCAAAAACACTAGGGGATCCTTGTAATGCCTTCAAACATATCGAGATTAAGGCGCTTTGTTATTTGTGTAGGGCAGTCCAGACCCAAAGCTTTTGGTTGATCCATACCGATGTTAGAAATGATCTTGACATTGATATTTATCGTTGTTAGGAGCTTATTCACATTCAGCTTATTGAAACCACTGGGTGGGAGCATTTCTGACACGGGTGTGAGAAATTCTCCCATTTTTTTTGAAGGGGTTGAAACCCCCGGGTGGGAGCATTTCTGACACGGGTGTGAGAAATTCTTCGATTTTTTTGAAGGGGTTGAAACCACTGGGTGGGAGCATTTCTGACACGGGTGTGAGAATTTCTCCAATTTTTTTCAAAGGGTTGAAACCCCTGGGTGGGAGCATTTCTGACTTGAATTGAGCAACTGAATATTGGATTATGTCGCGTCTCAAACATATTAAATGTTGATAACCTTTTAGATCACGTACTATTATGCTCTTTCATTCAAACTTTTGTTTTTTTTTAATATTGTCTACAAAGGGCGGAATATTACCCACTCCAAGGTTTCAGACTTTGAATGATCCTTACATGTTTTAGGTCAGTACGAAGATACCACAGTATTTTTGCTCAAAAAGGGGTCTAGATGTGTGTGCCAATAGTGATTTGCTCCGCGTGATCTCCGCCGATCACCCAATCGGCCTGCTTGTTATCGATGTTGCGTCGTCGTCGCCGCGGCGAGCGCGGCACACCGTATGCCGAGGCTGCCATGATTGGCAAACGGCGAGAAGACGGGCACACAAGACCCGTCCCAGCAAGAGGTCTGGATTAGATACAAAAACTGACACAGAAAAACCCGCTAGATATCTCAAACGTGGCCCACGCGTGGATGCGAAACGTTAAAATTGAAGTACTCCTTCCTAGCAAGCCGATACGAAATGGGTTCCAACATCTAACACAGGAAGTGCTCTAAAATTCGGAACCAATATCTTTAGAACCCAGTATAGAGATTCCCTCAAATTTTCGGAACAGTAAGCTTTCTAATATAAGAGAAATATAGGAAAAACAGAAATAGAATACTTTCGACCGATTAATTGTGTTTGCTAAATAATAATACTTGATTTTGCACAATAGCAATACATTTATTAGGCAATGCAATGGAATGCATTCCAGAACCTGAATACGCCGACTCCTGCAGCAGTCAAACTAGAGATGATCATGCTGTTACCAAGAACAGAATAACCAGAATGCTCGTTAGCGTAGCAGATACTGCATTACATCTAATCACTTTCTTCTCTCAAACTGCTGACAGCACAATGTTCGGTGGAAGGAAAACTACACAGAACAGGGACAAACAGGTGTAGAAAGACCTTCCTGTCGACTGTTGAGACCTACTTGTCACGTACCGCGCCATAAAACTGATTGGCCATCCCGCTGCACGTCGCGGAAACACATATTTCGACCCACATATTTCACCGATTTTGCAAGCAATGCCAACAATCGGTGGCTACTATTCTGAGGCAGGAAGCATACACGCAATCGGTCGCTGATACCGCTCGAGCTAAGAACGATACAGCAAGAAAATGCAAGCGCCACATGTCCCGCAACGATTAATTCGACTATGCAGCGCGGTTCCTACAATGCATACAGAAAAGCCAGTTCCTCCTCAATCAATGAAGAACTGAGAATCACCAAAAACACCGTATAGCTGCTCCACAAAAAAGCAGACGGCATGAATCACACTGATACTTTCGGTTCCTTGAGATGTGTTGGCACAAACTCGACGCACATATTATAACAAACGTGCACCAAGTTTGCACCACCGCATAATGAAGAGCCAAAGTATCAGTGTGATCAGCGCCGCCTGTATATCGTCCATACCAGAAATTGAGAGAGCCGCGACGCTGCTATTACACCTTTACCATCAAAACCAAAGAGCTGTTTTCTGGAAAGAACAATTTTAGAAGTGGTAAAACAATCACTCCGCTCCCAGGATAAGAGATAACAGCTGCCTGACGGCTTCTTAGAGATATAATACAACCTATTTACCGATTTTTGTAATGTCAACTGTATGATGGGCCGAATGGAAATTCCTTGGATACCCGGGCTCCAAATCATTACAAAACATGCATCGCCGATACCCTACCGTTTTTTTAGATCCCGGGGTGAGAATCATCAACGATAACACCATGGCTTAAGAGTGACCGGAGTGGCGATAATGTGACAGAGCATTGAAGAGTGCACTAATCGCATCGGTTCCATGATGGAGGCAATTCGTCTAGTCGAAGCGACTAGGCCGTAATCTTTCGTCAAGACAGGGTATTCGGTGCCAAACCGCAAATCTGAAATCGCTGGACGAAGCGATTTCAAATCGCGGCAGCACTGTTGGTCGCTTCGACTTCAGGTAGAAGAATCGACCTTCCAAGGACGAAATCGATAGGATACATTCGGATTAGAAAAATAAGCCTATCTACAATCGATTCGACCCGAAACAAGGTGTTTTTGGGCGACTCGAACGCTGATTCAGTCGGGCTTCGTTCTTCTTGGTGAGTTGGATTCGTATTTATATAGCAGACTAACTGCCCGCAATAGTCGGACCACAAGCCTTCTGAAAATTTACTACACAACTGAAACGTGATAAGTAATGCAGTATCTTAAAGAACCATATTATACTTAAGTGTAAAATTGAAATTATATCATAAGCACAATATGTATTTGTATCAAAATAAAATAGAATTAACGCTTCGAATTCCAAAAATTTGAGGGAAGATCTCGTACAGTGTGAGGGTATCCCAGCTGAAAAGGGAAGGATCATTACATGCCGCGACCAACCCAAATGAAATGTACATTTCGAGGATCAATTTTCTTGAATTCGAATTTTGCAGCTGCGAAACGTTTCTCTGAACGGAGTTATCTGCGTTTTTAGCGCTCCACTCGTAGACGAATCATAACGTATAATCCATGAGTCTCTGTCGCCTTCTGAGATAAACCGATGCGACATCTGCACCAGGAATCATTTCACAGTGTGTTGTAACGCAGAAAGATGTTGCTACGATTTGGTGTGGAAATCACATGGGTGTATCTCGGTAAGCGACGAAGACTCATGGAGAACACGTTATGATGCGTCTACGGATGAAGCGCTAAAAACTCTCTACTCCGTACGTTTCGCAGCTGCAAGGTAAAAAACATCGAGTTCTACGTCGAAAATTGATCCTAGAATCGCATACTCCATTTAAAATGGCCACAGCTTGTGATGATCCTTTCCTTGTGAGCTTGAGATCAGACTTTAGCATGTTCATTTCTTCAGGATCTCCACAAGCTCCTCAACTCAGAGGTATACTGCTAGTAGTGTTATTATTATCAGTAGCAGGTCTGAGTCGTCCATTCACTCCGGATTTCGCTAAAGAAATGAAAGGACATTAACAGCCAGCACGAACACCAGAGAATCATTTCGAGCTGGCGACAATATTACGCTTTATGAAACATACTATGCACTTGGAGAACTATAAATACACAAAAACAACTTTCACAAATCCACGAATATAGCATAAATCCACTAACCCTCACGAAGCATCTGAGCTTGGTAGTCCTGATAAGCCAACTCCATGTCGGAATCGAGTCGACGACGAGCATCTCTCAGCTCGTCCTCCAGCTGATTTCTACGCTGTTTCTCCATATCATACAGCTCTTTCCACTTCATACCGTACACGAATTCGAAAGTGTTACTCATGGGAAAACGAGGGCCGAGTTCGCGTTCCCTGTATAAGTCCATTAAACGACCAGTCTCCCTAACACCATTTATATCCCAAAACAAGCAAGTTCTCATTTTAAGTCCACTACACATGACAGAACTTGACTAAATCCTTCAATCAGCATCCAACCAAATCCTCCAACGGCATTTCACAGTACTGATTACTAGATTTCTTGTGCATATACAACGGCACTCAAGTCCATTATTCTCGGAAGTCCAATTATAGTATTGAATGAGGACCAGTCCACAAAGGCACAAGGTTAGCACGATGTGGTCGCAACAGGATCAGCGCAAAATATGCTGACAAAACAGCTTTTGCGCTAAAAGGCAATGACAAGTAGTCTGGAATGTAGTGACAGTCATAGCATCAGCAATCGGATACCACCTCGCGTAATCAACGCTAGCTTGTATGGTCAGCAGTCCACTAAAACGCATCTTTCAGAAGAACTGAGTTGCCAAGCGACAGAATAGGCCACACTATATACTTTTAGAAGTCATTGGTCGGACACTGATTGATTGACTGATTTGTCAAAGGTTCAAATGTGATATTTTTCTTCACATAAATTCACTTCCGTATCTAAAAGTCATCGGAAACTTACTTAAGAAGCTGAGAAGTTCTAGGAATCATTCTCTCTGCTAGTCCATCGTCCTCGTCTCTCGGCTCGAGAAGCTCGACAGAAAGAGGCTTAGGGCTCCTATACAAAATACGATACGCATTCAAAAACTTTGACTAAATCGGTTCAGGACCAGTGAGACAGAATAGAGATCCTTTGGTCTACAATAACGTTCACAATGGCAGCGTCTGGTAGGTATACAACTGGTGGCTGAATACACATACATGTGACATCGACTCAAGATTCTCCAACTCAAGTACGCAGTAATTATACCTTTACATCTTTAAATCAAGGTTACAAAGCAACTACCTCGAAGGAGCTTCGAAGAATTATACCTTCTGAAAAAAAAACTTTTTTTTGAAATTTACTCGTCAAATCCACAGCCAAACTGGGACGCTTACTGTGTAAACTCATCTTCTCTGCCAGAATCTCAGCCCCATCCTGAAGCCGACGTCTCTCAATGCGCCATAAATACCCTACTTTCAATCCTCACTTGGCAGCCTATAAACTATAGTTGTACACGAACGAAATTTTCGAAGGATTTTTCGAAATTTTTTCGTTCGTTGTCGTTCGTTCGAAATTTCGTCGAACGAAAAATTTTCAAATTTCGTTCGTTCGAATTTTTTTCGAAATCCTTTCGTTCGGAATTTTTCAAACAAATTTCGAAATTTTCGAAGAGTTTCGAATAGAATACGAAATTTCAAAAAAAAATCGAAATTTCAATTAATTTCGAATTTCGTTCGTTCTACCTCCGAAATTTCGAAAGTTTTTCAAAATTCGTTCGTTCGAGATTTTTTCGAGCGAAGCTTTTTCAATTTTCGTTCGTTCGAAATTTTTTTCGAACGAAAATTTGATTTTCGTTCGTTCGAATTTTTTAGAACGAAATTTTTTCCATTTTTCGTTCGTTCGGGAAGATTTCGAACGAAAAATTTTCGATTTTCGCTCTTTCGACATTTTTTCGAAATTGTACAAGTATACTATAAACCTCCAGCCTCACCAAATGGCATGATGACAAGCGGGACTTAACAAAACAAGAGGTAATTTTTACATTAGCACCATAAAGAGCGGAATCAGTAGCCTGATTGATTGTGATACTTTACACATTCTTCTGGTACTGATCATTCAATGATATGCGGGTTTATCGACAGCTGGCTAGCCGCAGGCGGTCAAGTCAGGAAAGGATAACAGCAGCGGTCTATTAGAGAAAGGAGAAATTCACTAGTACGTGAATATGGTACATCTCACTCAATGAGGCTGCTCATTTCATCAACCTCATTTGACAGCGCTATGCAGCATACTAATTTTACTCCAGTTAAAAACTAGCAACTAGACAAGTAACAGATTCCTTCCGTCACTTGTCTGATGCTGTTCGTGAATTCTCCTCTATACGAATGTAGTTTTATACTTGTCTGTTCTTCAGATATATTAGTGATTACATGCCCGTCACCTGGATAGTTGACTTAGGTAAGGCTCCGGCCATAGCAGATGTCCTGACGTCAACTGACCGTACGGGGTCGTTTATACTTCCGCCGCGGAGCGGCGCGGCAATAAGTGGGGCGGCGCGGCGCGCCGCTTGAAAAATAGCGCCACCAGGATGTATAATCGGGCTGCGTCGAATTTACGCGGCGACGCCGCAGAATGACGTTAAACACAGCCTGGAGTAGCTCTGACATAACACACGGCCGATTGTAATGAGAGATTTCTTGTGCAAAAGAAACATCTATAATTTTTCGTACCATAACACCGCATCCGAAGGCGGATAGTCTTCGAAAACGATTTCTATTTATCTACTCTAAACAACGCCCAGGACCTTGGAAGGAATTTTTGAGATCAACCAGAAGAACAAAATTGAGAATGTGTATGAAATAAGAGCAAAAGAAGCATACTATGTCAATGCGGATCGCACGCGGTCGCCGCGCCGCCTGCTTTCCTTAGGCGGCGCGGCGGCGGCCGCGTGGGCCACCGTTGTAAGATTTCGAGCAGAAACTCTTAACGCCTCGCGGCGCCGCTTGATCGATATGGCCGTATTGCATCTCGCCGCACCGTCCCGCGGCGGAAGTATAAACGACCCCCAAAGTGACGCTGGTGGTTTGCATCAGCGTTTGTTATTCATCTATCTCCCCAGCGCCCACTGCAGCCGGCCAGTCGCATACGGTGGAGGCATGGTGACCGTAACAGCTATCACTAATATTATCGATGCCATCGTTAACCCCGTGCCGCCCTCCGACAAGTTGAATGCGCAAGCCGTCGTGCGTCATGCGCCAGCGTTTGAGCTGGCGCATGATGCTCAGACGCCTAGACGCTTTGCTGCTGGTCGTCTGCTATGGACGGAGCCTAAATGATTCTATAGTTGTACGAGCGTACGTAAATTGTTTCAAACTTGTTGAAGCCATTGAATTTGGTTTTAGATTTGAGCAAAGAGTTCTGAGTAGAGCCACTAGCGTCCTTTCTTACCTTTCTCAGCAGTGGAGTATTTTAAAGTACCTGACGCTAACATTTTCTGTTCACTTGCTACTGCACTGCGGCACAAATACCGTATTCATGAACGTGACCACAGTCCAAAACTTCTAACTGCGTCCCCAAGCCTGTTATGCTGCACTTTTCTTTCCAAAGTATTCATGGAAAGACGCTGCCTCACATGAATATAAGGCGAATTGGGGGGCCTCTTCAGCATCGAATGGAGCCACTACCGGTCCAAAGGAACATAGCCCGAGGCCGCGGTCTAAGTACGTGGAGGCACGTGTCCCCAATATGCAAAGTTTGGGTGATTGCAGTGCCCTTAAAAGATAAGCGGAAGCTGCAACGATGTCAGCATAACGCAAGGTTTTGCGCTCTAGTCTGCACGCAAAAAGTCGACAATCGAGTGAGATGTGTAGATACCACATTAACAGCGGAAGAAAGACGTATATGAACGAGATTCTCCCCGTATAAAATTCTTAGCCTTGCAATACGGATAAATCTGCTGATCACCAAAACGACGAAGCAAAATCAGTGATAGAGACCGTATAAGGCACTATGCAGCGAAGTTTTGAAACAACAACGGACGGTAGGCCTGCAGTAAGGAACTTACCTGCTCATTTTTTGTACCAATGGTTATAGTCCTGCCAAATTTTAGAGTACCCGTCCATTGAAGTATGTAATGTATGGTCATTACATGAACTCATTTTCTAGAAGCTGTGCATATTGCGGAAGTCCATATACTAGTAAAACCACGACCACCAGTTGACAACCTCTTTGAAAAGAATTCCTTGACCAGAATTTGAACAGACTTGACCATTGTGAACGCCACTGATCCGAGTGAGCGCAAGGATTAACAAAACCGTCTCCATGTCCAAAATTCAAACAAATTTCATCATAAACTTACGAGGTCAACAAGAAGACCTTGTCTCTAATCGCCCCAACGGCTTCGTTGCACGATGGCTTGCGTTCGAACTCGACAATACCCTCGCCAGTGGGACGGCCTTTCTCATCGACAATGTGCACGGCTCGCTCCACTTCGCCAAAATGAGAGAATGCATGGTAGAGCATCTCATTAGAAACAGTCGGTGAGAGTTCCTTCACACGCAGAGCAGCGCCGTGAACAGCAAAACGAACGCGAACTTGACGATTGTGAATAACACGACCGTCGATCGCTTCCTTTGCGCTTTCGGCATGAGCACGAGTATCCTACGAAAGCTATTCTTAGACAAAGTTTTACACTAAAAACACAATACAACCTCAGAGGTAATTTATATGTTTCGGTCTGGACGCCGCCTGCCCCACGGAAAATCTCAATTTCTTGAAGGCAGTGTCCACGATAAATTTCGTTTTTTTTTTCTCGCCAGAGTCAAAAGATCGGGATTTCATTAGCGATAGGTTCGAAATAGCGAACAAAAACGAGCTAGAAAGAGCCCTTATTGGCTGCGAGACCTGCTCGCGCTAGGCCTTTCCTCGCGTGTACTAGATGCGTATCGATTGATTAGAAAGGTCTAGCGCGAGCGGACTTCGGGGCCGATAAGGGCTCATTCGAGCCCGTTTTTAATCGTTCTTTCGACCCTAGCGCTCCAATGAGACTCAGATCCTTCGATTTCCGGCGAAAAAAAACGGAGTCAAAATTTATCGTGGACGCTGCTTTTAAGATGAGTGCAGGACTAGAGGGAACTCACTGGCTCAGCCCAGAGTCCCAAACTAAAACCACGCGTCCGGCCCAAAAGTAAACCAACAGCCCCATCTAAGAGCGAATGAGCGTCCGATGGCAACTCGTTCACAAGTGAAGCTCATTGTCTTCTTTAAGGGCTAACATGTGGCTTTGCATCGACACTTTGGGGCAGAACCCATGAGTTACTTCCAGTCTCTCGCTCACTTGGAGAAAATCAGGTTCTGCGATTCGCCAGAGCTGTGTCACAGTCTGCGTTCGGATCTTAATACCCAACATTCCTCTTGGAGGTTGTACTGTGTCTTTAGATGGCATATACATCTTCAAAAGTAAAAACACCACATAAAGCGCACAGTGGCCCGGGCAAAGTCCATTAAGGGAGAAAGGGTTGTTACAGCGATTTCACGTCTCCTCGACTAATATACTGCGGATAAGTCCACAAAGGCTACTCGATACACAAGAACTGCTATAATTGGATAAGTCCAGGGACTCTACAAGGATCAGAGGGTAGTTCGATGAAGTCGGGTTAAAGTCCACAAAACGTAGCAGTTTTCTTTTTAATACGATCGGAGACAGGGGTGTCGGTGGGGGTCTCCACAAGGCGAGATTTCTAATGATTTGCCAGTTGGGAAGTGTAGCCTACGTACTGTTTCCACTACAATCCCATTGAAGAGCTGAGTTCGCATTCATTTCAAGTGTCTTTACAAGTGTAGCTATCAATAGCAATACGCTACGAGGTAGTCAAAGTCTCCTATGCAGTCTCCTAAATCTGTAGATGTCTCCAGCGGTTCAATAACTCGATATTAGAGGGCAGAGATGGTCCACATCCGGACTACTAGTAATTACGGGTTATTACCTACTGCCCGGGCACTGTGCGCAAAAAAAGTAAAATTTAAGGTATAATCGCCCATTCACCAGTCTTAAGAAGGCGAATCCTTTACCACTGAGGTAGCATTCCGAAATGTCGCCGTGCGGTGCGAACAACTCCTTGAGCTCTTCCTCTTTCACCTCGTTGGGCAGATTACCGACAAAGAGTCGGCAACGCCCAGTGAACTTCTTCTTGGGTAGATCACCCATAAGCTCAGACTCGGTGAAAGCCATGCCCGAGAAGCTGCCCGGGCCACGTTGTGGACCGCCGCCCATTCCCATGCCCATGCCTGGGCCGCCACGATACATATCTGGACCTCCGCCGTTGCTTGACCGATGCATATTATCCCGTCGAGAACGATTGCTGAAATTGTTCTATCCTAATTATACAAATTCAAGACAAAGCTACATACACATTTCACAAGGACAATTAATTTTGAAATCTAGCACGAAAACCCTCATATTCTCTTGAAAACGACGCTAAATCATTTTCAGTCATCATATTCTTCATTTTCGTAGTCGCTCAGGTTTGATTCAAGGTAGAACTAGTCCTACTAGCCCCACCATCAAGGAGGCGTCATCAAAGCCAGGCACCTGTGGTGCGGTGCCTGCCAAAACAACGGATTATGGTATGTGTTGGTTAAGTCATCCTCCCAAAAGACAGAAATTGTGTAGGATCGTAAAAAAGTCGTTAAAATTTAGACCCCAAGTCGAATCGAACTCGGAAGTCACTTTTTCCGGTTTCGACAAAAAAAACTTTCTCGTCCCTAGAAGAACGAAAGCTAAACGCCCATGAATGGGTCTGGAGAATACGAGATGCGGAATTTTTTGAAAAATTAGTTGGCTATTCCTTGCTAAACAATTCCACGTTCCTCAGTTTTTTTTTTGAAATTTCAGAATGCAGAAGCATTGAATGCACGAAACTGCCAGTTCCGGGACGCTACACTATGCCATTTTTTAGTCCTTAATCTGATGCAGTGACTTGCTCAAAAATGTAGTCAACACATAGAATACCGTTCAAGCTAAGAAAATGAGCATGGTAGACTGGATCACACGCCGCTGAAAATAGCAATACTTTCACGCCGTAGAGTAACGCACTTGCTTTCTCGTCGAACCGCCTGTCGCCATTCTATCAACTTAATCTGATACAATTTTAACAACGGCGCCCACAGACGAAGGAGTCACGGGTTAGGTACACTTGAGCGAAATTTCTCCGTTTTATGCAGGTCGATTTCCACTAAGAGTAACCTCGCTAGAATGGAATACTCTGATATTTCAAACTGCAGACTACGGGTTAGTTCCATCGTTCGATGAACTAAGGCTACATCCTCAAGCAAAGACTGAAACCTACCAATACGCCAGAATAAAACACGCCTCACGAACAAAAATTCTTTCAGTTTTCTAAAAACGACCTCACTTTCCGGAGTTCTCCCAACGAAACTTCTCTAATTCCTATCAACAAATCCACATGGGATGTACTTTCCTGGAATCAATTTTGGACGTGGAGTCCGAATATGACATTCGTAGCAGAATAGGATCACACTAAAAAAAGTCATAGGCGTTTTTCCCCTGATTTCCGAACTCATTGCACCTTCCGAAACAGTCGGAAATCTTTCAAGAAATCTGAAAACGGACCTCATAATCGTGTTCACTGCCCACAATAATCCCCATGTACGGAGTTTGGGTGGGGGAGCATTCTTTGAACACGGATTGCCGGCTGAGCATTTACTAATATAAACTGGGGGGTTCTGAAAGCGCTCAAGAAAATATTGCAGATTTGACCTAAAACCTCTTCAAGGGGGTTATTTGCTGTGCTGACCAGAAATTTAAGGTTTATTTGTTGAATTTTAGGAGTTTTCGACTTCATTTCTTCAAGGGTGCCTAGGGGGAGGGACTTGAGAGCAAAACGCGACTTTCGACTATTTCCGGAACACTACGATAGATGTGGCCAAAATGTTTCTCAGGTGGTTTGTGAATAAGATGTCCATTCGTCGATTTTCAAAATACTAAGGTAATTTTAGCCCCCTAAATGGCATGGGACCAATGTTTCTATGCAGCTGCTCTGGCAAAAACTCGTTTGCGACCCCGTAAGAGATTCGGGAAATTTTGGGTCGGAGGGTCGCCGATTTGGAGAATCAGTAGGCGGAGCTTGGAATAGGAGGTGGCGTTAGTCAATGCGTGTTGGGTCGCGTGCGCAGTGCCGCCAGACGACGGCACCGACGTAACGTTGAAGCCAAAAGCAAACCAGCGGTACATACGAGCCGTCCCGGAGTGGGGCTAGACCGACTCAATTCATTGGCAAGTGTGCACTCCTCGGGCTCTGCCTTCGAGTTGAGTGGAATACGAGTGCCTGCACTTGTCTGCTCCTGCCCCAACATGGGTGCTCTATCCTGGGAGCAGGCAAGAGGCGGAGCATTCGTAGAATTGATTGATTTTTGAGAGCACAGAAGGTGCAGACTTGGCTAGGGTCCAGGTGAGTGTAAAGCGGTTGGCATAGGAGAAGGAGGTGCGCACGTGGCATGTATGGCGTTATCGATTTTGTCTCGTGATTTAGCATCCCGTTCGGTGACCCGTTCCGCAAAGCGGGGAGCATTGCGTTCGCCGTCGGAAGGTTGCCCCGTCCCTTCTGTGACGTCATCAGTCGTTTAGCATCCCATTCACTCAACCGTTCTTGACGGCTTCCGTATGTGTTGTTTTCGATCAACGGGATGCTCAACGCCTTCGCTAACGAAGGCTGTCAGAGTGCGAAGGGCATATTCGGACGCTAAGTCCAGAATTGATTCTAGGAAAGCACGTTTCATGTGGGATAGTTAATATGGCTTATAGTAGCTTCCTTGTCAGACATGTTAACAACTTTCGCGGTTTACACTTTTCTCTTCCATAACCTTGCCACAATGCCCATCCACATCCGACCAGAACCGAAGATCAGACTCTGCTGAAAATTCGTTTCCGGTGAAATTCGAACGGATGATTCCAATATGATGTGAAACCGATTTTAGTATACCTTGCCTAGTTACGAACAGAAGACTGTTAGTTCGAGTTCCATGCATATGCGACTCACTGAAGCACGAAAGGTCTCAATTACACAATTGCGGTCGCGTTGCAAGAGAACTGGTCCGCGCCAAATTTTTCACCCACAAAAAAAACCCGAGATTTACCTCTCCTACCAAAATCAGGAGAGCTTGAGGGTCTTAGAGGTGAATTTTTCACACAAATCCAGGTTTTCTGTTTGAGCGCAATCCCGAGTATCAGGGCTAACAAAATCGAGGTGCGAACCAGTTCTCACGTTATCTTCATCTGAAATCGATCGCTAAAACTTCTGATGCTGAGAAGAAAAGTCTGCTTGATTCGACTGTTCGCTATGAGCGAAGCATTCAGTCGACCCGCAAAGACGAACAAAACAACGAGCTTTGAAGCTTCCTAATCTATCAAGTGCGCAAAGCTTCTTCCGCCCATATACTTGGATCAGTCACTATAAATCTCTGCGAAAACCTGTATCCTTTGATGGAGTGTTAAGAATCGTCGCTGAAGAATCGGATTGGAGATTTTTATAGGAGTTAATATGATATAACGCGGGTGTGTGTGTACTCCGTGATCCCCCAAAAGTAGGAAACGCAGAGTGGAATATTACACTAGAGCCTCGGTGACTTATCTAGCCGCTTAAATGCTGGCAAGAGCAACACATTAGCGAGAAATCTCTGAGTCAAGGCTGTTACCATGTGCCTTCAAATCACAAAATGGGACAACACTCAGACATTTGGAATCGACAGACCGGAGGAATTTCCTTGACAATTGGCAGGATCAGGCGGGGCGTTGCGTGATTTCTCGAAATCGGAGTGACCCCCCACCATCAATTTTTTTCCAAAGTCAAAAATTTTGCGACCCCCCCAGAGGCCCAATTTCAAGGCAGTTATAATTTGATTACTGAAACTGTCAAGCGCCGAACACTCGTTCAGTAGTCGGGCTCAAGCGTCTAAAGCCTGAGCAACGCTACGTTACATCCCGTTCGTGACTCAAAATATCGAGAATTTTTGGGATATCATCACCTGAAGTTTGATTTTTGGACCGGTATCCGAATGTCTGAGCATGTGTGCTACACGATCATCGATGTAGGGTCCCCGCGATCGCAAACAAAAAGTATTGCGGTTTTTTTAATCGCGTATGTCAGGGTCAAGCGGGGTTGCGAAATTTCGCAACGGGGGTAGAGAGGGGGTCGCAAAAATTTTGGCCCGAAATTGAAGGTCAGTGGGGGGGTCGCAAAAATTTTGGCCCGAAATTGAAAATTTGATGAAGATCTTCCGAGAATTCTCGGAATTTTTGATCTTTTTTCGGCCTCTGACAGTTTCAGCTGACACATTTTCGGCATGTGCCAGTTTTAGTAATCAAATATAAGCTGCCCAGAAATCAAGCCTCGAGGATCGCAAAAATTTGGAGAAAAATCCTGATGGTAAGGGGGTGGCTCCGATTTCGAAAAATTACGCAAAGCCAAGCTTGACCATGGCGTATGTTCCTGATATTCGATATGTCTCATCATTTCACTTCTTTTCAGAAAACTGTTACCTGCTTCACGCTTTTCCACTTCAAAAAAAATCTACAGAAGCAGAGGCAGATCAGCCGCGGGTGCCGAAATTCAATGGCACGGCCAGCAAATGGTAGATCTGTGACTCCTGTAGCGACGAGAACAACCCTGTCATCGATTGCGGTTCATCCTTCAACCTCTTCCGGGGTCAGATTCAACAATGGTAAAACCGTGGCTTAATAGTTACCGAAGTGACGAGATAGTGGAATTCGGCAGAGTCCGGGGGCCGAATTCATGAAGGCGAGGGGTTGGGGTAGGGGTAAAGGCGTCGGCACCTTTGATGAATACCCGCGAAAGCGAAGGGACTCGTAGCCAAGCAGTGTCTCATTTGCCCCAGCCTTTTAGTTGGGCTGGACGTGGGCACGACTGGTTCCACTCGCACAGGGTAATCATCGGAAGTGCCGACGGCTTTACCCTTACCCCAACCTCGCGCGTTCATGAATTCGGCCCCGGGGTAATATTTACTCTTGAACAGCGGTTTCATCGCTGATGAGTCCGGCCCGCGACCTGTGAGCGATCTTGATCATCAACATTCAAAGAGGCCAGCCACGTCCACGCTTCCCCGCTATTTTTCCAGACAACTTGCTCATATATCATGATTGGGGGCACTCTAGCCCGAGAAGAACCTGCCACTTCAAGCAAGTCGGACCTCATGAATCAACAGCCCTGTTGTGGTAGCATCGATCCAAGGGCCTCTCGCCAGTCCGGCCGAGCTGGGACTAGAAGAGTGGGTATTGCGCCCCATGAACGTGTGAAGCGCCACCCGTAAACAAACCAAGAGCAATAACATCTGAAGCCTAGCCTGCTCGGATGAGTCCGGGCGGAACGAGCAGCGGAGCGGTGGCTCATGGCAAAACATGACATCGATAAGGAGATTTTGACGTAATAAGCCCGAAAAGACTCATTTCGACCGGCTCAAAATAAGGCAGCTAGGCTACACATCATGAGAGGCTCACATTTCAGAGCAGAATTCATCCTCCTCACTACACGTAGCTACTGTCCAAAACTTTGAGAGCTAGAACCAGGGTTGGGTAGGCTTGCGACCGGTCGCAGCGAGGGAATTTGGGAAGTTCGAAAAAAATTGAAAATTTTGAAGGGGGTTCGTCGAATTCTTGGAAAAATTGGGGTTTATCTGCAAACCACTTGGAAACCTCGAGTTGGTGTGAAGGTTTTGGTGGGTTGAAAATTGGGTGCAAACAACTTGTCCAGTAAAGTTTTGAAACACACGGTTCAATCTTCCCGCCCCCAGACGGGTATTGTATCGGAACCATTTCTCCATCTCAGGGAGGGTCGTAAAAATCTTGATCATGAAAATTTTGTCATCCCAAGAGTTCGTAAAATTCATGGTTAGTAGGGGGGTCGGGAAATTTTGGTCACCGGTCGCAACGGCCTGCTGAACCCTGGCTAGAACGACGCATCTAGCCGCCAATTGTTCAGTATTCAATCTTGGCGGGCCAGAATAGCCACTCATAATCAGTGGACTAACAACTAAACTACGCCCCATTCCAGGCCAACTCATATATTGCTGAATTATGAGAGTCAGCACTATTATACGTAACACTAAAAAGACCTCTTCTGATCTGGAATCACTTGCAGGGACACTTTTTCAAAGTTGATATATACTCGAATTCAAACTGATAGCTAAGTTGTTCAGAGATAGATGGTTAAATACCTCGTTTACCCAGCTCTTCCCATTCCCTCGTCTTCCTCTATCTTCTTAAAGTGAAGGACTATCGCGAGTAACACGCTTACCAAAACATGGAGAAAATGCTCGCTAGCCCCCTATTATGGACTCAAAACTGACAATCTTGACGCGTACAAAATGCACGTGTGCAGCCATCTCTGTCAAAGCAGCGACTCCAAAGATAACTAAACTGTGCTGAAATTCTAGCCGCTCGAAGGCTAATCATCCAGAGAAGGAACCAGCCATGCTGAAATCTTCGCCCTATACAGAACTAATACTGTTCCAAATGTCGGCCACACCGGAGTGAAACGTCCTTGAAAATCGGGTTTCGCACTGCAAACGCCATGAAAACGTAGAACTGGTCCCTGACAGCACACGATAGTAATGGAGGAGGTGCTATCGCAATCTGGGGGAGGCATAATCGTGCTGCTACTACATTACATCGGCATGGATCCTATCAAGACTGCGTTCCCCATTAGAGGTTGGCGCAAACGCGGTGCCCTGTGTTATAGCATCTGACACCGTGTTTGCGCCAGCCTTCACTAGGGACCGCAAAGTCTGATCAGGATCCATGCCTACGTTATTTGGGAAAATTCTATTTTTGGTGATATTCGTAATAAACAAATCTAGCCAAAAGTGAAACTCCTCACATATTGCCCAAAAACTTCATGATTGTTCTTATTTTAAATGAAATTATTTGCATTGACAAAGGAGCGCAGTCAAGTGCCCCCCCCCTATTTGAGATAGCACCATGGAAAGTTCTTTACGATAATTCACACTACATTAGTCAGGACCAGTCCTTCAACAAGGATATTGCTCCTGCAGACGTGGTTCGGCACATAGTGTGATGCGTCACCGGGGAATAGCGGTATAGTGCTTCGGGGGCCCGATCGGCTCCCAACGCTGAAACATACCCGTGGAGGTGACAAAACATATTTACATGCAACTACCTGTCTGAACACGTTAGACCGATACCTATTTGTTTAAGAGCAGAACGGGCCCTCGAAGCTCCATACTGGCACTCGTCACCGCATGGGTCTATCCCTGGGTTTATGAACGAGGAAAGAAGTTAAGGGTGAGCGAAAACCCCGGGAATCATGACTTTCGAAATCCTTAGGACATCCGAGCCGAATTGGCCTACATCACACTTCGTATCGTACCCTGTCTGTAAAAATAAACGAAAGCAAAGTATGACAAGGTGTCGTACCCGCCGTCCTCGTCATCTCGTCCACTTCGACGGCGATCATCGTTACGACGCTGTCCATCGCGATCCTGCTTGCGATCACTGTCTCGGCGTGAAGACGTCATACTTGCCCTGAAATGGGAATTTGAGAGAATTCACACCATGAGTTGCATAAACGTACGACAACGAATACAACACCTCAGATACTCGAGGGGGGCGAGCCTCGTTCATTTTCGCTCAGGGGGGCCAGCCTTGAACCGTAATTGTGGGCGGAGACTTGAGCGGGACGGCGCTCCGACCACCGTTGAGCCAGCCCTCAGCGCCGCGTCGCGTGTTTTGCTACTGGGGCAGTTTTCCGCCGTGGAGCGCACAATCTCAATGGCGCTATGGATTCAAAGTTTTCAAACATTAATGTCATATCTCAGGTACTCAGGGCGACGGCCGGCGAACCTCTATGCCGAAAACGACGGCCGGCGCCCCACATTTCGAGGGTGCCGGCCAGCGGCGAACCATGCTGCATGCGACGCACACGCAGCGCGGATATTGGCTCGCCCGCGAACCGCAAAACACGCCACGCCATCTTCAATTCCGCCGGTTGGAAAAGCAATTGGCAATGATCACGACTGATCACGTGGTAACGTGTTTATCACGTGCACAGCCGGTATAAAAGGCGCCTCATCTCACTCAAGTCTTCATTCGGCACTCTAATGCCGGCCCTGGAAGGTGACTTTGAGTCACTCTCCAGAGGCCAGCAAATTTTTGATCGCCGAGGGGATAGGGGTGTCTCCACGGCTGGGGGGCGGGGCGGTTTTCGCCGTGATCCGCGGGGAGGGTGGCTCCTCACCGCAGACCTCGGCAAAGGCTACGCCATTGTCCGGACCGAGGCGGGGTGGCCCGCTCAGGGTTGGTCCCGCAGCGAAAGAAAGTGCGAGGCGCCAGCCCCATTCTCCAAGAAAATTAAATGTGGGGTGACCCGCGTTGTCACTGCAGGTTGACCCGCTCAGTAATGGTCCTGCAGCGAAGAGAGGCAAGGGGCGCCGGCCCTATCCCACCAGGATGCCAGCCCTGACAAGGAAGGAAGGCTGGCGTACTGGTGGAAGTGGGGCTCGCCCCCCTCGAGTATCTGAGACCTTCACTGGAGGGGTAGCGATAGAATGGTAGTCACCTGAGGCCCCGGTCATAGTTGGATGAGCCGACGTCTCCACCCCGGTCGATACAAACAGAATGCATTGGAAATGGGATGCAAAAAACACTCGGTGTATCCCCCCCCCGCACCCACCCGGTCGATACGTATGAACAACATGGTGAGGTGAAGCTGAGAAAATCACTCGGTGTATCCCCCCGCACACCCCCCCGGTCGATACGTATGTTTAAAATGATGGAGTGAGGTTGAGAAAATCACTCGATGTATCCGACGCGGTCGATATCCATGCAATACGTGGATGAGAAAATCACCGGGTGGGCGGGTCGATGATAAAACATTGCGTATCACTGGAAAGCTAACCTTACTGCTACCTCCGTTACTTCACCATACTCTCCTTCACTATTTCGCTGAACAGGTGCAATCCTGTTGGCCACGTAATCATCGTCATATCTAGTTGGATACATCGAGTGATTTTCTCAACCTCACTCCATCATTTTAAACATACGTATCGACCGGGGGGGTGCGGGGGATACAGATGCAAATAGCACCAACTCTGACCGGGGCCTGACGGATGAAAATGATACAATGATAACTAGTTTTCGATAAAAGCTCTCCATCAAACCGTCAGCATACCAACGGGGGTCATATTCGCCAACTAACCGTCGAGGGAATGCGAAGGGAAGCGGAAGGGATGATACCGCGCGCGGCAGAGGAACAGATCAACCCATGTTACGCTATGTAAGATTAAAATACAAAGTTACAAGTTACGTTGAGCGAGAGCGGTTGTGCTGCAACGAGTTTCATGTTCGTTCATCTCCAATCAACCGCTTCTCATTGATAAGTAAATGGGACACTCTTGGTGGACTACACTATACATGCTGGGGTCGCTCGAAACTTCCCGGTGGATCTGCTCAAGCACTCAGGGTGGGGGGCTTCGCTTCACGGGAGGTCAGGCGGAGCCACCGATCGATGTCGAAAATAGTGCGGGCCGGCGTTCTCGACCGTAATGTGCTCATGCAAACGATCCAGTAACTGCCCACAAGATGTACATTAACGGCCGAAGATCTGAAGGAGTCTGCCGAGTTGCAGCTATCGGCAAGTGGTCGCCAAGCGTCGGGCTTTTCAACTCTAACCCGTATGAATGCCCAAGAATCTGCTCAAATCCGGTCGTAGCGTCTCTCACTAAATTCACACCCACCATGGAGCCCCTCCACAAAGCGCCATAAACCAGTAACGGTCAAAATCTACGGGTCTGCCCCCTTCTATGGTAGCCGTGTTCTTTGCGAGGCCGACATGTATTATGAATCCATGGTTCCATGTGGGCCACTAATCTATATTGGTCCCGTCACGAGCTGGGGGTACTGTAGCGGGGTCGAGCGTTGCGCTGCGTAATTTTTCGAAATCGGATCGACCCCCTCCCACCATCAAATAATTTTCCGGACTCGAGCGCTAACGTCGGACAGGGACGAGGACATACTCTTCCTATCTCGATCCCGTTCGAGTTGAATTCCGGTGAATAAAGGCCACTAAACGGAATGTGATAATAGTTTTTAGGGATTTTGGGCTGCGGATGACGAAAATGGGTTTCTATGCGCGTCTATACCTCTAAAGATGTGTTTTCTTGGTAACCGTTCGAAGTGGGATTAAACAGGAGCAGGAGTGACTCATTCATCTACATACTTCAAAAAACGACGTACTTTGAAAGAAGCGATCCAACTTAATTACTTCTGTTTATTCACTACATTACATAACTTTTGAGGTTCATAACTCAGCTATTCAACTCAACTTTCTGAGCTATTCAACTCTACTTTCTGTCTTAAATAAGACAGAAGGTTCAGTGACGGTTTTTTTTGGGCCGAGTGGAGCATATTTTCTGTGCTGTCGTGGAATGAGTTGTGGTATTCGCAACCAACGCGGATGAACACGTTATTTTACGGTATGAGAATCTCGTTCCTCCGACACTGGGAAAGGTCATCTACTGGACTTATACGGAGGATCTACTGTTATCAGCTGTAGATTAACGGAATTCTCCTGATGACCGAAACTTAACATGTTTTAACAGGTACACTAGCACTGTAGTTGAACAGAACTCTATTTTGGATGAACTTTCAAATCCCGGTGGAGGCGGTAACCCAACGTGCTTTCAGAGGGATACACGCTTTCCAGATTCACGCAGGGGACCCCGGGGACATGCCACTACGGTAGTCCCCTTTGGGGTCCCCAGAGGGGGGGGGTCACCCCATTGCCACGGTCCACAGTGGGGTTCACCCCATCGCGGACCGTGGGGGGAGATGGCCCCATACTCAAGCAGAAAATGGTCACTCAACCGGTCACTTTTTATGTGCATTTCAGTGCAAATCATAGTGACCGGTTGTATCCCGACAAATTTTGGGGCGGAGCTCGGTTTTCACCACCCGGTCAGCTAATCGAGATCGAAACGCAGTTCCTTATGACCCGGGCAACCTCTAGCCATGGCACATTGAATCCTCAATCAAACCCGCGCCGTATACGGCGCACAATCTTGCATGGAGTAACTGCGCCGCCGGCTGGATTATTCAAGTGGACCTGCACTCGCTCAAGTCCTTGAATCATGAAACCGATGGGTTCCCATGTCAATCGATAGGGCATGGAAGGAACATACGCTGGATCCCTACACACAGCTCAATTTTTATGAGAGGGCCCCCTCTCGTCGAGTGGTGGACCCGAATTCGACTCCGGGTAATCGATAGAGCGCATCCAAGTAGAGGAGGAGGCAGAACAGGGCGCGTATGACGTTGCCCAGTTGGGTTCCCATTTCTGCCGGAGTAGTTGGGTACCACCCCCGCCCGAGCCTTCTCAGATCGTCAGAGGGCCGCGTCCCCGTACCCACCACTCAGCAAGGCGGGGCCCCCCTCCGCGCCTGGCGCCCTACAGGTCCCCGCCCCAGCCCCATGACTCATAATGGGCGCGACGCCCGGACACCCAAGCAAAAGGGCGCAGTGCCCGAGCAGAACATCTCCGCAGTGCCATCGCTCAAAAGATTGATTCCTTGTATAACAATCTCCGGGAACCCCCACTCACACCATAGGCAGGTGCTATACCCTTCTCCAAACCCCACAGTGGGTCTCCCATTCAAGCCTAATCGATAGACTAGGGAAGTTACCTCACTACCTTACTGCCAAGTGGGCGATGATGTAAATGAGTACTTACTCAGTGGTGCCTGCAGTGAAGTCACCATAAAATTGTGCTCCGTGTGTGGCACGGGTTTGATTCTGGCGTTCAACGTGTCAAGCGATTTGCCCGAGCAAACATGTTTTCCTCTGTTTCGGATTTTCCCTGCAGGACCAAGCTAACGAAATTTGGTGGCGATGATTCTCCGCTCGCAAAACATGGCCCCCGCCTGATGATTCTCCGCTCGCAAAACATGGCCCCCGCCGCTCGCCCTTGGTCGGATATTCCCGGCGCACGGCCCTCCGACGTTCTGAGGTGGGGAGCCCCTCCCCTCGGCGACAAAACATCCTCCGGTAAGCGGTGGATCTTCTGGTAAGCGACTCAAGCCCACCTTCCAGGGGCGGCATGCATGAACGCAGCGAACGGTGTCAGGGAGCCGCTCCGCGTGCCATGCGCGCAGCGTCAAGCAACGGCGCGGCCCCGAATTTCGTGGCGTGTAATGATGTGCCTGATTTTCGGGGCCGCCCCGTTGCTCGACGCTGCGCGCATGGCACGCGGAGTGGCTCCCTGACACTGTTCGCTGCGTTCATGCATGCCGCCCCAGGTCCGGCTCCGAAGAGCCGATTGAAACACAGTGCGAGATGACAAGGTTTTTATACCCGCAACATTGTTATTACTTTTTGTCTAAACATGTTAATGATCCTGACGTCTGGCGTCATATATGTAGTTTGTAGGTGTTGATTGCGTTCAGTACATTTGAAATGACGTTAAAACGGTTCACGTCCTCCGACACTGGCAGCGGACTCCTACAGGAGAACGCCACGATCGCGGTCTCCTACAGGAGCTGTTTTGTCATGTGGGAGACCGCCCACTAAGTTTCACACAGGCGCCCTTCATTCATTGATTGGGGTGCTTTAGAGCTAGAGTTCCTCAATTCTCGGGAAATGGTGGGAGAATGCTGTTGGGGGCTTCATCCCCGATAGTAAATTTTGCCGTTGACAAAATTGTCACCGAGGAAGTGTGAAAATCATGGTTCGATAATAAACAAACGGAAACCAAGCGATTTTTGCTGGATTCCAGCAAACGTAATTTGAAATTCCCTTCAAACTACCGTACAAGATCCGGTCTCCTACAGTAGAATAGTAGGACTCCTACAGGAGTATCATAGGACTCCTACAGGAGAAAACCCGGACTCCTGTTGCAGGGGAGACTAGGACTCCCAGCGGACTCCCGTAGGACTCCTCTGTCAGTGTCGGAGTCGCGGCTGCAATGTCTTCACAGCTCCTTACGAGTAAAAAGCTATCGATTAAAACAAGAAGTAAACGTAGGAAAGCTAATAACGCTCCAGGACATGCCAATTTATCTGATTTAATCTAGAAACGGGGATATCACGCCACCGCCCATCTCGTCGCGCGCGACACTTACCGACCGCAACGCAGCACGCACGGATGAGCAATGTCCGCCTCCCGGATTTCTCGCCCAGGAACTGCTTGCTAATCTGTGTTGACGTCAGAAAAAATTTACTCGTTAAAACACCTTGCTCTACGTGAAGGCTAATGAAGTTGGAGTGTGAATAGTTCCACTCATCAACCTCGGTTTTGAAATAAGTTCTGAATTAAGTATCAGGATGAATCGAATTTCCTCGTATCATTACTCGAATTATATTTCATGGGTTCTTGGTTCACGACCAAAGCCTAGGTTTATGTATTTTCTTAATTTGGGCAACATCGGACACGGTGATAATAAATTTTTCGCCATGGATCGCAACGAAAACCTTTTCTGTGCCCAGTGGATATAGTTCTTACGACGCGCCATACGACGAACGGAGCGCTAGCATTCGAGTATTTTCCAGAACCCAAATTTTTTGTAATCCCCCCCCCAAAATGTGATTTTTGGCAGTAGAAAGCGACTTCTATCTTTTTCACTTCCAGAATTTCCATTTTTGGTTTGGAACTTTCGCGATCCCCCTAGGCTTCAATTTTAGGTCAAAAATGCGACCTTCTTGTGAAATTTCACAACTCCGCTGGACCAGGACTACGATCCATGCGGCCCATTATTAGGACGGCTATAATGCACGACTGAGTGATTTAACAACCCTAATTTGATGCCAGGAAGACCTTGACTACGAGCCCGATTTCGGGATCGTTATTTAGCGAAAACTCTTCTTCAAAAGGGTCCCACTGGCAACTACTGCCACTCTAACATGGGATGGAACAATCTGATGAAACAGACCTAAAAATGAGAAGAGATGTAAGAAACAATCACCGGTAACGAGAAGGAGACGGAGCAGAGTGAGTGCCACGCAAGCCCACCCGTCCGCGTCGCGGATCGATACGCGCCGCGTGCGGTCATTTACTCTCGCTCTCTAGCCAGCTGACCACAACCTCCGCACGTCGACATGCACTCTCGCGCAGCACCCTCGCCGACCTGTTATCTCGCCGGATTTCGAATGGCGGTAGATTCAAAGGCCAATTTTGTTTTATGGGGTCGAAGTCGGTCTGTTTTGACTATTTAGGATTACAATTAGAAACTTATAGGGCCAAGTAAGACTTCAGATCTATTTTTGAAGGGAATGGAACAAGTTTTCGAAGAAATGAGACGCTTTCGAGCAAAATAGGGCACTTCTCAGACCACAGCAATCACTTCTTCAAAGCCGAACTGGACATTTCCGTGTTGAATTTTCAATTGATTACGAACCTGATGCTTGGAATTTTCGGAGAATCGCGATTTGACAAGTTAACGACTGAATTGAAATTTGTGTTTTCTCAAAATAAAATTCGTGCGCTTTCTCTTGCATAAAAATAGTTTGTTAGTCTATATGGAAATATATGAAACGTTCCAACCGCAGGAAAAAATCACCTAGATTCTCCAAGTTTTCAACAAGATCCAAAATTGCAACAAAGAAATTGTAATTTTACTCTTTTTCCTGAAAAAAAATTAAGATTTTTGCGAATTTCCGCAGATTTTTTTGAACCTTGAACATTCCGAAAGAGCGCGATTTTCCGAATTTTTGGCAACACTTGAACCCCAAAATATTAAAATAATAGATAGAAAAGACTGCGTTGTATTGATAACTAGAAAATTCCGATCTTTGTAGTATTGGACAAATTTACTATCTTCGAGTTTCAGAAAAATCGCGATTTTTCTTAATGAATTTCTCTGTAATTCTCGACAAAATTCGGAACCTCAGTTTAGAAATAGAAGTTTTAATTTTTTTTTAATCACGAAGTTTCCGACTTTCGGGAATTCCCAATCTTCGAATTTTCAGGATGCAAAAAAATCGATTTCTTGAAATCGCCTAATTATAGGTTTTTTTCTCCAAAAATTAGGGTTTTTTTATTCTTCAATTTTATCTTCGACTATTTTCTAACTTTCAAGAAAACGTTTTTCTTCAAAATTTGCTGGGATTCAAAGGATCAGGTTTGTAAATACCAAATTTCCCTGTTTTTTTTTCGAAAATTTGAGAAAATCATTGCTTTCTGAGAATTCTAAGATTGGAGATTCGCCAATAGTCGAAAAACCGTTATTTTTTCAGAAACATTATTTTCATAAAACTGAGGTTTCTTGCCTGGAATCTCCCGAGGATTCGCCGCGAACCTAGATTTTAACACTTAATGGACCGCGTGTCCACACTGCGCACCCACGCCAAAAACTCGATTTTTTCGTTTTACTTCAAGAAAAACGGATTCCTTCTAATTATTGTTTTTATATCTATGCTTTGTGCAGCTTCCATAACTGGAATGCAGATATTAGGCTCCAAATATCTCCTTTCGATATAGGCAATCAAAAAAAAATCAGTTTAAAAACTCGCAGAAGTGATTGGCCGTGGGGCGCGCGGTCTCCTAAGTGTTCACAATGATTTGAGGCGAATATCCCGCTAGCAGAGAAATGACCGAGAAGCGGCTGCCGCGAATTCCCCGCGAAAATGCCGGGGAATAACCACAAAAATGGCGTCAATTCACCGAGACAGCCAACACAGCCACCATGGCAATGATTGAGCCATCGTGCAGCAGTGAAAACGGCTCAGTCGATAACGTGGCCGACCACAAAACGATGGACTGGTGAAGCTTGATGGCTCGAATCTTGGTGTTTTGTCAAAATTGCGGTAGAATCGCGGCAGTATCGCGGCATTGCCGCATTTCTGCCTGATCGAGGCACAGGATCTCTGCAGATTCCAGGCACTGCCTTGATTCTACCGCTCATCTGCGGGGAATCTGTCGTTTCGGCTTCGGTCCGGCACGGAGGCGGCGTGTTCTCAATAGATTCTAGGAGGAAGATTTTCCCAGAGTAATGCGGTTGTGATCAGTGAAGTTCGAACAAGTTCCGGACACTATAAACTAACTAACTTTGTCTTTTCGATGCGAGTAGAAGATACTCAGACAAGTCGCCGCTCGGAGCGGACCAACTTGAGTGATGCTGTCTTTCCGCTCCAAGCAAAATTTTATCATCAACTCGGGCGACCTCGGTTTAATACTCGGTTGCATTTCCAACCGCTCTTGCTCTCCGGGCGGTGACGTCTTGAATGGGAGAGTCGGTGCCGATCCGAGCGACAGTTTGTATGAGTACTGTCGTTCTCGGGGCCGAATTTCGGTACGCATATACGGACAACGGCTGTTTCATCACTTGGTCCCGGCACGATTCACCTTTCTACCAGCGCAATTGTCATCGTGTCGCGTGATGCAGCAGCTGTAGTGCGCATTTGCGGACTGGAATTTGGCTCCGAGAACGACAGTAGGGAAATCAGTGCCAATCAGAATTTTTCGAAGTACTGTGCTTATATGGGCCAAAATCCGGTCCGCGATTGCGTCTCGACACGCTTTGCGGCCACACGCGCTGGAGTCAGTCGAGTTTCCAGCGCCAAAGCCGACTTGATATGGCTTTTTTATAGTTTTGCCCAATTTTGTTTACTTTGCAGTTTCTAAAACCCACCTAGAGTCAACAGATCGGCGGCTGCGGCGCTGGAAACTCTTCCAACTCGAATGCGCGCGGCCGCAAAGCGTGTCGAGACGCAATTGCGGACCTGAATTTGGCCCAGAGAAGCACAGTAGAAACTGAACCTTTCTTGGCGGAATTCTGGACATTTTTCGTTTCCGATTTCACGGAAAATTACGGTATGTATGATCTAGTTCCGCGATCGCGTTCAGTCCGTAAAGTCTCATTATCACAATCGTAGAAGCGAAGCGGTTGTTTTGAGAATGATTCAAGTTAAATTTTTTGAAAACAACCGCTTTGCTTCTACGATTGTGATAATGAGGACTGAACGCGGTTGCGAAACTGGACTGTATGTATAGTTTACCTCAATGTTAAAATGACATGGTGCGGTTGCGGACACGTCCTAACATATCCTCTGGTTCCGAGCAAAATTTACTCTGTTCCGTCGCGCGCTTGTGCCGAGCGAGGATGAGACAGCGAGAAAGTGTGGGGAGACGGAGACGCAGAGTACGCGCGCACACGCACGCGATGAACGAAAATAAATTTCACTCGAAAGCAGAGGATACGGTAGTCTGTTTGTAGCATCACTCATTTTTCCAAAGCAGCTGTGATAAATTGGTGAGTCCTCTAAGTGTTTTGACCGCGAAATAGCCGGGGAATAGCCCACCAGGCTCCTGGTGGGTTATTTCGCGGCTATTTTCCGGCTTCTCACGAAACGGACAAGAAGTAGTCCAGAAATTGCAGGGATATAAGCGAGAGAAATTAGAAATTTAGAAGTAAACAAAATTACCCAAGACGCAATCGTCGCCGGCTCGCAAAGCCAGGGCGGGGCCTTCAGAGGCTGAACGAGGTTTAAGTACCTCAAACTTGGGTAACTGATCCGACGGCGGTGCTGAAATCCGAAGAATGCCTCAGGAATGCGCCACATATCTCCCTGGAAAGCATTATTTCTCGGCTATTTCGCGACGAGCAATATTTGGCGGCTTTTTGCGGCGAGCATTATTTAGCGGCTATTTCGCGGAGAGCGTTACTTGGCGGCTATTTGGCGGCTACTTGGCGGCTATTACGCGGCAAGCAGGCATTTCGCGACTATTCCTCGGCCGGAGCTCTCAGAGTCTGTGTTCTCACGGATACGACTACATCAGTGGAAGCAATGAAAACAGGTGAAAATGTGAGAGTGGACACAGAACTTCACCGGCCAACCATAGTTATTTCGAAAAAATGAATGAGGAAAGTATTCCTCAGCTGCAACGCAAAAATTCAAATTCTACGTCAAAAACTGGACTTGAAAATTCATTTAAATTTCATTTGAAAAGGCCTTTTTGTGTGGGTATCCTTCCCTTGTGAGAAGCGGCGAGATGTTGTGAATCTTTAGGACAAACACGGAGAGCTAGGCTGTCATTGATTGAAGGGGATGAAATTGGATTGGTTCTCAAACTTTTTCACTGCTGTGCCAAACGAGGTTTATAGGCGAAGCTTTTTGGCTGGCTTTACGTTCTGGCTTTACGTCTTCTTCAGAGGCCACGTAAGTCCACCTTATGAGCGGAATACGTCCGCTGCCACCGTGTTAAAGGCAGTGTCCACGATAAATATCGTTCTCGAGGTCTCGGTATGAAATACTAAGTTGGCAGGTGCTGTAGAGGATAGGGTCGAGGAAAGCAACGAAAACTGGCCAGAAGTAAATACAAACGGCTTTGAAAGCTATCCCGGTGCGCCTACCTATCCCGGTCCACCCCCCAATCGGACGAGCTTGTGGCGCCGCACACGTTTCGATGGCAAATTTCCAAGCAACTCTGCCGCGTTCAGCATTACCGATTCGCGCAGATTTCGCGATTAGCGCGCGCTTGCCGAAATCAGCAGGGCCCATGATTCTCGTCCACGCCCTGAATTCAGAAACCGTTATTTTGACTTATTCTAGACGTTTTTCTCCGCTGTTTCTTCACTATTAGTTACCTCACGACCAAACAATCCCACTTTTGGGTCGAACTCGAGTGCGATATTCATCGTGAACACTGCCTTTAATATACTAGTAGACGCCACTCTAACACAGTGGCAGTGGACGTATTCCGCTCAAAAGGGTACTTACGAGGCCTCTGAAGACGTAAATCGAAACGTGGGGTCTTAATTAAAGCTCTGCCTATAAACCTCGTTTGGGACAGCACTGAAAAAGTCTAATATACGACTTCGAGGTTCGAAGAACGGAGAACATGGAGATTACTGGATTGGTTCTGTTGATTTCGATTATCAAAAAGTCATGACTTGGAGGAAAAGGGCACTCTGCTGAGAAGTCTGTCGGGAAGACGCCAGAAGATTTCGGGCCAAGGAACAATGTTGGTTCATGAGAAGATCCAAGAAATGGGTTTAGTTGACTTTGACTGACTCAATCTGTACAGACTATGGGTTGATGCATAATTATCGAACGTTTTTTAAAATATTTTTTTTTCAACAGAACAATAACAATATTCAATCAAAACATGTTTAAATGATCATTCGAGAGCATAGTCACCATTCACTTTAAAAATTGCTTCCCATTTGCTCGGCAGTCGGTCGATTCCAAGTGCGAAAATATCACGATTCTTGTAAGCAATCTACGCTTTGACATCAGCCACCAAGTCACCCAAGTCGTCGTAGACTTTGTTTGTTTGCCAGTTTTCCAAAGAGCGATTGACATGATAGTTCCTTTGGGAGAAACACCTGGCGAAACGCACATCTTCTGTCTCTTAACGTTTTTGAAGAGAAGCTGTGACTCATCCCCAGTGACAAGATTCTTCAAAAAGGGTGTTTGTTCGTTTTGCAGCAGTAAATCGGTGAAAATTCGAACAGGTTCAGCTTCGTTGTTGTTGGAGAGCTCGTGGGCAACCATCCTGCCAATCTCCATACCTTTCCAAGCTTTTTCAGGCGTCGAACGATCGTTGATTGATTGACATTGAAGTTTTCAGCCAGCATTCGCGTTGTCAGGCTTTCGTCCTCTTCCACGGCTGTCAGAAAAGCTTGAACATCAAAATCCGATGGCCGACCTCTTTCTTCTTTATCCTCAAAACCAGTGTCACCTGATTTGAAACGAATAAACCCCTTTTCCGTACTACACTATCTATAATTGTTCCTTCGCTGAAGAAGTTCGTTGAGATCGCGAAATGACTGGTCTGCGGTTCATAATTTCTCGTAATGGTAGACCATAATATGGCGAATATGAGTGTGATTTTCGAGACGCGTTTTTCAAAGACAGCAGACACGCTCGAAAAAAATCTCGAGATAAGTACGTTTCTGGAGTCGCATGGCTCCTAATAGACTGCTCACGCCGTTGGAGGCGTCAAAAACGAATCAGACCTACTAAGTTTCAGGAATGCAAATCGAAAAATTTCTGCAACCCCGCCCCAAAATACAAACTCGTCCAGATTGATAGTACTTATACGGTCCCTTTGGCTGGTTTTTGATGCTTCCAACGAGGTTAACGTTCCAGTACACGCTGCAAGAGTATATCGACTTCTCTATCTCAACCGTTTTGTTGGTAATATTTGCGGTTTCAACCGCGCGCGGTAAAACTCGTCCACTTTCACACGATAACAAAATAACCGTTATTCCTCTATTTGCACAAAGTTTTAGTCCGTTTTTTCGACAGTTCCCAATACAACCAGCTCCAAACCTTTGATTTATGTCATAAAAAAGATACCATTTTTGAGCGTGTCTGCTGCCTTTAACCTAAATATTGGGGATTATTTTCATACAAATATTGATGACGAAACGCCAATTTGTACTAAAGAAAAACGCGTTAATAAAAACGTTCCAATATTATGCATCAACCATAAGGGGATGTGCGCACGGTAGGGGACAACGCCGGCTTAGGCGGTCCAAGGCGACGCCCCGCCTTGAGGGGTATCTTCGGGCAATCCGAAACACCGGTTGGGTAACTCGGGCAAACTCAAATGTAGACAGCAGGTTTCTGATGTGTCGTCACAGAGCACATCAGTTGAGGACATGAAAAATTTGGTGATTTCGGCGCGAGAGAACCCGGTATCACGCCGAAAAGTCCAGCTGTAGAACTCCTAGCGCCGGATTAGGGAAGGCGGCATGGCTTAACCGAAGCCCCGAAAGGTTCAGCTGTTCACCTGCTACCGCCGGATTGATGGATTTTGCTGTAGACATCCTATCGAAGTGCTTTTATTAACAGGGTGGCCAACTTCAAAGTTACACGAAGTGAACCTTCGCAGGATTCAAAAACTATTGCTGCATTATTACTATACCCAGCTGTTGTTGTAGCAGTCCCCATGTTCGACTGCCCTTGGACATAGGCCTTCTGCCGTACTTGGTATCGAAGTGTGACTCTTATTCGCTCAATCTTTGAGCTATTTCGCAACAGGTAGAAGAAAAAAATAAAAAATAATAATTGATTTACTTTCAAACCAATTCCACTTTTACCGGCTTCAGTTGAAGCTAGGATACAAAAACCAAGAGATTTCGACAAAATAACCATAAATAGAACTTGTCTCCAACACCATGTTTTTCTCCCGACAGAACCTGCTATCGCCGCTTGCTCGAGAAAGAGGTGGGTCAACCTGCTGTCGACATTTGAGTTTGCCTGAGAAGGCTACTAAAGCTGAGACTGGCTGTACGGATGTACTTCTCCTTCCCGAAATGGGACCACTCCATGAAATCAAACTTGACACTTTTCGGTCCTCATTGAACTTCGTGCCAAAAAACTGTTCTTGGAGAAAACTGGACATTTTTGAAACCGATTGAATTCTCACGACATAATGTCGGCATGGATACGGAAGAGACTTCGCGTTTACCATTGAAGGTTGGCGCAAACTCGGTGCCATATGCTATAGCATAGGAGCACCGAGTTTACGCCAACCTCCAATGGGGAACGCAAAGTCTCTCTAGTAGAATCCATGCCGATAATACATAAGTTAGACACGGACCATTTTGAGAAGAATGCGGGTACTACAGACCACCCACTTTTCAAGCCATACATGATATGGAGCTGCGGTTGAACCCCTCAGAATAAAACTAAAATGATCTAAACGATCGTCCGAAGAAATTTTGGGACGATCTGTTAGATAATCTTAATGATACGGTGTAGGATCTGAATCTGATCTAAAAATGCATCATTCAGTATTGAAAAACTTTAAGATGATGTTAACTTCTCCAGATTACGTAATTTCTTCATGTCAGATGGTTTAGGGGCTTGGGTAGGCCTTCCGCCTAGGTTCATCAACGCATCCATGCCACTTGGGGTTGAATGATTACCACGGCTGAGCTTGACCTCTTCCAAGTCACCCCTGCTATTTAATTTCCCAGTACGAACACAACAACTATTGACTGTGCAGACACCGTAAGCTATACTCTTTATTACAAGAAGTTACAACAAACACAAGATAACAACTATGGAAGCACGCCCAGTGCTACTTCTGACTAATCTGCTAGCCCTATGCCTCGGTGCGTGACTTTCCATCCTTGTCGACGGAACCCGTCTGCTAGGTGTGTGCGTGGACCTTCCGTCTCTCACGACGGAAACCGTTTGCTTGGTGTGTATGCGGACTTTCCGTCTCTCACTACGGAACACGTCTGCCAACTCCTTCCCGAACCTGGGGAGTTTAACCCTTACACTGGCGTAAATAGTAATATGGAATCGCGGGTGGATCCTCAGTTCTTCTGCATCACTGCCACTATCGACGCATCAGACCAGCGATCGACCAGACACCAGAATGCCATACACCAGCCACGAGATACCAGACCGCCAGACACCAAACCGCCAGACACCGGTTCGCCAGACCGCCAGACACCAGACCGTTAGACACCAGACCACCAGACACCAGACCGCCAGACATCAGAGCCGCCAACCACCAGATCAACCAGACATCAGCACAAGCTGCCGGCACGCGCCAGAAGACCAATTCGCTCCGAAATGGCGCCTTACGTACGCTGTGGCCTGCCCCGCCCACTGGCGCGTGAGGGCTTCCCCGCCCACTAGCCAGCGGGGGCAGCCCCGCCTCATTGAATCGCCTCTGATCGGTGGCTTTTCCGACACTTCGGCAAAGGACAACAGCAAACAAGCCAAAAACAACAATATAGGCTGAATCACAATACTTTACAATGTCATACAATCACTACTAAGCTATAAACAATACAATTACAACAATGGAGCTCTATAGATCACTGACATTCAGACCATCTTAAAGGCAGTGGTCACGATGAAAAACGTAATCGAAAAAACTACAAAATTCAGCTCAGATTAGAAACAGCTCAAAAAATGTGAAGGTAGCGCGGTGAAAAACGGGCTAGAATTAGAGTTATTTAGACCCTTAACTTCCAGTTCGTGCACACGTGCACAGAAAGATCACAGTCGCATGCCAAAACAAGAACGTAAAGGTCAACCGAACAGTGGTCGACACGACGCGGTCGCGTCACGGCTTCGCATTGGGGCGCGGTTTCTCCACCGGCCTTCGTCGCGTAGGACCCGTATTATGAACTATCATAAGGGTGAAGTTTCTGTACAGTAGTTCTGCTTGTATATGAGAAAGCTTCAAGCGGTAATCACTTCAGTTTGATGACTAGCTCGACTTCAGCGCAACTTTAGCTGCTACGCCATGAAATTAGAGTGCTTTAGCGGCCTGAAACCAATAATTTGTCCAGAATACCCGATTACCGAGTTTTAAGAAGGCCTTAAACGCGGCCATTTTTGAAGAAAGAAAGTTTCCATCAAGATTTTGCCACAAATTGTGGAGTTTTGGTATGAGTTTCACAAAGCTTCCATTTGAGGTAAATTTCGAATAATATGCAATAAACCGTAATTCCTGTGATTGAGCAACCGAGTGCACTAATTTTTATTTTCCTTTAACCGGTATGGTTCGTGTTTCATTGTTCTGAAATGTGAATTTAACTCTCGAAGCTGAAATGACGGCGCGCCGGGAAGTTATCATTGGTGAACAGCCAACAAAAACAGACAGTTAAATAAATTCACATCATTCAGTATGCGTCAACTCTTTAAAGGTCGTTAATGGGGCGTGTGAAAAGATGGGGAGACTTCTTCCGCCCAAAAGCAGAGGCGAGCACGGTTCCGTTATTTGTCAACGGGTGGTAAAAGGGCCATCAGAATTTTGGTCTAGAATTGAACACATCGGTAGAGGATCGAGAGAGCTTCGGCGTCAAGAGGGAATTTAGGTGAGCGAGTCGTAGAAGTTTCTGTAAAATTTGGTCAGTAAATTTTTATCAGGGTTGTAGCTCCGCCGAAATACTACGAATTGGCCCGTCCTGCACTAGAGGTTGCTATACCTATCATCTTACGATTTCATCATTCTCTTGCGGCCTTATATTGAACTGGCTTTACATGTATAACTGCATAAAAAAGCTGCATGAATGATTTCCAACCTCATCAATGATTACCATTTCTTGAAGCTGGCAAACGATTTTTGATTTTCCGCTCACTCTGGATTTTTTCAGCTGTTCACTCATTTTTTTTCCATCTCAAAATGAGGTCTGCGTTATCCAATGGCTTCATCGCTTTCCAAAAATTTCTAGTGCGCCGTTATTTGAGCATCTGACATGACCCTAGATTTCTTAACCCCAGATGACATATCAAAGTTAATACTTTAAAAACTCGCAGACAAAATCCCTTAATCAAAGAGTGTTGCATTGCAGGTTCTGAAGATTCGGTTTCAGTACCAGAGATGTAACATTGGTTTCACGCAACTAAACCAACTTGATTTCATGATTTCGTAACTGAACTGAAGTCGCGCTAATCATCAAATTGCAGCACTTATCTTTTGAATATAGCATTACATGAGAACAGAACTTGTTTTGGAAGCGAACAGTGCGTCCAAGTTCTTCCCTCCGGCAGTCCATAACATGCCCAACAGAATTTCGGGCCAGCAGCGAAGTCAAGGGCTCGTTGGGGGAAACGGCGCTCCATGCGAAGCTGCGACGCGACCGCGTCGTGTCGACCACTGTTCGGTTGGCCTTTACGTTCTTATCATGCCAAGCAGTCGAAAATCATCGACATTCAGAGGAAGAAATACATGCAAATTCACCTAATAAAACAGTTGAACAATGAAATCAAGCACTTTAGTCAATGTTTTTGACCAGTTGTTTACATAAATCCGAAGGTTCATTGATTGAAATTCAATTTCAAGCCAGCTGATGTTCTTGATACTAGAGATCATCGATTCCGATGATGTGGAGGTGGACTCGTCCACCATCAAAAGACAAGGAAATTCAGGCTTCAAATTCAGCCCAGAACAGCGTTTTTTTTTTCGCGATTTTTTCTTATAGGTTCTACTAATCTATATCCAGAAAAGGGTTCAGAAAGTAAAAGAAGACGAGCATATTTGAGCGCGACCACTGCCTTTAAAGGAAGTGTTAACGGAGAAAAAGTAGCCCGTTTTTTTTTTCGGCTAAAACGTGAGCTTTGGGTCCCTCTAAGTAGAGTAAGAACGGAAGTACGGCCAAATACGGCCAGTAAGTGGGTGAAAATCTCGTGGGCCATGCAGCCCATCAAGTCACTCCGTCCATGTCTTATAAGAGTTGTCCTGCGTTCGTTTTACCGTACGACTCGACGTCCTTTACCTCTCGACGCGTCCTTCAGCTTCTTCATTCTGAAAAGCTACTGAAGTTTAAGTGTCCAATAGTGGAATTGCTATTTTAGCAACGAAGCGGCTCTAACGGAACATAGCATCAATTTCGCGACAAGGTATCACAAGGTATCTGAGTTGAGCACAAAATTCAGGAATCAGGCAGAACTGAACCTACATTGCATCGAGAGTGTTTCCATTAGACCATCGACATCCCTGAGGTGAAATGGTAACGCTCTTGCCCGGAAAGCAATGCGATGCAGGTTTGAGTCGTGCCTGGCCCCCACGTTTTGCAACTCAATCTGGAATCGGGATTCGCAAACTGCTAGTGACACCTTGAGATTTCATGGAGTGGATTTGCCGGAAATCGGAAATGGGAATCTATTGTGGATAGCCAGACAGCTCGCTGGCATGCCATCAAATCGTCCTTCGTCTTATCGTGCTGCACCTGCGCGGATGCCTCCGCGGCCCACAGGTGGCATATCGACCCCAACGGAGGAACACGACCAAGACCCATTCATCCCTACGCAACCGCCGGGGCCGGATGCATCAACGCGCCGAGTTGGGGCAGGGGCAGAGCTGTCGGCATCTTCAACGATCGCAGTGCGAGAGCAGAAGTTCGTCTAATCAATCGTGCCCCTACAGTGTTTTTCGCTGCTCTAGCTGCCCCAGCCTCCTAGCTGAGGCAGCATGGGCACGATTGATTTTGTGATTTACGGAGATCGTTGAAAGCGCAGACTGCCCTGCCCCGTGCCCCAACCCGTTCTAATGATGCATTCGGCCCCCGAAGTGTCATCCGCGGAGACACAGCGTTTGCCGATGGGAATCACAGGGTCCACGCCCAGTATCTGCCGTCTCTCATTCCGTTACAGCTCAAGTGCCTTCTGCTCCAACGGCAGTGGTATCCATGAGTATCACCATACTACAGCACCTATGTTCAGCAGATTCGCAGCGGTTGCTGTCAGGGCTTTCCGAAATCCTAAGCCCTGGAGTTACCGTCAGTGGTCCAGTCACGACTACTGTGCCGCCTGATCCAGCAGAAGAGGTGCCCATGAGTATTTTGGGGCGACAACGAGCATCACCGGCATCAATTTTAAAGGCAGTGTTCACGATAAAAACCATGTCTGACTTTTTGGTGGAGATCGGCAGCTGCGGGGCTTAGCACAACCCTAACGTTGAAAAAACTGAGAGAAATGAGCTCGGAACGGTCCCCTACCGCCCCAAAGTTGGACATCCGTCAGCTCGTCACACCCAGATGCACTTTCCACGCCCACCGACGTGAACAAATGAATGCTCTAGATTGTCAGATGAGCGATGGTTCTCGATAAATTTCCCCGTTCTTCCCTTTATTCCCAACTTCTCTCTTTACTCAGGTCAGCTTGCATACATCGGCTGCAAAAGACGGAAAATACAAGCCTCGGAAAACTCGTCCACCATTTTCCCCAGCTCAAATTTTGAGGGACCATAACTCCGTTTCTAGAAGGTTTTGTACGATTCCAAAAACATCACTGGAATCAGCATGGGACCGTTTTCAAGATAGACGGAAAAGCAGAAAAACGATTCTTATCGTGAACACTGCCTTGAAAGGAGAGCAACTCAGAACTTTTTACTCAAGTTAAAAACTAACTTAAACGCCTCGAACAGTTATAAAACAATTTATCTAAACACGCACAACTATAAATTCACTTATTTAATTCGAACTTATACTCTGTTTATCTTGAATTGCACAAAACACGGTCCGCCAATAGTCCTCTAATTGGCCCGCTAGTACCGTAGTGTACGTCCACGATGCGTTCTCGGCAGACCCGGGTGTGCACCCGGTGTTCTTTTACCCCTACCGATTACCCCCCAATCGATTCGTCAATGCCGTCACTCGGCCACCCACCCTGCCACCCGGGTCTGCCGAGAACGCGTCGTGGACGTACACTACGGTACTAGCGGGCCAATTAGAGGACTATTGGCGGACCGTGTTTTGTGCAATTCAAGATTAACAGAGTATAATTTGTTTGCGGTGGTTTTCCTCATGGACATCTAATGTGCGTACAAAGGGGCGACGGACAAGTATTCATCAATATATCTTGAGTACGGACAACTATAATACTAACGAACAGAGGAGAAATCACGAACAGCTAACGCTTGACTACAGGCCATAAAACGGCCAAAGTCTCACCGTCGACTGCGTACCACGCGATGCGCGACCGCACGCGCGTCGGAAGCAGACGAGTTTTGGCTGCCGCGCGACGAGTTCCGGCCGCCGCGCGACGTTTCGGCCTCCGCGCGGCGGCCGAAACTCGTCGCGCGGCGGCCAAACTCGTCTGCTTCCGACGCGCGTGCGATCGCGCAGCGCGTGGTACGCAGTCGACGGTGAGACTTTGGCCGTTTTATGACCTGTATGCATCGACTCGCTACACGGACTACTTGAAAACAACATACTGCACAACTCAACTCCTACGATAGCATGTATATGCTGCGGACAACGAAGCTACTACTCAGGATTCATAAACAGATGGACTTCATTTTTATACCGACGTCTCACCTGTACGGTTGAAATACAACTTATCTGCGAATCACTTTGTGAGTTGATTCCTATTGCCGCCATCCGTTTTTACATAGTTTTCCTGACGCAGATTTCGTCAATGCGGTATTCAACGATGCCAGAGCCAAAAAGACGTTTTTACACAACACTGCATTCGCTTTGCTGTGAAATCCGTACAAGTTCAAAACGCTATCAGACTGGACAAAGTTTGAGTAAGCGAACCGACGGAGGTGCCGCCACCTGAATCATGCCCCTGAAATGCGCCGCATACCTGCCGGAAAAGCATTATTTCTCGGCTATTTCGCGGCGAGAATTATTTGGCGGCTATTTGTCGGCTATTATGCTTCACGCAGGCATTTTGTGGCTATTTATCGGTTTAAATTCTCAGGGTCGGTCAGGATAGATGGAATTTGCCAGTTTTTGTCCTGTGATCGGCTGGAATTGTGCAAGGAAATACACATTTTCGGCGGAATACTGGAGTCAAAAAGACGCTTTTTCACAAAATTGCAATCGCTTTACTGCGAAGAACACGGAACTTTCCTCAGATAATTTCTGGGCACGACGCCTCGGCAAATGGTCGGCGGCCGAACCCCCCCCGGGAGCCGTCGACGACCATTTGCCGAGGCGTCGCTGAAAGTGATTGTCCTTGGAGCGCGTTAACTGACCCTCACAATTTTCGTCGAGCGCGTCGCGGCCACAGCGGCGTTCTTATTAGAGCACGATAGACGTTTTTTCACCGTTTTCGCTGCGCTCCTTCCTTCGTTCTTACTATTTCTGCTCCGAAACTTACATTGAGCTGCAAACTTGCTCAGATTTTTCACACAAGTCCTAATCCCTTCCTATGTCACCAAAACAAAGATATCACAAGTATTTATTTATTTTATAACACTTTATAACAGCAGTTCCACACAATACAATGGTAAATGCGTGGGTGAAAATCAAGCGTTTTGTGGAGAAAATTCTTATGCACTTGGTATCCATAATCAGGGGTAATTTCCAGTGACCAGGATGACAGCAGGGAGCGAAGTCGACGAAGAAGGCTTCAAATCCACATCAGTCTCATTTTTCATCACGATCCTTCAATGTAGTCCACAGCACCATCGCGTAAATTATTGAAGAGGCCCTGAAACACAGAAAATAAGTATATCGTAGCCAAAAAATGATTCAACTCGAGAAAACCTACCTCTTTGATATGTTAAAATTCCAAATATGGAATAGAGAGAAATATTCTAGCAGATCTTTGTGCAGAATCTATACATATATTATATCTAGCCATGTAGTCTATCTGAAATAGTAAAATTAATGTCAGCGAAGGCAAAACCTCCATCTACCTCTACTCTTCTCCGAGTTCTCAAACAAGTGTTACAAAACGTTACTGTCTTCATACCACATGTCCATTTGACCTGGTCAAAAACATCTGAATAGAATATGACACAGAAAATGTGATAAAAACCCGTCTTGGATAGGACGTTTGTTCCGTCGGCAGCAGTAAGAAGGGAGCAATTAGATTTTCTTGCCGCACAAACAAGAAAAGAAACGATTCGAAACATCGAGATAGTTGTACAAAAAACTGCATTCTGCATATCTCTTATGGAACGTAATCTCAAAGTGTCGGTTAACTCACCGTTCCGTGCGAAAAAGGACATCTCCTCAACGTGATACTCCTTCTTTCCCAACTAACAAAGTATGATCACATTTCCTTTCCATTAACAGGTATACCAATGCATAAAGGATAAGGTCTCGCAATATTTGAAATGCCTAAAAAAGGCGCAGTAAACCTTTCCCATACCGAAACACATATGGTACCATACCTTGGAGGGGGCGGACATCACTCATTGACCTAGGCATGCGGCACGGTCGATTAATATCGCTCATATAGGAAAGAAAGAACAATGGTACATAATAAACACTGAAAGTAAATGATCATTTTTTGTACAAGCGTAAGCCACACCGAATATTCCTTGACAGCGCTCAATAGCATCCCCTAGTAACACCCCGTCAGCGGCCCCTCAGGATGTTTCGAAAATATATGCCCACAGGTTTCATTAAAATCTACAAGAAAGAAAAAACCGATACAAAAGGATCATTAAAAGAAGAAATTTTAACTCACCTTTTTGGGACAATGTCAAACCGTTTATGTAGATTATGAATTTGTTGCCATCGGTTTGCAGATCTTGCTTCGGAAAACCGTGGTGGCTCTCGCAAAACGTAAAATCAAAAAGTAAATTACAGCCATATAAGAGAAATGACTGCATGCCTGCAAATTATACAAACTGATACCCACAAAATCGGATTGCTCAGAAAATATCAGTTGGTGAGTGCTGGTTCATTTGGCACTATTAAGGCTGTAGATACGTTAGAATGAACGGAGGAATGATGAAAAGAACACCGCTGCTTGCAGACGACTCAACAATGGTTGCCACTGACGTGGAGACTCAGATCTGTGTAAATTTGCATCAATATTGGGTAATTAAAGGGCCGTGAGTTCATTGACGGGGCGTCGCCAAACAAGGGCGAGGCGTCGACAAAACACGTTCTTCGCTGAGGCGTCGACTCGTTTTCGTATTTCGAAACCTCTGCCGGGGCGTCGCTGAAAGTGGTTGAGGCGTCGCCAACCATTGACGAGGCTCTGCCGAAAACACCCTTTTCGCCGAGGCGTCGTGCCCAAAAATTATCTGAGTCCTTGAAATTTTAATTCGTCAATTTTGAAGTGAGTTGTGACAATGCGGTGCTTTGTGCGAGCAAAACGAGCCGCAAAACGCCGTTTTTGTAAGCAATCTGCTCGGTTCTTTAGTTAAGTAGGACCCTCGTAATAGTCGGCCGAAAAGCGGCCGTACTGGTCCCATCCGGTCGATATGTATGAGAAACATGCAAAGCAAAAAGAAATTAAGTGATAAAAATCACCTTCAACTGATGAAAGTCGTACTCAAATGATGCCGTAAACTTCTTTTTTCCCCATTCATGTCTCGGAAATCATCATCCATCATTGCACCTATTCGTCCGGCTATAACTGTACTCCTATTGCTTTTATTTATGTATGTTTCCGTGTATATTTATGTGTATATGACGTTTGCCTTAAGTCACGTAATAAACAAAACAAAACATAAGGATCGTCTTGCGGCGCCAAAAAGCGAGAAGATTGGGCGGATCAAAGGGAAGGGCCAAGCAGCATTATTGGTTACCGAAGTGACGCCGACCAATAACAGTGCCTAGCACTTTACTCCGATTCGCCCACCTCCCTGATTGTTTGGTTCCACAAGACCATCCAAATGATGAAAAACGGTTTGATCTGATAAAAATTGACCTCGTCTGATAAAAAACGTCTCGAATGATAAAACTACCTTCTTACGACCTAGTACATCCTACAGAAGTTTGAATTTTATCAGTGACAACATTTTATCACTTCATTTTTCCCGTTTTGCGTCTTTCTTATACATATCGACCAGGTGGACTAAGACAGCCTGCTTTCAGCCGACTATGACGGGGACTTAATAGGGCATCCCAAAAACCAATGAAGCTGTACTGAAGAATCTGATTACTATGAAAATTTGTGATAGTCCCTAATTGCGCTTTAGGATATGTTGTCCGCGCAAGACGCATTAGGACAGCCACTATACCGCCAGAAACGGTATAAATGTGATCCCCAACATGACTGTTGATGAATAAGTTTCCGCAAGGAATCCTGACTTCGACAGTGATTCTTTAAACCAATCGATGCATACGAACAAGGATACAAAGTGTGTAGACTCTCCCTTTGATCCGGTTAATGAATCACAATGTGATTTCAGTTGAACCGATGCAGCACCGCAGAACGAATTCATGGATGGCGAGTTCCACTATTCTGCTCCACCTACCTCAACAAAGTCCCGAAGAGGACTGAAGCGAGGACGCCACGAGATTCGGCACGAATTGGGACCTGTTGGTGAAGAAAAACTCTACACGGCTCCCTGAACCTGGTCCGAATTCACTGTCGCATCGTTGTATTTTTTTACGGTTGTTTTCGAGTGAACATGTCAGATGAGCCTTTCACTAAGTTTCACATTAGTTGAAGTAGAGAATTAGTAGATGGTAAATTGATCATTGAGTATGCTGGAAAAGTTAAGTACAACATTTGGATAAATACATAACAACTAAACTTCCGTAGATTATAATTAGTTTGAAAGTTGTGCATGAGCGAGATGGACGAGTTTAATCGCACATTTAAACAACTATAGAACAAACTATGAACAACTAAAGTATCAGTCTGGAACGACCTTAACCCTACTAACTTACAAGCTCCACACAAGTAACTTAAGTCATCCGTTAGTTGTCCAATAGTTAGTTTTTAACTTGAGTAAAAAGTTCTGAGAAGAAGGAGAAGCTACACTGCAGTCGAGAAGAGCGACTACATCTAACGTGCTAATCGCGAAATGTGCGCGAATCGATCAAACTGGACGCAGCAGAGTTGTTTGGCAATTTGCCATCGAGAACGTGCGCGGCGTCACAAGCTCGTCAGAACGGGGGGCGGAGCGAGCTAAGCAGGCGTACTGGGCTGACGAAATCTATACTTTGCGGCCGTTTCAATCGATTTTCGCTGCTTTCTTCGACCCTATCCCCTCCAGCATCTGCCAGCTTAGTGTTTCACCCTGGAACTCGAGAAAGAGGTTTATCGTGGGCGCTGCCTCCCAACGCAGAGACCCACAAGGGTACTCTATACCATGTTCTTTTTCGGTTTAACTCTAAATTAATCAAACTAATGGGTACTCTCAATTTCGGTGCGAAATCCATCTGTTTCTTCGCCTAGAAACGGGAGGAGACAGCGAAAGATAGAGAGAGAGAGAGAGCACGGAGTAGATAAAGTGGTGTAGGCGCGCACACGCGCGCCATGAGAATGAGTGAATCTCTCTCTGAACTAGAGTGTATGTACTTACGCATTTATTCATTCTAAACTTTTAGCCCAATGTGGAATTGATTTCATTGTAGTAAAACTTTCGAAAAAAAAATTCGTTGCGAGGCCTGGTCGTTTTTGTTGACATAATTTTCGTGAATGTTCATATTTTTGTAGATTCTGATCTATTTAAAGGCAGTTGTCGCGATAAAATATGCTTGTCTTCTTTTTCACCCTAAACCCTTTTCTGGGTTTAGAGTAATAGGACCAATGAGAAAAAATCGCGAAAAAACCGCTGTTCCGGGCCAAATTTGAAGCCTAAGCTTTCTTGTCTTTGATGGTGGACGAGCCCACTCCACAATATCGGCATCGATGATATCTAATATCAAGAACATCAGCTGATTTGAAATTGAATTTCAATCAATGAAGCTTTGGATTTATGTACACATCTAGTCAAAAACATTGACTGAAGTGTTTGCTTTCATTGTTCAACTGTTTTTACTAGGTAAATTTGAATTTATTTATTCCTCTGAATGTCGATGATTTTTGACTGCTCGGCATGAGACTGCGATCTTTTTGTGTGGCTCTGCGCGCGTGTGCACGAACTGGCATTTTTGGGCCGTAGAAACTTTAATTCTAACCCAATTTTCACCGCGCTACCTTCATAGTTTTTCAGCTGTTTCCAATCTAAGCTGATTTTTGTAGTTTTTTTTTTCGATAACGTTTTTCGTCGTGACAACTCCCTTTAAATCTTATTTTTCAGGGTTCTAAATATCGGTGATCTATACCGTTCGAGTGTTGTTACTGCAGTGTTAGCCAGGGCTGTGCGGAACTGTTCCATTTCCGTATTTCCGGTGATTTTTGGACTGTTCCGTTCCGCTTCCGAGTTTTTGGGCCCGGAAACGGAATAAATTAGTGCAACACGATCTATGATAGTGGGTCTAGGCAAGGAATTTTGAAGGTTTCATGTTACGTTGAAACTTACATCCGACCTCTTGTATTCAAGGGATTATCTAAGCTTGGTTGAGATCCTTTACAAACTTTGAAGGCCTGCGATTGGAACCCAATAAAATGACACGAAATGGGTGTGGCAGGAATCTGAATGCCTTTTGAGGATTATTTTCGAAAATGTGTAGCTTTTTCTCTGATATTCAGTGATTTCGTGAACCTTTTCTTCTTGATTCCACTTCTTCGCTTGTCCACCGCCACGACAGCAACAAAAATCTAGATACCGTATTTTATCATTTTGATGTACATGTATTTCTAATTCTCAGGCCCCTATTTTATATGTACTTCTATTAGAGGTGTACTTTAAATAGAGGGTGTACTTCTGATTCTCAGCCTTCTCTTTTTGGTGTACTTCTATGTTTATGTTTATGTTTATTACACTCACTTAAGGCAAATGCGTGATAATACAACGAAGATATGGAGAGAAGACAACGTTATATCAACTAAACCAGGGAAAAAGGCAAAAACCAACCAAATAAAAAACTGGAGCAAAAAATTCTGATACCCTATACACCCTACCGGTCAAATGAACAAAGATCTATCTCAAGAAAGAAGCAACAAATGAAAAAAGTTAAGTCTCGTAGCTCAGAATTATTTGGGATACTAGTCGCCTAAACTGGCCCAAGGAAGTAGCGCCGGTGACTCTTCTAGCGATTTTCAGGTATGCGCTACCCGCCCTATGTGGAAAAGATCTAAACCTAACACTGGTAATTGGACGACTGAGGAATATTTTCATTTTTTCACCTCTGGTTTTCGACGTGACCAGTTTGAAATAGGGTGCAAGCCTGAAAATACCGCTGTTTTCCAGAAGTTTGTGAACCATGCAAAGGTCAAATACTCTGCGCCGAGAATTCAGCGTTGGTAACTCGAGATATTTGTTCCTTATGTGGGACCTGGGTATTTAGGAATTCAGGAAACCACCGATTCGAATCATCAGCTTGCGAGTGAAACTATTCTGGACTTTTTCGAGCGCGTCAGTATCCTTTTTCTTGTGCGGACAGAAAACTGCTGTTCCAGATTCCACAATGGGTCGTATATAAGTCTTGTATGCTCGAAGCAGAACCTGTTTATTTTTAGTTGAGATTCCCTTATAAATCTGAAAAATTCGCCTGTGAGCCGACTGACATTTGATTTTGACATGCTCAGAAAAATCCAACTTCCTATCGTAGTTAAAACCAAGATCTCGAACCGCGTCTACCGCTGTGAGCGCGACACCAGCACATGTATATGAATGGGCCGTAGGCGCCGGACTCAGATGAACCCGCATTAACACGGTTTTCTGCGGAGCTAGAGGTAGCTGCCATTCCTTCGCCCAGTTAGAGGTGTACTTCTGATAGAGGGTGTACTTCCACTATTCGGCGCAATTTTTGAATTTCCAATGGTAGACTGTTCGCATTTTCAGCAGAGATTTTCAGTCTTACACCGAAAACTTGTATGTATCGAAACTTCAGATCGCAACCACGAAAAAATAGCCACTTTTAAAGGCACTGTTCGCAATAAATTTCATCCCCGAATTTTCCATGACAAACGCTTCTCGTGGTTCTCAGAAGCAGAACAGCGTCGAAAAAACGGGACGAACAGCTACCCAGGAGCCGCAAAACGGCTTAGAAAAGTGGGAAAACCCCGCCATTAAGGGCAAGTCCCGCCTCTTCCCGCCCCTCGACGTGAACAAAGGAACACTCGAAATCGTGAGTTGAGCAAAGAATTCCGACCAAAAGCCCCGTTCTTCCCTTCATTCTCAACTTCTCTCTTTACTCAGGTCAGCTCGCTCACATTGGCTGCAAAAGACGGAAGTTACAAGCCTCGGACAACTCGTCCACCATTTTCCCTAGCTCAATTTTTCAGGTACCATAACTCCATTCCCAGAAGGTCTTGTACGATTCCAGAAGCATCATTGGAATCAGAATGGGACCGGTTTCAAGGTAGGCAAAAAAACAGAGAAGCGATTTCTATCGCGAACAGTGCCTTTAAGCTCAATCGAATTAAGGCTCCCACAGTCTGTTTCAAAACCATTATTCACACCCTCCCAAGTCAATTTCTTCTAGAAATTGTATAAGTTCAAGATAGCTTTCGTTAACACGTGTTTTGTGATGAAGAGAGAGACCGAAGGGAATCGAATCGTTAGGTTTGGACACAATGGAACTGATCGCCTTTCAAGCCGTCCAGAGCGATTGAAAAAGAGCGGTTCATGAACGACTTGACAACAGCTCTTCCAGAGGCGACTTCTTTGGGTCTACAATCCACTGTAGGTAAATTCTAGCATTGGTGGTTCCTGATTTCGCCATCATATTAACGATTCCTCTACATGAATGATCCAGTCTTCATGACGCCGGGGAATCTTGGCTTTTGACGGACCGTTCTCTGAGAAAATCGGTATCGCTGGTTTCGCGATAGCCCAGAGATTCTCGCTGGTATCGCGATGGGATATCGGCAGTTGATTGGCGGCTCCGCGATCGTGAAAAAGTGGTGTGTGACGCAGTGGCCTCGCGATAGTCTCATGTCGGTTCCGCAATTTGATAAAGGGGTAGCGTCGACAACACGGCTCCTCGGTATAACCACGTCGGCACCGCGATGAGCCTGCACGCTTTCAGTTTCCCGTTCGGCTCCGCGTTCGACACACCTCCGAACTGCCGCACATGAGTCATACTGCAGTATCGATCGAAGTTCCAGCTGGACTCGCCGATTTCTATCACAGTGTTGTCCAAATACGTGTTTTAATGCTCCCCTTATTTTGACGACAGCATACACCGCCTATGTAGTAAAATTGCCTTAATATTGAGTTTCCATCCCACGCAATAATTCTTTTTCTATACTGCGACTTGACTAATATAATCGTGATCGCTTGTTTGTCCTCACACGTCTCCGCGTATTACGCTTCTTGTATTCTTCGAGTTTTCGGCTTCAAAACTGCAGCAACCACGATCTTAGAAACAATGCCATTTATTACATTTCCTAAATTTTCGGGTATTTTTCGGAGTCTGCATGAGATTTCGGAGTCCATCCCGTAGGTACAGTGCACAGTAGGCATTGTCATTCGACACTAATTCTCAAATGAATGAAAGAATATTGCATTTTAGAGCACCTCGAAAAATTCAAAATTGAAATGGGAACTGTCGGAATGTTTCAAATGAATGAAGTTCCAAAATGCTGCTTTTTTGAAACTTACGATGGAGGAGGTTTAATTTTTTCTAAATGCTGAAGGGTCTTGGGACAAAACGATTCAAAGAATCGAATTTTGACAGAGTTGTGAAAACCATCACTGTCAAAATCTGCAGTCATAAGTTCAGCGTTAATGCTTCTTGTAAGATTCTGTGTCTATTTTTCAACACAGCTGTCATGAAGACTACCTTGACTGCCGTGTTGTCCGATTAAACTGGGTGAGGTGCTCATCGAAATTTTTACATTAAAGCATCAAAGCTACATAGATGTATGTAAATTGTGTTTGATTAGTAGGGAATTTTATTTTATTTTCGTTTTGGCGACTTGCGCATTCGTATGGATTTGGAAAGCTAAAATATGTACATAGGGAAACAAATCGTTCGAGTACCATTTCGAAACAACGGATTCCAAAGAAAGCGTTCAAAAAGGGTGACTGGCGAAAGCTGGAAAGCTGTATCATCAGCTGTATCGGTGTGTTGCTTAACAGACCACTATTCGATATCCCTTATTATGGTGAGGGCAATTATATTCGACTCACCGCTGAGGCTTCGTAGCGAGGTCTCGTGGGTGTCTCGTGGGTTAAAGGCAGTGTTCACGATGAAAAAGATGCCCGTTTTCTAACGCAAACGTAAGCCTCGGGTCCTCCTCAGAAGAGTAAGATAGGAAGCGCGACAAAAAACTGTCGGGAAGTGGGTGAAAATCTCGTGGGCCAGCCCGCCCACGTCCTATAACAGTTGTCCTGCTCAGTGTCGGAACAGTGGGTGTTCGTCTCACCAAATGAACGATAATCAAATTTTGAATACTCTTTATCCCGATAGATTCCAATATCCAAGCATGTGCATGTACTGTTCTATTTTGAAGAATTTTCAGGGTTTTTGAACCAGAAATTAAAGTCCTTTACACAAGAATCCCAAAGCGCGAAAGAATTTACGACGTATGGTTCGATGTTTTGTCCGCAGTGAGCAATACACGCGAACAGGCATAATTAAACATTAAGGGGTTTTTTTGAACAGTTTTCTTTAATATTTGAAAAGTTTATAGGGACTTTCCCTTTTTATACTCTAGTTTGTGAACCTGCCTACTCAAAAACATCGAAAACTAGAGCAGGGTTAAAGAAAAACACTGCCTTTGAAAAGCCCCTACTGTCGTTCTCGGAGACAAAGTCCGGTTCGCGTCTGCGGACAACGGCTGTTTCGTCACGCATGATAATCGTGCTGACAATGAGATCTTTTGGTCCTGGCACGACTCACCTTCCTCCCAGCCTGATTGTCATCGTGTCGAGTGGCGTAACAGCCTACTAGTCCGCAAATGCGGAAAGAAATGTGGCTCCGAAAACGACAGTACGCGGCGTCAAAGCTCAGCCGACGCGGCAATCGGCTCTTCAGCCAGGTGAGATTGCGGAGCCGCAATGACGCTGTGTACCTACACGGCGTCATTGCGGTGCCGTCACCACTGATTTTCTCAGAGTTAAAGATACTGTTCGCGATGAACTCCGTCCTTGAGTCTTCAACGAAAAACATTTGTGTTAGCCCTCAGAAGGAGAACTTTGTTGAATAAACGAATCTAAACGTATTTCCAGAGGCAAAAAAACGGTTTTCAAGATTATTCCAGTGGACGAATCGAATCGAATAGGGCTATGAATTGGAAAGATTAACGCCCAAAGATATTTCCGTAAGTTTTCGACAACTAATTCTCAAATCTATGTTTTCTCTCGATAAAAAACCACTGCCGATGATTGCAGCTCAAAGCTCGGCAGTGATAGAGACGTGTCGGTGTTGACGACAACAACCATGTAGACCCAAGGAGGCCAGCCGTTCTCACTGTGGTAATCCTCAAAACCGTGTTTCGCCTTCGGAAGGCTTTCGGATCCGTTTTTCCAACACTGTTCTGTTTTTGAGGGCTAAAACCATTGTTTTTCGAAGAAAACTCAAGAACGGAGTTTATCGTGAACAGTCCCTTCAAAGTCACCGCCTTGGGCAGCACCTCACAATGTAAAGAAAACATCTCGTGCAAACTGATCTCTCTCGAATGCCACATTCGAGTTGCGGAACACTTACCCGAGTAGCGGAGGTGAATTTGGAGAAAAGGTGTGCTTCTGAAAAAGGTGTACTTCAAATAGAGGGTGTATTCCTATTACTCAGAATTCTGTGTTGTATGTACTTCTTATAGAGGTGTACTTCAAATAGAGGTGTACTTCTATTAAAGGAAATACGGTAGTTTTTTTTTTGCTCGTGCAGCCTGCCTTCCAAAAGGAGTCTTGGCGGAGACAGGTGGAGATGACCACGGGCAGCGGGGAGGCTCGTTTCAGACAGATCATAAGAGAATATTTCCATCTCGTCGAGAAGTTTTTTTTCTTGTTTTCAAATTAAATCATTTGATATGCAGTTTAAAGGCAGTGTTCACGATAAGAATCGTTTTTCTGCTTTCCCCTCTATCTTAAAGACGGTCCCATGCTGATTCCAATGATGTTTTTGGAATCGTACAAGACCTTCTAGGAACGGAGTTACGGTCCCTCAAAAATTGAGCTAGGGAAGCATGGTGGGCGAGTTGTCCGAGGCTTGTAACTTCCGTCTTTAGCAGCCGATGTATGCGAGCAGACCTGAGCAGAGAGAGAAGTTGAGAATGAAGGGAAGAACGGGGCTATAGATAGGAAATCATCGCTCATCTCACAATCTCGAGCATTCATTTGTTCACGTCGGTGGGCGTGGAAAGTGCATCTGGGTGTGACGAGCTGACGGGTGTCCAACTTTGAGGCCGTAGGGGACCGTTCCGAAAGCATTTTTCTAAGTTTTACCAACGTTAGGGTTGCACTAGGCCCCGCAGCTGCCGATATCCACCAAAAAATCAGACATGGTTTTTATTGTGGACACTGCCTTTAAAGGCAGTGGTCGCGATGAAAAACGTTATCTAAAAAAAACTATAAAAATCAGCTTAGATAGAAAACAGCTGAAAAATTATGAAGGTAGCGCGGTGAAAAACGGGCTAGAATCAGAGTTTCTAGGGCCCAAAGATGCCAGTTTTTCTCATTGGTCCTACTACTCTGAACCAAGAAGAGGGTTTAGAGAGGAAAAGAAGACAAGCATATTTTATCGCGACCACTGCCTTTAATAGGCAAATATCGTTCGAAAGAAAATTAGTGGCTGATTGTCTGAAAATCGACTTCTGATCAGCATTGACGGTCATCTGGTGCCACTTGGACTGTTTTACGGGGACAGGCTGTACCCCAGAGGTATGCGGCAACGATAAAGAAATATCCGGCAAACGGTTACGGCAAGCCCCAAGACGGCCAGCAAACTGCAATCGGCCAACGGCAACTACCGTACATTCCTTTCTTTACACCATCTCGAGGGGCGGCCACATACAGGCTATGAAACGGCGAAATTCCCTTCGTTCCTACGCGTGCTGGTGCAGAACGGAGGTTAGAGACAGTGAGAGAGCGCAGGGCAGACGGATGCTGAGGCGTCGCGCGCGCCTCGGATGATGTGAATTACGACATTTTATAGAGGGTATAATGATTGATTTTCGAGGTTGCCTTTTCGGATTTCCAAAAGCGAGACTTCAAAATCGTTGAATGCCTCGTATTGACCCTATTCTGAATAAGTATTAGTTTACTGACTGAAATCATTGGTCATTGAATGAGCTGCGGGCAAAGAGCAGAAGCGAAGCGTGGGAATGAGGGAATCCAATTTTTCGGTCTCTTCCGTTTCCTTTACGGATTTCCGTTTCCGGCGTTTTTTGGTCATTTTTCTTCCGTTTCCGAGATTATTAAAAAAGAATTCCGCACAACCCTGTTGCTAGCTCGCCGTGGTTTTTCTGTCGCTAATGAATGCGTTTTAAATCGTCCTTCCGTGCGGTGCACAACGTACCGAAAACGTGTGGCAAAGGATTAAATGATTGCACACATTCTGTACTAGTGAGAAGGGACGGCAGGTCAGAGGGACAGGGTCAGGCAGATCGTTGCTCGACGAAGCTAAGTCCTCCACTTGGATATCAAAATTTTTGAAAAATGTTCAAAACTCTTACGTCCCCCAAGTTCTGAAACTAATTGTAACAGTTTTTGCGATCAAAAATTTCAAAGAAGTATTTTCCAACTTAAATTTTCTTAAATGATTACAGCAAACCATTTTTGAAATAACTACTGCAAGATCCCTGTCCGACTGATTAGCCTGGTTTTGACTTGCCCTTCGCTATAGGGCAAGATTTATATTGAGAAAGAGTGGTAGCACTGTCAAATAGCAGATGCCGGCAGAAGTCTACAATCTGTCGGATAAGAAACCTCCAACTAGGTTTGCATCTAGACCTCCGGGTGGGTGAAACCCTTGTGTGGGTGCACAAACCTTCACAGGTTCAAAAAAGTTTGACTCCGAACTAGTATTGTTCAACCAGAAGGGGTGCGAGCGCAGGTGGGAGATGGGGTACCACCGGCGGTCGTTTTGCGGTTTCCTCTTCGTACCATACATAGCTCGGTTTGGCTTTGGAGCGCGGTATTTTTTCGCCGGCTCACGACAGTTCGGTTTGGTATATTGGTGCTAATTGCCTCAAAGGCAGCATTCACGCTCGTAAACAGGGTTGAGATAACTACAGAAATAGAATGGTATGGCTCACAACACAACGCCTATGCATTTTGAAGCTTCAAAAACGACTCACAATGACGCTACACGAGCGAGAAATCGGCCCGCCCCGTCATCTGTATTTGCGGTCTCCTCCAAAACAGGGGTGCTGGACCATTTCCAACGTCCGCGACGTTTGTGGGTGGTAGAGTAGAGTATATCAAACGAATAAAAATTTTCGAATATTCGAATAAACGAATGATTCGAAAAATTGACTCTTTTGAATACTCGTAATATTCGAAAAATTGACTTTTCTGAATGTTCGAATAAACGAATTATTCGAAAAATTGACTATTCCGAATATTCGAATAAACGAATTATTCGAAAAATTGACTTCTCCGGATATTCGAATCAACGAATAATTCGAAAAATCGACTTTTCCGAATATTCGAATAAACGAATTATTCAAAAAATTTACTTTTCCGAATAACCGAGTTATTCGATTATTCGGCCGAATATTCGTTGACATACTCTATGGTAGAGTGGGTATTAGAGTATATCAAACGGATAAAAGTTTTCGAATATTCGAATGAACGAATAGTTCGAAAAATTGACTCCTTCGAGTATTCGAATAAACGAATTATTCGAAAAATTGACTTATCCGAATATTCGAATAAACGAATTATTCGAAAAATCGACTTCTCCGAATATTCGAATAAACGAATTATTCGAAAAATTGAGTTCTCCGAATATTCGAATAAACGAATTATTCGAAAATTTGACTTTTCGAATATTCGAATAAACGAATTATTCGAAAATTTGACTTTTCCGAATAATCGAATTATTCGAATTATTCGAATACGATTAATTCGAATATCCGGCCAAAATCGCGAAAATTCGAATTAGAAGTACGGACTGACTCTGAGAGGAATTGCCGCTGCGGTCTCGCGATACTGCAGCTTTGGAGCCTACAGGCACTATCGCGGAGCCGCGCCGGCACTACTGCGGAGCCGCAGCGGAGCTATCGCGGAGCCGTTGCGGCGATGCGGCAGTGCCGCTTCGGCTCCGTGATAGTGCGGCAGCGGCTCCGGGGAGTATCTGATATGAAGTTATTTAAAGGCAGTGTTCACGATAATCTTCGATTTTGAGATTAATCGCTAAATCGATTGTTTGGCCCCCGAGTAGAACTGAAATGACGAAGAACCCGAGAAAAACGCACCAGAAGGGCACGAAATCCTCAAGTATCAGCCCGCCTCTTAAGTATCAATGGAACTGTTTCTTGTAACAATGAAATCTTTTATGGACCCGTCTTTTGCAATTCTCCATTCTGTGTTGCTTCGTTCTTTCCTTCGGGCCCTAACTAATACTGTTTTGCCCAAAATGTTCTTCCATTTTCGATTAGTCCCATTTTTTTACCGGTGACAACCATCGTGAACATGTTCATCCAACCAGACAACTAGTCCAGGCCATAGAATAATGTCACTGAAATAAGACGAATTTGTGCGTTTCTTGCCGTTTCTTCGTGATTTTGGTAACACTTAGTTGCCAACGAATTGTTTTGGGTGGAAAACTTGGAAACGAGAATCATCGTGAACACTGCCTTTAAGAATGATAATACAACTAAGAGGACCTAAGGACAAAAATACGCACCTGCTGTCGCTACGTTCCCTGTCTAATAGGGACAGAGGTCACAGCTGCTTTTGCGCCCAAGGAAATACGGAATGTACCTCAAACTTGGCTAATTGAACCGGCAAGAATTTCGTTTTACCACACAGGATAGTACGTCGTACTCCACACGGGTTCACTGTTGCATCCTAGCGGAGCCCGCGCGGCTCTAACGCGTGGCCGTTGCGGTACTATCGCGGCGATGTCGAGGTTCAAGGCACGGCAACAAAATCTTCTGAACCCGGAGCAGCTGCTGTACCATCGCGGAACTATCACGGCACAGTCGAGGGCCGCGGTACTTTCCCGGCACTGACACGACAAATTTTCTCAGAGAAGTTCGTATAATCGAACCCCCGTTAGCGGCACTACCAACTTTCTTGATTTTTTTATGGTATTATATAGATCAAAGCTATGCCAATGTACTTCCACGAAAAAGACATTTCACATTATATCATAAGAGTATTCAAACCAACATTTATCACTGTCTATGAGTAGTTGCTAAACGATATGATCAAAGTCTTTGTCTTTTCTAAACAGTATCTATCAACAATATCCGAATTTCTTATCTGTTTGGGGTGATATCTAAGCGGGGGGGGGGGGGGGCACTGTTGTATCACACCTGGCCACGCCCATTTTTCCGTGTGCTGCAATCCTGGTTTTGGCAGGGAGGGAAACCCCGGGTGATGCTCAAATTTAGTGCGGCGCGGTAAAAAGGGCGGGGCTAAGTGCATCCAGCCATAGTGCCTCCCCCCGCTAAGATCCCATTTGGTTGGAGACATTTCACCTCTGGCCCGCCAAAATGGACATGTGCCGGAGACTCTGGTTCCTATTTTTCTGGAATTATTCGTTTATTCGGCCAAATATTCGAATATTGGGCCGTTCGAATATTCGAATAAAGTAATTATTCGAAAAATTGACTTCTCCGAATATTCGAATAAACGAATTATCCGAAAATTGAATTCTCCGAATATTCGAATAAACGAATAATTCGAAAAATTGACTTTTCCGAATATTCGAATAAACGAATTATTCGAAAAATTGACTTTTCCGAATAATCGAATTATTCGTTTATTCGCCCGAATATTCGTTGACATACTCTAGTGGGTATCCTTTGGTTCCGAGTCAGATTTACTCTGCCTCCTCGCGCGCTTGTGCGGAGCGAGGATAGAGACAGCGAGAAAGTGTGGGAAGATGGAGACGCGGGGTACACACGCCGACGTACGCGAGGAACGGAATAAAAGCACACTCGGAAACAGGGGATACAATAGGTAAACCACGATCTTCACACTCGTGTAGCGTCATCTTGAATAGTTTTTGACGTTTCAAAATGCGTATGCACTGTGTTCTGAGCCATGTCATTCTATTCCCGTAGTTATCTCAACCACGTTTGAGTTAAGCCCCTTTCATAGTTTGCCGGCCGACGTCGGACGACTCCTTATCAAACTTGATAAGTCAAGATAGATAAGATGGATAGGAAAGGGTAGATAGATTTTGCACATTCAATAATGAGTCGCCCGACGTCGGTCGGGCAAGTGTGAAAGGGGCATTACTCGACTTTATCGCTCTCTGATCGTTGGGTTTTGAAAAAAAAGCTCCTTTTCACAAACAGCCACACCTTAATAGGGCAATATCTTTATTCCTCTTCAGTCACATCGTTCTAGTCTTGCTGTCAGTAAATATCACAATATCAAATTGTCATCAGTGCTTCAAGAATACAGCCATAAAAAGACATGAGAAAACGCATTTTATAACAAATAATAATTATTCACATTCAAAGTCATCATCAATAGACTTCTCCACGTTCTAATACTACCCAGACTTGAACAGCAGAATCGCAACCTGCCCAAGATAGAAGTAGATAAAGTGCTTCGTCTCATGCGTTACGTATCTGTAAAAAAATTCCTTCTTTTATAAGACAGACGCCTGAAAATAGCGATTCACACTCACGATCCGAAGTTTCGTCCAACAATGCAGTGCCACGTTGGATTGTACTTCTTATCGAATTCCTTCTTTATGTATGCAGCAATGTCCTTCTCGATGTTGTACCTAAAACGATGGATTAGCCAATTTTCGGAACCGAAAAATGCCACAAATGTGAACGCCATGGAAACGTCAGCCCAGCCACTCGAGGAAAAAATCGTCGGTTATACTGCAAATCACGATGCTTCTTCCATTGCTAAAGAAAACAGATTTTTCTCTAAAAGAACATGTTTTCGGGACGCTCTTTAACCACTTTGAAGGCAGTGTCCACGATAAAAACCATGTCTGATTTTTTGGTGGAGATCGGCAGCTGCGGGGCCTAGCGCAACCCTAACGTTGAAAAAACTAAGAAAATTGAGCTTGGAACGGTCCCCTACGGCCCCAAAGTTGGACACCCGTCAGCTCGTCACACCCAGATGCACTTTCCATGCCCACCGACGTGAACAAATGAGTGCGCGAGATTGTGAGATGAGCGATGGTTTCAAATTAATAGCCCCGTTCTTCCCTTCATTCTCAACTTCTCTCTTTACTCAGGTCAGCTCGCATACATCGGCTGCAAAAGACGGAAGTTACAAGCCTCGGACAACTCGTCCACCATGTTTCCTTAGCTCAATCTTTTAGGGACCATAACTCCGTTCCCAGAAGGTCTTGTACGACTCCGAAGACATCATTGGAATCAGCATGGGACCTTCTTCAAGATAGGCGGTAAAGCAGAAAAACGATTCTTATCGTGAACACTGCCTTTAATAGATACATGTCATGGTCAAGTGGAAGCATGAGGTCTTTCCAGTGTCATAGCTGACAAGGGACGCATACAAAGCGAATGCCGGATCCGCTTAAACGAATTGTACTGCTAGTATCTCTAGGGCATCTATAGTAGACCTGCGCAGTACCCCGTCCTGAGCAGCTGGTTCCGAGAAGCTATAAGCCCAAAACGGTCGTTTCTTGCGGTTTTGTACATTCCAAAACGCTCAATAAACTCTCGAAAATCTGGAAAAGGACCTCATAATCGTGTTCAGCGCCGAAAACAACCCCTCTGGGCGAAATTAGGGTGGAAGCACATTTTCCAAATTTTGTGCGGACTGACAGCGTTTTGGATTCAGACGGATCTTTGGTTGGGCGGTTACTTTTATCAATTAGGGGTTCTAACAGCGCTTCAGGAAAATGTACCAGGTTTGACTCGAAGCTCCCTCCAGGTTTTTTGGGGCGCTGATCAAGAATCTGAGGTTTCTTTGTTGATTTTTTGAAGTTTGCGGCTTAATTCGCCCAAAGATTCCAGGCGGGGAAGAATTTTGAGGGCAAAACGCCACTTTCAAGATTTCCGGCTTCCTTCGATAGATGTGTCTCAAAATCATTCTCTGAAGGTAATTTGATGTGCTTAGCACGAATCTGAGGTCCGCTTGCCGATTTTCTGCAGCTTACAGTAGATTACGGAGGGTATGCGGTACTTTGGTCAAAGCCGCAGATTTGGGTGAAAATTTGTATGCGGGGGTTTTTCGGGGTGATGAATACGAATTTGATGTCCATTTGACGATTTTCGAACTATTAAAGTATGCTTTGCCTCCTGAATGATTTGTCCTACATTAAACCTCAGATTTTCGACAACCGACCCGAGATTCGTTTTCAGCACTCTAGATTAGCACTCAAGATCATCGAAGTTTTTAGCAGAATCCTCACCCCAAAAAAATTCTTATGGGTACCATTACCTTTCCTCTAAACTTCAAAAACGCTCATAACTTTTTGGGACCGGCTGCTCGGGGCATGATACTGCAAAGCTTTACTATAGACGCTCAAGAGATACTGACACTACAATTCGTTTCCGCAGATCCGACATACGCTTCGTACAATTCCCTTGTGAGAAGAAACTTCTGAATTGCTCAAAAATTTCAACCCAGTACACAGACGGCTGCACAAATCACAGAATCGCCCACAGAGTAGGAGGCATAGCGCTGTGATCAGCCCTTGAGATGTGCGTCCCCCCCCCTCTCTTTAGCTACGAAATTCATGCCCCCCCTGAGTTTGAACATTCGTGCAAACCCAAGTGGGTGTGAATGTAACAAATTGGACGAACTTTGATTCGGTGAAAAAATATTTTCAAAATTTTTTGTACCGCTGAATACTCAATTCGCGTGGTGGCACTCGGACAAACTGCGGCCCCCCTCTGTGATCATCACAGCGTAGACCAAACCTTGCTCGCCAACCAGTCGGGTCGTTCCCTATTCTTTCACACATCTGGAACATCTGGTCAAGGTCCACATTGAAGAACCGCAAACATCGTTCACAAGAAAAACCCGCGCGCATTCACACCTCCCCTCCAAATCTGAGTAACCTGTTCTCTCCGACCTTTATTCCAGGACACAAGTGCAGAAGAAGTGTGCACCCGCCTAACTAGCCGCAATATGTATCTTCTTCACACCACAGTGGGAAGGGAAATGGGAGCCCGGAAATTGGTTTTCACTTTTGTTACACGATCATGATCTCTCGAGTATCAGAAATCGGGTTCGAAACGCCCAGGAATGGGTGATGGCGCTTGCGAAACGCAAAAAGGGAAAATCCTACGCTATTATGTAGTCTCGCCTGACCTACTTCACTTGATTATAGGTTCAAAAGGTTATCTATTTATAGTTACGTCCGTGACTTGTTTCCTCTCTCACCGGTGGCTGGCCTGTAATTACCAGCCAGCCGCCGATGAGATTCAAACCGCGCGCCCCAGCCGCGGTTTACATTCGAATGTCGAGAATTTAAACGTTTTTTCTTGAGGAAACAGGCCACGAACCTGAGCATATTTGCCATCGCCGAGAAATGCTAACGTTCCAACACGTTCGCACCTGATTTTCTGTCTTGAGCAGGGACAAGCGGGGCGTTGCATAATTTTTCGAAATCGAAGCGACGCTCCCCACTATCAATTTTTTTCCAAAATCCAAAGTTTTTGCGATCCCTTGGTGACTAGAAGTGTCGGGAACTTCCGGTATATCTTCAACGAAATTCCACTTTTGAACCGGAATTTCTACGAACCCTCCCCTACCCTTCACTTTCAAGCCATGAATTTCGCGACCCCCCCCCCGTTGCGGAATTCCGCTTGACCCTGAGCATTATTGTCTTTTGAAATGCGACAAATCCACAAAAACTGAATTGTAGCTCTTACGGCCAAAAATTTTGAGCACTTTCCAATTTTATCAGCGTCGTTTTGAACTTTGATTTCATTTTCAATTTTTTTCAATCGAATTTTTTACATGTTAAACACATTCAAAAGCTGCTGCGCTTCTAAATGCGGGTCAAATGTGTGGCACATCGCCGGACCGGCTGACAAATTACACAAGAACCAGTGTTGAGCCGGCCGTTGCGCCAATTTTCGGTGGAGCTACGACCCCATGTTGACCAATTTTTTTAAACTTCCAAATTTCTTGCGATCCCCTCCTCGAGATGAAAAATTCCTTTAGCTTTTTGGGAGTGAAAAAGTTGGAAAAAAAATCAAATTCGCCGTAACCGAATTGCCTTTATTCTCCAGAATTTTTACGACCGACCCAGTTTCCAGAAAAAATTAAAATTTTTACCACCCCCGTTGTGCCAAGTCGCATCCCTGTTCAACCTTGGTAGAACTTTTTTGAGCTTTTAGTTTGGTTTCAATTGAAACGCGTTCTAGGACTCGCATTCAAACAATTAAATCGATGACAATCGCGTTTTTTAAAGTCTCCTTTGCCCTTTGATCTTTGGCGTGGACGTCCTTTCTGCCCTGAACATTGTGCACAACTTGCAGATGCATTTGATATTGAATAAACAACGCAGTCTCTATTGGCGAAAAACTCGCCACAGACGCCATTTGGTACTCGGAAAGATGATCTCGACATTCACAAGGGATGTGTTTCGAGTGGTAAACGCAACTGCGAAAACGACTATAAATCGTTAGTATCTCTTCCAAGAAGTTACAAGCTTAAAAGGTCGTTTTTTGTGCTTTTCTACCTTCCTAAAAAGCGCATTAGACTTCGGAAAATCCGGAAACGGACCTCATAAATGTGTTCAGCGCCTAAAACTACCATTCTGGGCAAAGTTTGGGTGAAGACACATTTTGCATACTTTGTGCAGGCTGATGGCGTTTTGGACTTGCACAGATTTTTAGTTGGGCGTTTATTTATACCAATTATAGGCCTATCGAAGCGTTTAAGAAAAATGTTACAGATTTGACTCAAAGCCCTTCCATGGGAGTTATTTGGAACGCTGATCTGGAATTATCTGTCGATTTCCAGAGTTTTCGACAAAATTCGTTCAAAGTCTCAAATCGTGGGAAATTTGAGGGCGAAACGTGACTTTCGACGATTTCCGGAACGCTACGATAGAAATGGCCCATAAGGGGTTATTTGGACTGTTAAACACGAATCTGAGGTCAGTTTATCGATTTTTGGTAGATTGAGGTAGATTACGGTGGGTATACGGTAGTTTGGTTGGAGTCGCAGATTTCACTCCAAATTTGTACACGGGGATTGATCGGGGTAGATAATACGACCTAACGATACTAGTCGTTTTCGCAGATGCGTTTACCACTCCAAGCACTTCGCTTGTCAGCACGAGCCAGAAAACTCTCAATACCTCTTTTCAAACAGTCGTGATCAGAATTCTTTACGGATAACGGTACAAACGGCTGCATCACTGCTGCAGAAAGGTCGCTCATCTCACCCCCATGACCTTCGACATTCAAATCCAATGAACTTTTGACAAACGAGATTCGCCGCGATAACCGTGGCGGTCCGACATGCGAGAAATTCCCGGCCCCTTTCGTTGTAATGTTAATTCGATAAATCGCGCCTCACAGCGTCGTCCATCGAATGCTGCCAACTAAACGTCAGTGAAACGCGCTCTGTCCACTTTATTACAGCGTGAGCAATGTGTGATGACACTCGATAAGCGACAGCATCCTCCGGAAATACACGACAGAACACCTTCAGCAGTAGACCTCGCTAATACGTGGTACCAGATCGTCAATTCCACACAAAGCTTATGAGTCCCATTTTACCCAAGAAAGGCAGCATGCACGCTTAAGAAGATGAATGAGATAACAACGCAGATGGACACTTATGGCTTCTACCACAACGCCAAGGCCGCTGGAAGAGTAAGTAACGTGCTAAGATTACCCAGCTTGACCAGTCTCGAGCCACTAACCTAAAAATTTTCACCCTTAAGAATAGCAATAATCGGCACAGAAATCTAGGAAACAATGGATAATCATGAGTGGTAGAACTACCAAATGGAAGACGATAGTATTAGCCTGTTCGATCGTGATAGAGCATGTCCAATTACCGGCTGATCCCCTCACCGCTCTCAAACAAGCAGAAGTGGACCAATTCTAGAGAGCTTGTCTTCTGAGCATAGAGGGACCGACCGGTAAGTGGTCATGCGATTCCACGAATCATCAATCTGAATATCTTCGTCGACTCCCATCAGATAGGGCCAATAAAAAACCACAAATTCTAGTCTATTTGACACTGGAGTCCATTTGGACCAAAGCCTGCTCTTTGCGAAGTATATGCTGCAATTCAGTGGTAATCCTCAGTACTGAGCATCTATGAGAGCTTCTATTCACTTTGAGGTAGACCGCCAGATGCGCCCGTGTTGACAGGATTTTTGAGCCACCTTAGGGCTAGATGATGGCGCTTGCGGAAAATTTCGATGGTGCGCAATTATTGATTTTTGGTGGAATTTGTGATTTTGCAACTTCTTTCTTATCTGGCCTATCCGAGAAGTTTCGGCCTCAAGCTTCAGTTAAATAGGTGCTATCGCAGCGGGGGGGGGGCGCACTATGGTATCGCACATGGCCACGCCCATTTTTTTGCGCCGCGACGATCGACAAAACGACGTAAAACGCAAAATCAACAACAATTGCAAAAATGAATTTCAAAAAACCATAGCTAATTGACGAAAAATACGGTATGAAGGTGGTTGGGGGGGGGCACTCAGGATTCAGTTGGAGAATGAATGATACCGCATTCAGAAATCGAAGTATTTCCATGGAGTTCCTTGAAAACAATGACTGATTACGCTATCAGGTATCCGATATCAGATAAGAACGTAAAGACCAACCGATCATTGCTCGACACGACGCGGTCGCGTCACGGCTGTCTAATTTTCAAAGTTTTTACTCTGATTTTGTAATATCTTGACCACCGGTGGTGCTGTTTTCCTATTTCTTAGTCCAGAAGTATTCGCCATCAACCCGCCGGGGAACCGAAGGGTAGATGAGGTGAAATTTCAGTACAAAATGCGCGCTCCACGGCCACCTCTCGCCTCCCTTGGCTTCCCTCGCTACCGCCGGAATTTTTCGAATCGCATAGCTGGAGAATGGCCGCTTCGCGATGTAATCTCCATCTTTTCGCAGTGATATCGATATGTAACACAGTTTGCATTTCCATCTTACATGATGTGAGATGGGTTGATCTGCTCCTCTGCCGCGCGCGGTATCATCCCTTCGACTACCCTCGGCGGGTTGTTGACGAATACGACCCCAGACAGATTATCAACTTCTGACCCCTCGAGAAGGACGGCATGTGAATAAAGACACCACTCTCCACTCCTTTTATACCCTACCCTTTATCAATTGGTTACCTTCAATTTTGTTCACGAGAGCCGTGACGCGACCGCATCGTGTCGAGCAATGTTCGGTTGGCTTTTACGTTCTTATTGATATCAGCACGAATTTTCATTTCTATAGAAATGGATATGAATTCATATATGGATGAATCATTTTTATTTTCTCTAGTGCCCCCCCCCAACTAACTACCTTCAATCCCAACGGGAGGGGGGGGGGCGTAAAAATTTTGAAAACAAAAAAAAATTAAAATTTGGACGTATTCTACGGAGCCTAGAAAACCTAATTCTCCCGGCGCTCGCCCGGCCCCGCGCGTCGCGGTCAGTGTGATTCAAGCGCGCTGCCTCGCTGTATCACACACCAATGTGCTGCATTGCCAACCTGACACAGATTTTAATAGCCTTCCTGATATTATTTTCGTTTTTTTGAGAAGGAATAAACTTTCAGTGGAGTATTACGTATGTTGAAACCAACTTTCACGAATAACATTTCAACGGACGTAATCTGGAGCCCACCTGCCGATATTTGGAAGATAAACTGTAGGTTCCGGCGGTTATAATGTCATTGAACTGGGGTAACCCACCTTTATATTCCAAAGGTCGACAAATAGACTTCAACTTTGTCTTTAAGTCCCGAGTAACCCCAACCGGAGAAGTTTTTGGTAAAATCTGACAAGGAAACCACTACTAGCCAAAGTGGCCATACCAATTCAAATGTATTTTTCTAGAACAATTTTTGAGCGTAGGGGTGGATATGCCCTTCACAGCTGCCCAGAATCACTCTGAAAGATGTATAGGAACTTTTCCCCTGATATCCGTACCTATTTAGCCTTTATAACGCAGTTGTCATTCGAAAATCTGGAAACTGACCTTATAGACGTGTTCAGCGCATGAAACAAATCCTAGACAACGCTTAGAAGAAAGCACAATTTGCGAAAATAATAGCGTTTTTCACCTGTACGGAACTTCGGTTGAGCGTTTGCTTATACCAGTTAGAGGAATCAGAAAGCGTTAGAGAAAAATTTCCCAGATAAGACTCAAAAGTCTCTCAGGAGGGTAATTTGGGGCGCTGATCGCGAATCTGAAGTTTATTTCTCGATTTCCCAAAGCTTTCGACAAACTTCGTCAAAGCTTCCCATCGGGAGGTCAATTTGAAGGCGAAACTGTTTTTGACGTGTTCCAAGATGCTACGATTGGTGTGGCTCAGATAGTTTTTGTGAGGGTTATTTCTAGTGCTCAACATGAATCTCAGGACAGTTTTTCGATTTTGACAGCTTACGGCAGCAGATTGCGGTGGATATACAGTAGTTTGGTCAAAGCCTCAGATTTACCTCAAAATTTCTATGTGGGTGTGAATCGGGATGCTGAATACGAATTCGATGTACATTTCGACAAAAATCCGATTTTTTTAAATTTCAACACACCCTAAAAACTGGCTCATGGGTACCCTAACCTTTTTGCGAAGCTCCGAGAACGCCTATCACTTCTTTCAGAAAAGTCAGGCAGCCGCGAAAGGCATATTCGGACTCTACGTCCAAAAAGTACACTTCATTTGGAATGGCCGCTTTGACCAAAGAGAGTTTCCTTGTGAGACTCTAGCCGAGCTACCATACAACACCCTTAGACCCGTAATCTATTGAAACTCGATGAGAGGACCCTAGATTATAGGTGGGCACATCCAATAATTCTGAATGATTGGTTTTTAGAATGGTATTTCCGAGAACTCCGTCCTCAAATGTCGCGTTTTCCGCCCCCCCCCCCTAAAAAAATTATCTTCAATGGGAAGCTTTGAATCAAATCTGTCAGAATCTTTTGAAAATCAGCTAATCAGCCTATTCCGGTCAATTAGTTCTTATTGATTTCTTCTACGATCAATTGAGAACTTCTTTGAAATTCACCTTTTATTGGCAATATTTCGGTGTATAACACCTTTATCAAGCCTGTAATATTTCAAATATACAGCAAGTATCTAGCAGGGTCGTAGTTAACAATGCAAAGTACTAACCAAGCGAGTCGCAAAGCCGATTAGTGCGGTCTGCAAAAACCCTTTTTTTGGAGTTGCCAGAATCAACGGCTCTAACAAGCTCACCCTCTACGAGATCCCATTTCTATTAAATAAGGCAGCAGTTTTGGTGCGTGCGAATGTTAAGGACATCCTCAATGGATACTGTCATGTGATAAGGCGCATTGCATCTATCATCTCATCCCTGTTGTTGATTTGGGGAGCAAGGCGCTTTATCTCCAGTGCTTCCAGGGGTCGTATTCGCCAACAACCCGCCGAGGGAAGTCGAAGGGAAGCGGAAGGGATGATACCGCGCGCGGCAGAGGAGCAGATCAACCCATCTTTCACCATGTGAGATGGAAATGCAAACTGTGTTACGAATCGATATCACTGCGAAAAGATAAAGATTCCATCGCGAAGCGGCCATTCTTCAGCTATGCGATTCGAAAAATTCCGGAGGTCGCGAGGGAAGCCAAGGGAGGCGAGAGGTGGCCGTGGAGCGCGCACTTTGTACTGAAATTTCACCTCATCTACCCTTCGACTACCCGGCGGGTTATTGGCGAATACGGCCCCAGCACTTTCCTTTCCAGAGGAGCTTCCACTGAGCAGTGTAGAACTGTTGCTTTCAAGTGCGGAGGGCTTTCCAAGGCATGATGGAGTAAACGATGTCTTGAAAAACCATTATTGAGATACGCGTTCGGGTTTCTGATAGCTGGTTGGTGTTCATCAAGCCGCTTGTGTGATGGCGTCATAGTCTCGCCAGCGTAAATTTGTCCACAGCCTTCGCATGTGACAACATACACAGTACCACGTAGTTGGCAGATTTTCCGTTCTGTGCAGTATAAACAGTTGCGTCTGCCACACTTCTCTTCGTGCATCCTTGATGACGTCAGGATTTCCTTCAAATTAGGTGGTGGACGCAAAACAAGCTTCACAGGCAGGCCGGACGTTCTCACGATGTTGTTCAAGATCCTGGCATGACCGTCATTCACATATGGTAGCACTAAGGAGATTCCCTCCGCCACGTAGAGTGGAGATCACGAACTTGGTTCTGTTGATGTGTATCCATTTTCCTCTAGAATTGTAACAATTTTGGCGTTCACCTCCGGAGATTCTCGAGAGCACACTTTCTCTTTCGTCTTCATCAGATTCCTTACAACGTTCTTCTTCATGTAAAGTGGGTGTGCACTGCGAGAATGAACCATGATGTTTTTTGACATGGGCTTCTTGTACCATATGTATTCCTTGATGCCATGCCTGATTCGGACCTCAGCGTTGAGAAATGGTAGGAATCCATTTTCGCCAGGGAACTCTGCGGTGAACTGGATGTTCGCATCGTACGAATTCAAACTCCTGAGCATGGTGTGTAGACCGGGAGCAGCGGATCCTATGACAAACACATCGTCAATGTAGCGTTTGTAGAATATGACATTGAATGAGTCCACATGAGAAGATCAATAACAACAAGCTAATCCTGGCCTACCGAAAACGGAAGGTGAGATGGATGAACGGTCACAATCAACCATATATATATATATATATATATATATATATATATATATATATATATATATATATATATATATATATATATATATATATATATATATATATATATATATATATTTATATATATAAATGCACATAAAAAGGTGAATTTCAAAGAAGTTCTCAATTGATCGTAGAAGAAACCAACAAGTACACATGAGACTTCGGGATAGCTCAATTTTATCACAATTAATTCTTAGTTGTACTTTTGCATCGCTTATGTCAACTCGATTTTATTCTGCAGAAGGCATGACCAGTGCCCGCAGATTTTTGTCACAATGCCGAAGTCACGAGATGACGGAAAATACTCTGATATTATGCGTGTATGCATATTACTAACATTTTTTACAATTTGCGTATGCATCTGGTCGTACCTGCCATTTATGCGTGTATGAAATCGTCCGCTATTACATAATCAGCGCGCAAGCGTGCTCGAATCATGCTGTCCGCGACGTGCGGGGCCGGGCGAGAGCCGGGAGAATTAGGTTTTCTAGGCTCCGTAGAATACGTCTAAAATTTGGGGGGGGGTCGTAAAATGTTTGAAGACAAAAGAGGAGAGCTTCAGGAACACGCCAGCGAACCACGACAAGTTTAAGCCCGTCATTTCCATCACACCAGATGATAACCAAGACAAGGATATTACACTGGACTGACATCTCCCCGCGTTGTAACAGTTATGGGTCACAAAAATATAAAACAAACCCACTTCTCTAGAGCTTGCGTAGCGCAATCGATGGCGTCCTGTTGCATGTCCTCGGACATATCAGCATTCTTTATGACGGCCTTGCGATCAACCATTTTCTGAACACCTTGATCCATTATTGAATCACACTCAATGCAAGGAAAACAACACCGTAATCACGCAATATGACATTGAATGAATCCACATGAGAAGATCAATAACAACAAGCTAATCCTGGCCTACCGAAAACGGAAGGTGAGATGGATGAACGGTCACAATCAACCACATATATATATATATATATATATATATATATATATATATATATATATATATATATATATATATATATATATATATATATATATATATATATATATATATATAAATTCACATAAAAATAGGGTAGTAATGAGCTATGCTTATTCAATCTCTACGGCTACATTAGTAATAAAGAAAGAAGGCGTGAAACACGCTCAGAATCCCGGAAAACGCGGGAAAGCGACTCGGCGCAGAAAATTATACAATAGAGCACATTATCACTCAAAACATTCTTGTGCCTCTTTCAAGCCTTGTTTTGACTGCTTCGCTGCTGTTTTTTTATCGCAGCGATTTTGCACACGCTGCTGCGGCAATCTGTCATCGGCGGCGTTTTTTTCATAGTGCACAGCCTCATAGATGATCTAAGAAATTCAATCAATAACCCGTTTTGACTCGTAAACATTGATCTTGTCATGTGCAAGGGTCAACGTTCACTAGATGAAACGTGTCATTCGCTGGCAATCGCTCCATCGCTGTCATAATGGCAGCGATGATCAGCGACCATCAAGAATCGCTCGTCCAGGAGCGAATCAGAAAAACATAGGATTCCGTCGCCGCGACCCAGCAATGTAGGACGTTTACCACGAAGCGATCACAATTGGAGCGCCTTTCCATTACGCGCAATAAAAAGGAAGAGTTGTTCCTCGCATGGCCGCAGCGACCAGGTGCAGTCAAAACAAGACTTCAGAGTACGTTCGCCGATCGCTGCGATAGAATGCTTCAAACGAGAATCTATGGTCTAGTTCCGCAATCGCGTTCAGTCCGCAAAGTCTCATTATCACAATCGTAGAAGCGGAGCGGTTGTTTTGAGAATGACTCTAGTTAATTTTTTTTTAGAACAACCGCTTCGCTTCTACGATTGTGATAATGAGGACTGAACGCGATTGCGGAACTGAACTATAAATGCGAAGCGATCAAGATCGTGATTCATGATTATCATGCTATCGCAAGGCGATCGAACTCTGAAATAAGCCCTAGAGATGTTATCAGCATTTGAATTACTTAACGATGACCACTGATACCCACTGGAGCTGTTTCGAAAAGAGTAAACTTCGTGAGTGTTCTTGAATAATTTAAGCTTGGTCTGGAGCTGGATCAGAGACATAGAAAGCCAGGACATAACGGGAAGGGCGTAAAACTGAGGATCAAGCAGTCTGCTGTGTATGAGCTCAATGAAGCTACGACCCCCCTTGGTGACAGTAATTTTCGGAAACATCCACAACCCCCTCTCCGAATATTCCCTCGTGGGCCAAAATGCTTACTATCCCCACTCGAATCAACCAAATACGTCACGACTTGTGGACAAGGCCAATTTTGATCAGACCCCCCTCCAGGAGCCAACTCTTGGCGATTTTTCCAGACCAGAGATGAGCAGCGTCGTGACCAGCCACAAGGGAGGTCGTAAATTTTTTGGACATTTTTGAAAACAAACGAAAACGTTCTTTGTGTTTTTTTGGGTTTTCATTGTTTTCTTGGGTTAAGATCTCTTCCATAACAAATGTAGCTAGTTTTAACTTGCAAATGATCACATCAGTAATCAAGGTAGCCTCCATTTCCCCGCTACTCGCAGTTTTCTCTATCACTATCACAGAAGTGGTGCCGTTTTTAGAGTGGCATCTTCATTTTTATGATTAGATTTTTCGAAAAAAAAAACCGTTTCGCATCCACGATTGTGATAATACGACTGCGAGTAGCTTGGAAATGAAGGGTAGCTTTAATTTCTTGTTAAATGAGACTAACATAATATTTCATACACATATACACTAACATAATATTAATACATGACCCTTTCGCGTCCACAAGTCAGTCGCGACCGAACTGGACCCTCAAAATACAACAAAAACGTTCGCCTCTTTTTAAAATTTGACACTAAATAAAGCTTTAAAAATTTGGTCCCGAGGCCCTCCTGGGGGGTCTTGGAACTTTGGGAGTTTCTTGGGAAAAAAATTTTGGGGGGGGGTCGTAGCCTCCACAAAAATCGCCACGACGGCCTGCTCAACCCCGTCCCAGACCCCATCCAGAGCGTTATTTGGCTTGTTTTTTTTTGTTCCAGAATTTAAAGAAAAGGAACAATTTATTTTAAAAAATATGAAATTCAAATGAGGGAAACCATTCAAAGAACAAGACGATAACTGTGAAATAGATCACGTACGAGTTTTCTTGACAGTGTATAGCCTAGCTCCCTCATTTGGTGCCAGTTGAAGTAAAATTTATCAGGCTTGTCATGTCAAAATCTCCTTATCATTGCAATATTTCGCCTTGACCGACCGCTCCGCCGATTACTCCGCTCGGACTCATCCGATTCACCTACGCTTTATATCCCATTCATAATGGTCCACTTGGTGTACTGAGCTCAGACCCCCCATGAATATCCGTACCCCGCCCGAATCTCTCATTCCTGAACTGAGTTTCTACGACCCCCTCACAACCCGGTAAGAAACTAACTACGCAACCGCGCTTAATCCTGGTAAAACTACGACCTCAAAGCAAAAATCCAGAAACGGTTGGTGGGATCATAAGTTTGAAAAAAAATTACCTAAACCAGTAGTAAAACGTTTTTTTTAGAATTTTCGGTCAGGGGATACGTGTATGCGCAATATTCGATTGTAGCTGTTTCCGTAACAGCGAGAGAACCCTCACCCTATCTGAGCTGTGAAATTACGGATCAATTACCCCGCACAAACATTAAAGGCAGAGTCCAACCTCAGAATCCTTTTACAGTTTTCCTGCCTATCTTGTGAACGGTCTCACACTGATTCCAGCGGTGTTTCTGGAATTTCGCAGGACCCCCTGGGAACGGAGTTGTGGCCCCTCGGAAATTGAGCTGCGGAAGCATAGTGGACGAGTTGTCCGAGGCTTGTAGCGTCCGCCATTTGCAAACGATGTAAGCGAGCTGACCTATATGAAGAAAGAGGCTGAGAATGAAGGGAAGAACGTAGTCAATCATCGGAAATAATAACCCATCCTGCCAATGTTGAGCTCGAAAGATCGCGAAAGGGGCGTGCAAAAGTGGCTTCCTGATGTGGGTGCCCAAGGGTGACCTCTTCTATATCTCGCTTATTCGGATTTGAGAGCTCGCACTTGCCAGGTGTTATACAGGGTAGGTCTACTTCACCACTATGTGAAAATCTCAAATTTGATCCCTGGGCTTGAACTGTGCCTTTAAGCTATCGTCGATCACTGGGTGGGAGTAGCCGCGATGAACACACGTGGAACGCACGGAAGCGAAGAGGTAATGATAGCCATGAACATCGAACGAGTGATAACACGTTAGTTCGCTGCGCCGCGGCTTCCTATCAAGAGAAGAAGGATCATATGGGAGCGGATTGCTGGGGGGAAAACGGTGTCTCATATACAGAAGCTGCAAGCACGAAGTGAAAAGGAAAGGAATCACATCTTTGGGAGCTAGCCATACTTCTCAACGCCATAGCGTCCGCGCGTGCGAGACATTGGAGTATGCATGGCCTGATGAGACGCCCGCTACGCCATGGCGGCGACGGCCGTCACGACTCTTTCATCATTTTCGTTATAAATCCATCTTCAATTTCATTCCGTTTCATAATAATTGATTGCAGCACTATCCTCCGCAACCCTCATGGTGAGCGCAAGTGCGGATTTGCTTGCTTGGCAAAGTTAAGATCCACTTCAATGCGTTCCGCCATAGCGACACCGGTGGAGTATTCATAGTCGCCGCAAGCGCGTTAAATGTATTCGTACTACAATGCCACGCCCGCGCGTCACTCGCAGGCCAGACGCTGAAAAAATAGCCCAAAGTCTAGAATTTTTCACCTTCGGACCCGAAAAGTCCGCCTACTCTCGAGATCTAGATCTATAGACTAGCTCCCTCATTTTGAGGCGGTCGAGGTGAGGCGTATCGATCTAATCATGTCAAAATCTTCTTATAACCGTTATATGTTGTCATGACCGTCCGCTCAAAAAGTAAGTCAACTGAAAGTAGTGATGGTGATGATTACGCCTTATGGCAACCCTGTGGGGCGGACATTGCTCACCCCAGCGTGCTGCGTCACGGCCGGTTAGCGTCGGGCGCGACGGGATGGGCGGCGACGCGACACCCACATTTTTACATGAAGTCAGCTTAGTTAGCTTGTCTTGGAGCATCATCTACCGCGATACGCTCGAGGATAGGATTTACGCGAATGTGATGCATCCTCGATATCGATCGCAATGTAAAAGTAGTAATATGGCAAAGGTTTTGACATCCGCGATATGACTCGAATGTCCGGGGAATATCCGGCTCTACACACGCAGTGCTCTAAGCTTTATGAAAAAATATTAATATTCTCGAAGATTACGAAATTTTGACAGCTGAACCTCTAAAAACAAAAAAAACGTGAAAATTCTTTTGATTATATTGGAAAAATTCCAAGAATTGATATAACTTTTCAAAAAAAAATCTCTCCTGAAGATAAAAGACCTCCCCCCATTTTTTAGGAGCCTCGCTACTCAATCCTGAGAATCGAGTATTTTCGTCGTATTTTTTGGCCCTTTTCAAGTAATAATCCTAGAATCACTTTCTTGCTCCTAAAAAACTCATTATTGCTTCACATAACACACATACCAGCAAATGCTTGGTTGTTCAAATCCCTTATCATTGCTATACGTCAACAACAATTTTTCGCCTAATCTCCACCACCTTGCCAATCGATGTTAATTTTCAGATGAAAGGTTGGACGCAAAATAAGTGATTTTTCTCCCCAGCGAATAAATTTTCCGTAGACTTTCAATGAAAAGCCATAGGTATTCTTTCCCGAATACAGCCTAGTGATGAATCCGGACGAAATGCTTGTCCATTTTTTTGGGATAGGGGAGCACACTGCTTGCCCGTGCGAGCTGAGTCGCGATGGTTGAATGCCCCGAACGGCGAAATGGGCTTTTGGCAGCGTTCGGAGTTATCGCGGGGTGACGCGATAGACGCCGCGTCGCACGGGTATTTAGGTGTGAACGCTGCGCGAACGCTGGGAGATTACGCGCAATTGCGTACGAGCGCAACTTCTCGCAAATAAGCAACGAAGTTGATTTTCTAGCAACACCAACAGCTTTTTTCGCATTATAAATGCATGTGGCTCTAGATTTGCTTATTTCATTTATTCCATTGTTAGATTTGGTTGATTAATAAAAAGACACTGAAGAACAGGTACGAGTTTGCCATCGCGTTGCGTTCAAGACGCGATGAACGTCGCACGAAGGCGAATTGCGCTTCATTTTGAATGTATCGCGCCTCTTCACCGCTGGATTTCACGCGCTCGTCGCGCACACGACACTCGCCATACCGCGGCGCGTGTGCACGCAGTTGAACAATATAATGTAGCCCTGCTTATCTAACCTGCACGGTCAAGCGGGGCGTTGCGTAATTTTCCGAAATCTGAGCGACCCCCCCCCTTCCAGTCATCACATCAAACTTTTTTCTGAAAATCCAAAATTCTGGCGATACCCCGAGGTGTAATTTTTTCGGACTTTTTCAAAAAATAATGTTGAAGTATACAGAACTAAAAAGGTACCTTAAGGCGTTCAATAACCACGAAATTTTTGCGACCTTCTCCCACCCCCCCCATGGAGAAATTTCGCAATCCCGCGTGACTCTGCTGAACCAGAAGCCCGACACAGCTCCAGCTCTCTACGAGAAATATAGCACACTGCTCTTTAGCACAAGCCGAGCGGAAAACGCCTCATACGACTGCTTCAATGAAGTGAATCAGCTGCATAAACAACAAGATGTTAAAGCTCCCCTTATCTCAGAAACTCTTAATAACCCGAACACTCTCTGACTTCAATTGATACTCCGACACCCCTATACCTTTCAGTATCCAGACTTGCACTTGACACTGAGTGTTCCGATCAGAACAAACAGAAACGACCGCGGTCAATGAATAGGCAGGGGATTTTGAAGAAAAGGAAGAAATGGAGAGCACACTGAATCAAAGACTTTTATTCCCGCAAAACTTTCGCATGCATTACTCGCAAACGAATAGACGAAATTACCAATTATGACACTTATAAACCCAATTTCGTTGCAGACTGCAGCTATGCTTTGGTCAAAGAGCATGGTATTAGCCTAAGAACAATTTGCCAGATACAACGTCTTCCAAAGTTTTTCTTTCACAACCCGAACTTAAAATAGACACTTGCACAATGAATTCGAATTTTTTGTTTTTTTTTTGAATTTTGTGAGACAAATGGTCACTTTTCAAATTTTCTTCTTCTAGAAAAATTGTACCACTTCACTATCTATGAATTGCAAAATTTGATACTACACGAGAAAGATTTCTACTTTTCGATTTTTGAATATATATTGGAATTTCAATAGTTGAGTTCTCCATTTACAGTATAAATAGACTTGAACTTTCATTTTTTCGACTTGAAAAGACATTCGAAATCAAACCCTTCCATTTTTAAATTTACATGTTAACTATTTTCAGTTTACAGAGATGTTCCGATTTTGCATTTTTTTCAAATGATTTTTCGGTTTTCAAACACAGGACATAAACCGGCGAAAGTCTCACCGTCGACTGCGTACCACGCGACCGTACGCGCGTCGGAATCGAACGAGTTTTGACCGCCGCGCGGCGGCCGAAACTCGTCGCGCGGCGCCCAAAACTCGTTCGCTTCCGACGCGCGTGCGGTCGCGCCGCGCGTGGTACGCAGTCGACGGTGAGACTTTGGCCGTTTTATGGCCTGTATATTCGGTCTTCCACCTTTTCGCCTTTGAATTTTCGCATCAATTCATACAATTTCGGCTTTTCAAATCCGAACATGTTCGAATCATGATTTTTTTTTCGAACAAATGTTAGATTTTCGAACATATAAGAAATTCAGTTTTTTCATTTCTTGGTTTGAATTTTGATTTATGAAGCGTTTTAGGGATGAGTTCAATTGTCAATTTTTTGGATCCGCGCATTTATTTGAATTCTTTCTTTTTCTTGACACATCGATCTATGAATTTTCCTTTCTCTCAACTTTCTGATTCAGGGATGATTCAGTTGTCATTTCTTCGATCTAATAATGTCTGAATTTTCTTTTATTTTTCAAACAAATACCTTCCAATACCTTTTTTGACCTTTCGATCTACGGATATGTTTGAAATTTAAATTTTTTTCCCAATACGGCTGTTCAATTTCGATTATGTTCAAAATTTAAATCTTTTTCGATGTGTTAGATTTTCGAATATAGCGAACTTCCACTCTTGTCTTCTGAATTTTCGAATTTTCAAATTTACTGCATCAGATTTAGGTATGAGTTCAAATGTAATTTTTCTCCACTTCTCGATTATTAAATACATCCCAATACTTTTTCTTGATTTTTCGATCCAGAGATATGCTTGGAATCTTTTTTATATTGAAAATATTCGAGAAGTGGACATTAATCACGCGTGGATGCCGCGTCGCGGTCGATTAGCGTCGTGAAACCCCCATTTCGGCCTAACTGCCCACCACCCGAGCAAATTGTCTTGTTAATTTATTATGCAACAATTTTATTTTTTTGCGATCCCTTCAGATCAATAACGATTACCACTGTCTCGTACATGATGCCGTAGGCCTTTCCGCCCCATGATAGGTTTCCCGCGTTCGCCTCGTGCGCAACAGCCGCCGGGCCGCGACACGTAACATCGGCATGGATCCTGAAGAGACTTTCGTTCAGTATTGGAGGTTGGCGCAAACTCAGTGCACCTATGTTATAGCATATGGCACCGAGTTCGCGCCAACCTTCAACAGTGAACGCGAGGTCTTTCCATTATAGCATATGGCACCGAGTTCGCGCCAACCTTCAACAGTGAACGCGAGGTCTTTCCATGCCAACGTTAAGCACGCCAATGAGCAATGCCGTGGCGCCGAATGTTCCCTATCTGACAAGACGTTGAAGCTAGGACTTTTACAGGCGTCACCGTCTACCATTACGGACAAGCGTTTCGGGACAATCTCGAGCGAATCACTGCGATAACAAAGGCACGGTTCTTGCAGACGTGTTCTATGTAATGAGGGCTCCATGGCATTGCTCACCCGTGGGCGTACGCGCCACGGTCCGGTGAGTGTCGCGCTCGCGGCGAACGCTGAAAATACGCCACCGTTCAGAAGAGTCGTCAGCGCTCCACACGAGTGAATGACTATCGATTACGACAAGAAATCAACGCAGAAAAGCTAATAACGCTCCAGGACATGCCAATTTATCTGACCACCTCAAAGCGGGTATGTCGCACCTCCGCTCACCTCGTTGCGCGCGACGCTCACCGACCGCGACGCAGCTCGCACGGTGAGCAATGTCCGCCTCACCTTATCAATGACGAAGTGGTCTCGTCACGATTGTCTGTAACGGTAGACGGTAACATCTGTGAAAGTCCTAGCTTCGACGTCTTGCCAGAACTTGACTTCTTCGAACATTCGAGTCGAAGCTACCCTTTTAAACTCAGAGGTTAATGGCCTAGGGAACCAGAAAATAGGTGTCGGAGAGAAACGTGGAGAACCAAGTAAGTTCTCAACCACCGCTGAAACGCAGATCAGCCCAATTGCGGGGTGACCCCGTGATCATGCGCCGGCAATCGATCTGGCGGGAGACGAGGGTCGATGTGAGGCGGTGGAGCCTCCTGCTGGTGATTCCTTCCTTCTTTTCCTCCCCCGATTTGGTGTTCGCGTCCTGTGTGGACACGAACACAAGTCTATCGTCCTTACTCCTTGCGGCCTTAGTGGCCTTTCGTCTGATTGGCGCCTAGCACCCCGTTAGTAGCTGCGTAAGGGGTCGTTTATACTTCCGCCGCGGAGCGGCGCGGCGAAAAGTGAGGCGGCGCGGCGCACCACGTGAAAATCGCGTCACTATTACGTATAATCGAGCTGCGAAGAACTGACGCGGCGAAGTCGCAGAATTAAGCTAAACACAGCCTGGAGTAGCTCTCACATAGCACAAGGTCGATTGTGATGAGTTATTTCTTCTGCAAAAGAAACATTTATAATCTTTTGCATCGTAACACCGCACTCGAAAGCAGATAGTGTTCTGAAAATTTTTTTCTATAGAAACATTATTTTAAGAACAAAAAAAAAGAACTCACAACCCAGCCTACTCTAAACAACTTCAAGGACCTCGGAAGAAATTTTAGCGATCAATCAGAGAAACCAAATTGAGAATGTATACGAAATATCAGCAAAGAAAGCATTTGATGTTAAATAGGATCACACGCGGCCGCCGCGCCGCCTCCTCTCGCCGGGCGGCGCGGCAGCACCCAGGCGGCGGCCGCGTGCGGCGCCGTTGGAAGATTTCGAGCAGAAAAACTCTAAACGCCTCGCGGCGCCGCTTGATCGATACGGCTGTATTGCATCTCGCCGCGCCGCGGCGGAAGTATAAACGACCCCTAAGGCGTGAATTCAATCTCCTGCTCGCTCGGAAATTCTGGTCTGCGAATCCTGTGGTGGCCGCACCCTCACTATACTCCACGTTTCTATCCTGTGATCCAAATTTGCGGATTTGTCGGGTCATATTTTGTGTTTTAATAAATTGTTTAGTTTTTCTCGTGTACCTGGTTGAAAGTCCGTGAAATCCGGTCTAATATTTGTTCACAGTTTCTCACATATTTCTAACAATCGGCCAACTTCTGCTTTATTATTGTCCTCTATCTTTGATCTTTTTCAGTTGCCGTTTAGGTGTTTCGTTTTGTTGTTTGTCTATCACACGGTTCTAACGTGTAATAAATCAAATCAAATCAAATCAAACTTAGGCACCTATTTCGTTTTGAGTTATCAGTGTCTTACTCTGGCAAATCGGGGGACACTCCGCGTAGGACTCCCGATAGGAGAAAAGGAGCACAGACCTACGCGGAGTCATACAGCAAGGGTCAGCGGGAGTGCAGCATTGCGACGCTCGTTATGACGTCACTATTGCGATCGGGACACTAGCTAAAGGCACGGCGGGAGACTCCTATCGAGCAGCCGAACGATGAGAATCCAGACCCTCAGCGAAAGACAATGCCTAACTAGACGAGACGCAGAGACAATCGACGCTACAACATACACACAGGCACAGCAGGCAAATCGGGGGACTCTCCGCAGAACCGTTTTACCTCAGCGGGAGTCCCGAACCGAGCGACGCCCACTTTTTTTTAGTGACTCTCCCGCTGGGTGTTAGGCGGCAGACCCGCTCACGAAATTTCTGCGGGAGAGTCCCCCGATTTGCCAGAGTATGAGTCAACTTCGGACATTTGCTCCACAAATCGCAGATTTGAAGAAGAGAATCTTGAAATCGGACTTGAATCAGCACTGATATGAACCAAGTTGAGTCACAGTCAAGCCAATGCGGCAAAAAACCTTCAAATCTGGAGTCTATAAAACACTATGAGAGGAGAGGGAGGTTCTTTTCTCAAGAAAGGAACAAAAAGGCGTAAACAAATTAACAGAACGAATTACATACAATTTTGAATGGAAAATGAGAGGAAAATGAATGGATATGAGATGTGTTCTCACCGATTTCCGGCCTATTTTGAAGGGTTTAAGTGCATTCTGTGGACTCAACAATAGTCCTAAAGATGAAGAGAATCCTTAAGATCAAATTCGATGAAACTTAACAAGAAATTTCAGGATTGATGGAATGTGAAGAGGGTTACCGTGTGGCGTGGGGGGAGCCCTCAGTGGAGAGCGGCGGGCATGGAGTGGCGGCTGCGCTGGGCCCGCCTTCTTAGCCGCGTCACACAGCCGAGTCACAGGCAGACAGCCGAGTCACACAGCCGCGTCGCGTCGTAAGGGGTTTCCCGCCGTGGCCAGCCACCGCCGCTCCCAACACTGTTGAGAGCAGGCAGACTCGCGTAGTTACACACAAAGGTTGAAAGGGGGATGATGAACTAGAGGAAAGTAGGGCCCTAACCGGTTGGGAGTAAGTTTAATAGATCACTATGGCTAGAGAAGTCAAATCCCAATTTTGTGGGAGAAAAGAGCGATTTTTTTTTGAAATTTTCGATTACAATGCATTCAAGAACATGGTTGTATACGATATGCATGCATTGAATAGATTTGATTTGATTTATTACACGGTAGAACCGTGTGATAGACAAACAACAAAACGAAACACCTAAACGGCAACTGAAAAAGATCAAAGATAGAGGACAATAATAAAGCAAATCGATAAACTGACTACGAGGCAACACCGGCACCATGAAGGGATGAGATCTTACAAAGATCGCTCCTGGGAGAACAGATAAATCTCAAGCGCCTTTTTGAATTCAGTGAACTTCCCAACTACCAAGCCTGACCGAAGTAATTTGTTGAATTCAGACCCCGCCCTATTGACAAAAAAGTGCTGTCTTACATTCCGCCTGGCCCCAACGAGGCCCAATTTCACCGGCGCTCCCCTGGTGGTTGACGATCTCAGGTTGAACAGCCGGCCAGCCCTGATACCAGCACTCCCATGAATGATTTTATACATCATTATCATATCAAACCTTCTTCTCCTGTGCTCTAGAGTGGTTAGGCCCAACTTGGCATTTCTGGTGACATGACACATGTTGCGATTAGTCTGAAACCACGATGTCATGAAGTAAACTCTACGTGTGAAAGTATTCTGGACTTTCTACAGCGCATCGATGGATCCCTTTTTGTATGGATTGAATACCACCGTGCCATACTCCATAAGTGGACGTATGTACGTTTTATACACCTCAGTCAGGACATTTGCGATAGTAGTTGAAAGTGCTCGAAACGCGCTGTGCATCATCCTGTTGGTCATGGACGCGACCTGGAGGCAGTGATCATCGAAACTAAGATCATCCTTGATAAGAAAACCAAGGTCCTTACTCTCGCTGACCTCGCTCAACTGCAAACCGTCGATAGTATAGAAGCCACTAACTCGCCTCTTACCAATCTTGATCACCTTAGTTTTTTCGCTGGAAAGGGGCAATTTCCATTCAGACGACCATTTGGCTACATCCTTAAGGGCTTTTTGCAAACACTCTGAATCTTCCCTGGTCCGAATAGGATTATACAACTTGAAGTCGTCAGCGAATGCCGAACAGCCAACGTTGTTCAAGGATTTAATCGAGGGAAGCTCATACGTATAAATATTAAAGAGAATAGGTGAAAGCACTCCACCCTGGGGAACACCACTAAGGACTGCAAAGGGAGAGGAGAACGTACTGTTAAGCCGGACTCTGAAAGTTCTGCCCGTGAGAAAAGCACGAATCCAAGCCATTATACGCGGATGGATACCCACTATTTCTAGTTTGTTTACTAATTTGCGATGAGAAACTCTGTCAAACGCCTTGGAAAAATCGAGGTAAATAACATCCACACCAGCATCATTGTCCAGCGCACGAGTCCAGTCTTCAAGTGATTGCAGCATCGCCGAAATTGTGGATTTACCCTTTTGGAAACCATGTTGGTGCTCCGAGATGATGGAGTGCTCCTCCAGATGAGTCATAATTCTTTTCTTCAATACTTTTTCAAAAAGTCTTGCAAAAATAGATGTGATACTGATAGGCCGGTAATTGTTGGGATCAGAAAATGGCTTCTTCTTTGGTATAGGAGTAACAAAGGATGTACGCCATCTACTCGGAACATCTCCACGCTTTTTACGCATTTTTACGTATGTTAGAGGAGTCAGATGCCAAATTTGTGGCAGAAAAGAGCAATTTCATCAAAATGTCGAGTTCTAGTTACAAATGCATTAAAAAATTGTTTTTCTTCCCTGTGCATTAAATCCATACGGCTTAAACCCACAGATCTGCTGCTACTGTGCTTCCTCAGACACTGTGGGGTTTCTAACGCGCAGCAAACGCGGGTCATAATATGAACCGCTGCCGTTAGAAACGAAAGAATTGGCAAAGCGGCTGCCTCATATCCGCCGTTTGCCCCGCTATATCCGGCGATTCACTGCCGTTGTCAGGTTTCGATCATGTTTGGTTCCGCCCGCGATATCCGGCGATTCACTGCCGTTTGCAGGTTTCGACCAGGCTAGATTAGATTCACAACGGCAAAGGAGGTCGTCGTCCTATTATAGAAGCACGTGGCGCTAGGGGCGGCGTCCCATCATTTCAATAGGAGCGGGTCTCCCCCAACAAGGACACGGTCCATGTCGCGGCCCGCGTGAGGGAGTCACCCCACCGCGGTCCGCGACAGGGACATCATCCACGCCACGGTCGACCGCAAGGCAGCTTCCCTCGCTGAGGACCGTGGCGGAGACCCCTCAGCGGTCAAAAATCGTCCAGAGAGTGACTCGTAGCCACCTTCCAGGAGCGGCCCCGAAAGGCCGACTGCGCTCTCTCTCTAGGATGAGGCCCCTTATATACGTCCTCTGCTTCTGATATGGGCCTGGTCAATTGTGGAGTCATTAATAACGTGATTCGGCAGATCAAACGAGTTCATGCGCTGTCAAATCGTCTACGAACGCAACACCGAGCCTCTTTGCAGCAGTGACGTCATCGCCAGCCAAACGGCGGAATCCGAGGTTTGGCAGGCGCTGAACGCAGGCCGGAATGGCCATGCGGGAACTCTGCCGTTTTCCCCGCACAGGTCGAAACGGGACGGTTCAGTGCGCGTTAGAAACGCCAGAGTGTCTGAGTCTGGGCAAAATTCCGGTCCGCAATTGCGTCTCGACACGCTTTGCGGCCGCGCGCATTCGAGTCGGGAGAGTTTCCAGCAGGGTTGAAAGAGTTGCGACTCGGTGCAATGGGGGGTCGTAAAATAATTGGGAAACTTCGAAAAAAAAAAGAAAATCGGGGAGGGGGGGGAAGTGGCTCGTGCGATACGACCGGATTTCACCACCGAAAACTTGAGGATTTTTTTAATCTCGGGAGGGGGGTCGCAAAAATTTCAGATACTTCCAGAAAATTTTGGTCAACGGGAGGGGGGTCGTAGCTCCGAAGAAAATTGGCGCAATGGGCTGCTCAATTCTGGTTTCCAGCGCCGCAGCCGCCGATCTGTTGGCGCTAGGTGGGTTTTGGAAACTGGAAACTAAACAAAATTGGAGAAAACTAAAAAAGCCAGATCGAGTCGGCTTTGGCGCTGGAAGCTCTACTGACTCGAGCGCGTGCGGCCGCGAAGCGTGTCGATATTCATTCGCGGACCGGAATTTGACCCAGAGAAGCACAGTATGTATAGTTAGGTCCGTGACCTGAGTCCTCAAGAAAAAACGTTCAAATCCAAACCGCGGCGGTTTATTTCTTAGAAGTTGAGATTTAAACCGCCAAGCCAGCCGTAGTTTGAATTTACACGTTGTTTCTTGAGGAAACAGGCCACGGATCCAACCATATGCATCAAAAAGAGGACTTTTTACGTATTCTATGTATTTTTATGTATGTCAAAGAAGCCATATTCCAAATTCGTGGCAGAAAAGAGCAATTTTATCAAAATGTCGAGTTCTACAAATGCATTCAAAAACATTGTTTTTCTTTCGTATGCATTAAAAAGACTCCATACGGCTCAAACCCACAAATCTGCTGCTACAGTTTACCGCAATGTTGAAAGGACATGGTGCGGTTGCGGTCACACACTATGGCCGGAATCATCCTTCCCGCGACGAGCGACCGCGGCAGTGCATACAGGGCGTATCGATTTCTGGTCGATATGCGTCAAAAACGTTTCGTCGCGTCGCCGGTCGCGGGAAGTATGGTCCCGGCCTAAAACTACAGTGGAAAACCTGGCTCTTTGCCAGATTTCATTATCGATCGACAGCACAGCTGATTTTCTGGGTGAGTTACGGTTTCTCTTTTTTTCATGTTTGTTTCGGAATTATTTCTGTTTCTGACTGTTTGAATATTGCGATTAGGAGCCTCTCGATTACGGATAGATTAGGAGCCTCTAGATTACGGATTCTTAGTGCGTGAGGGAGATTAGCCGTTTGTGATCGAGCTCCGAAGTGTTTTTTTTTCAAAATTCTGTTTTGAAATCTAAAAAACGGCAAGTTCCTCTCACACACTAAGAAAAGCCCTTATTCGTAACATTATAAGAGTCAGAAACAAACATAACGCCGAAGCAAACAAAAAAATCGTAACTCACCCAAAAAATCAGCTGTGCTGTCGATCGATAATGAGATTTGGCGTCTTCCACCGCAGTTTTAATTTGTGACCGCAAGCGCACCATGTCCTTTTAACACTGCGGCAAACTGTAGCTTGCTGAACCCGAGTCCCGGTTGCTCTGCTTGTGAGAATAATATCACAAAGTAATACAGTGAACTGTAATTATTCTAAAATTTCAAAGTTCCGAGGATTAACTTAAATGCACAGGACACCCAAAAAATTGATTTTCGGATTCCATGCTTATCTTGGATAGAGTCACACGCTGATCACAGAAGTATCTCTGAAATCGTCCAAGACCCCCTTTGAACAGACTTATGGCTCTTCAAAGATGCCTAGATTTCGAGGGTGAAAAAATGGTGGACGAGTTGTTTGTCTCAGACCTGTATTTCTCTTCAACCGCAATCATTGCGTGAAGGGAAGCCAGGATAAGGACACAGTCCGGTAGTGGACTGAAGAACGACGACTTATTGGAATTCATCCATCCATCGAGCTGCTATCGAGTTCGAAAATCTGTTAGGGAGTCGGGCCTGTGGTGGTCTCTTATATCTCGCTTATTTTGAGGAAATAAGATCTGGCATTTGGCACGTGTCATACAGGAGTGGCCTTCTACACAATTACATGACGCTCTCAAAGTTCGTATCTGAGGGTGAACTCTGCCTTTAACGATTCGTTGAAAATCGAAAATCATGCACGAAATGTGATTCAATCGTCTATCTAACTTGCTGACGACGAGTCGGTTTTTTTCGTGACTGTGTCGTGAGGCAATGCTTTGCTCTTGCGGAAAACTTACGAATTTCACATAAATTTACGACCTCGATTGAAAATTATCTAAAAAGGCAAGAGATGAAAGAATTGATCAAAGATAAATCTTTTCTCGAACCATCTTAAAGGCAGTGTTCACGATAATTTTCGTTCCCGAGTTTTCCATTCAAAACAATGCGGTGGCCACCAATTGTTACCAAAATTACGAAGAAACGGTTTGAAACGCCCTGAAACGTCTTATTTCAGTGACATTATTCTCTGGCCTGGACTAGTTGTCCGACTGTATGAACATGTTCACGGTAGGTTGTCATAGGTAAAAAATGGGGCTAATCAAAATTTCAAGAATATTTCAAGCAAAACATTATTAGTTAGGGTCCGAAGGGAACGACAGAGCAGTATAGAGAGTAGAGAATCGCAAGGGCTGGGTCCACAAAAGATTTCATTGTCACAACGAACAGTTCCAGTGAGAGTAAAAAGGTGGGGTGAGAGTAAAGGATTTGGTGCCTTTCTAGGGTGTTTTTCTTGATTTCTTCGTCATTTCAGTTCTACCCGAAGGCCAAACAATTGATTTAGCGATTAATCTCAAGATCGAAGATTATCGTGAACACTGCCTTTAAAGCAGGGTTTTCGATGAAATCGGTTGTTGTGCTATCCTCATGGAAAGATAGATCTGGCCATCACAAAAGTGAGAAAAAAGTAAAAAATTCGAGAAAAAATCGCTCAGGAACCAGTTATTGCTTGGTGTCTTCCCGAGCACTTCTAGAGACTACTGGCTACTTTGATAGCAGAATAAAAGACCGATAAGCAAGAAATTCATGAAAATCTCGTTAAGTGATGGGGGGAGGGGGGCTGGCCGACACCAGTAGCCGCCCTGGCTTATTTTTGTGCGTTTTTCCAGCAAATGTTCACTTTTTTCACCTATTTTTATTTTTATAAATACCAGACCTATTTTTTCATTAACATGACTCGTGATTTGTTTCTATCGTGAACCTTGCCTTTACCCGAAAAATTTGCGTTCGGAGTACAAATGTAGAATCTCATAGACACTTTATTTCTAGGAATAATATATTAGTTCATAAATATACCATTTGACATGTACATCGTGCTTAGAAAAACATAGCTTCGTGCAGAACTGCGCAATGTCGTCTCACGCGACAGACCACCTGCCGCGCACCATTGCGCGACACCGACAAGGTGTTTTGAAGTCCATAATCCACCAAGAGATCATCGGACCCAATTTGTTTCAATCTACTCATTTTCATCTTTCTGGTGACCAAACAGTCCTTCGTACCCTATTTTTTGCTTTATGAATTTGGCCTATAATTTTTTGAGGGAAGCCGGCTGTCCCTTGATAATAGGGCGGACTTCCTCGTGCACGGCGTGCTTGAGACATCTGCAAGACCTGCTTCCCTCCCTACGCTGTGTTTGCACACACTGGGGAGGAGATTCTATCAGGCTCTGTCAAAATAATCTCATTATAGTGATGCATTCGGATAAAATGAGGGAACACTATGAAAAAAGTCCACATAATTAGAGCCGTCGTTATTCTTTGTATAGATATTTTTTTATCAATGATTTTCGATAAGGGACAACAACTTTGAACCATACTCGGATTTGAAATAGTGATCACAATATATACTTTGGCAGTGTTTAAGTGGCTAAATGGATCTCTGTACTGCACAGGACTTTCTTGAATCGCCCTGAAAACTTTTTTCAAAACAAATATTGAAGAAAACGTCTTGAATCGCCGTGAAAACATTCCTCAACAAATATTGAAGAAAAATACATCCTAGCAATTTTTTGGAGGTTGTAAACGTGGCATAGTTGAGGATTTCGACCAGATGACTTCCATTACCATGAGGGCATTAATAACCATTTTCAGTTTTTAGTTTCGTTTATTTTTTGAAGAATCATATATTCTTTTAATTATATTTTATTCTTTCCGTTGGAGTTATCTTTCGCAGATGTTTAATAATTCTGCTCTGAAGACTCAAACGAACCCGAAATCGAATGGAATAGAGCAGTACCGGTTAAGTGAACCTAAGTAACTGGCTAAAGCATCTTACGGCGATTTCGCGGAAGATAGTTTCTGAAATTTCCTCGGATATAGTTTTGCAGAGGCGCCGCTGTCACGCACACGGTCGAGTGATCGATTTTCGCCCGAGGTCAACCAAGCCTTCTATCCCTCCGGGTTTGGTAAATTGGTACCAGACTTGTCTGGGAGGATAAAAAACACTGACTTGAACATTGGCTGGCCCCCGCAAGTCATTGTATAGGCCCCATACACATTCAAAAGTCTCTACGATTCTGAATGAAACTCGACTGTGTGGGGCATCCCCAGAGGATTGATATACGCCGAGAACTATCCTCTTATCTTTATATTTTTGCAGATTAAAAACTGACCAAACTCAACTTTTTTTGGATTCTGGACACAGAGAGCATTTCTTTTTCAAACTTCGTCCTGACAATGATAGTTAATTTGGGCGCTGAACATGAAAATGAGGTCCGTTCCCAGTGTTTTTATAATGTTTAATGCCTTTTCATGGATTGACATGTGATCACAAGTTATCACAAAGCTGAGCTGAACGCAAAACTGAGATGTGAGGCAGAACCCAAACTTACATTGCACGCTTTCCGTGCGAGAGTGTTACCATTGCACCACCGACACCTCGCGTTCAACTCAGTTAGTACCTCGTGATAACTTTTTATCATATATCATGCCCTGAAAAGGCACTAAACATTCTAAAAACATCAAAATGACATCTTTCAAAACTTCTTCTTAACTGGATTCAATTCGACGATATGGGTCATGTCCGTCATCGGGTGATTGTTGTTGTACCTACAGAGCTCATATGTGAATACAGTGCGTTCGGAAATGATGGGGACACCCCTGAAAACCACAGTCTTTATGTTTAAATTGCGTGCGGCGTTCGGAAATGCTCATAAATGAATTCAGCAAGGTAAATAACCTATGTTCACTTGTTTCTATAACAATAGCATAATAATGTAATATTTTATTTTAAATTATCACATTATTCGTCGTTCGGAAATGATAGGGACACTATTAAAAAACAAAAATTATCAAACAAGGAATGAACAAATATACACATACATGAAATCTAATATGATATCGCACCTCCAGAGTTGGAAATCAATTCAAAAATTCTACTCGGCTGAGAAGTGATCAAATTGGATATCACATTTTTATCCAAATTTCTCCAGGCTTCGAGTAGAGCGGCCTTTAGCTCGTATACGGTCCCATACTGCTTGTTATTCGCCTAAATCTGGCGCACAATTATGCCCCAGATATTCTCTATCGGGTTGCAGTCAGGGCCATTCCATCACGCGAACTCGGTTTTGTTGAAGCCACGCCTTTGTGGATCTGGAGACATGGACCGCAGAGTTATCTTGCTGGAAAATGTAGCGTTGACGCCTGTTTCCAGTGAAGAACGGCAGAAGATGCGCACGCATTGTTTCTTGATACTCCTCCGAATCCATCCGACACGAAGTGAAGGCGATTTCCAAAACACCTTCGCTGCAGAATGCTCCCCAACACATCAGCGAACCGCCTCCGAAATTTCTTCGACTTAATACCATCGGATCCTTGCGAAGATCTCTCCAGTAGCATCGAGCACCGTCAGGTCCATCAAGGTTAGACTTCTTTTCGTCGGAGAAAATTACCTGGAACATGTCGCCTTTATCTTTTCAAATTTCATCGGGTTTCTAGAGAATCCCATACCTCTGACCAGTCTGTTGCCATGTTGTTCCTTGCAAACCGGAGTCGAGCTAGTTTGTGGGCTTCTGAGCGTGATGGAGCCTTCTTCATCACTTGGCGGACGATGTTTTCGTCTGCGTTTACGACGCTCCAAACTGCAGTCTTCGACACACTGAGCGGCAACTGAGCCCTCACTTGGTTGAGAGACAGACTACTGTTTGAGCAAAGTCGGCTTATCCTCCGTGCATCCCTGCCGCTGACCTTTCTTGGGCGTCCAGGACTCTTCGCCAAGCCGTAGGAGTCTGGATCTCGTAGGAACTGGCTGATGCAGTTGGGGGGAGCGTCCGAGCTGGGAGGCAATTAGACGTTGGCTCAGCCCGGCAGCGTTGAGGGCACGTATTTGGGCTTGTTCGGAAACTGTAAGCGATGTACCACGGCCCATGATTGGAATAAAGATGTTGGGTGTCCTCGTGTTGCGTTCATATAGTGAACTTGTAACGGGAAATTTTGTTCGAAGTGAAAAATTCCATTTTTTGCAAGGTGTCCCTATCATTTCCGAACGGTGAAATTATCTAAATGTAAAGGAAGAATCTTATGAAATTAGGCACGGTTTCAAGGAAGTTGCGAACAGAGGTTTTTTATCACGCTGAGTTCATTGATGAACAGTATTGATCACCATTCCCAGAAATTTTTTGAAAATCTCATTTTTTAGAAGTGTCCCTATCATTTCCGAACGCACTGTAGAAGAGAAATGCTAAGCGGGGTATTGGTGGTGTAATAGCAACACTCTCGCCCGGGAAGCAGGTTCGAGTCCTGCCTGACGTCTGAGTTTTCCAATTTTTTGGAAGCTTTGGAAGGCTAACGTAGCTAAGAATAACTAGGACAGACCACAGATTCGCGTTCGGCGCCTGAAAACCCTATAGGCAAGGTTTTGGCAGGAATTTTCTCTGGAATCCAAAAAGGTGAACTGCTTGACGGTGTTTAATCTACCCAGCGGCGTCAAGGGTAATTTAGAAAGCGAGAATCCTTTATCGTCATTTCTCCCACATTCCTTAGAGAACCGTTTTCGAAAACTCGAGTTTGTGTTCAAGATATTCCCCAGTATGTAGTAGCGACACAACCCAACCGACTCGGCCTACCTACCGCGATGTCGCGGAGATGTGAAGAGACCTCGTATAGGTCCTCTAGAGCAGTTTTCAGTTTCATCCTACGTCGAAACCGCTTTGCTGGGGGTTAGGCTGTTGGTTACTCTCCTGCAGATTCCAGCCAGAAGCGCTGGTTCAGACAACCTACTAGCAGCATAACGCCCATAAATAGTTTGGGTTTCCGGCGGAATACGTGACTAAAATGGTCTAAAAATAGCCTTAAAGGCAGTGTTCACGATAAGAATCGTTTTTTTTTGCTTTACCGCCTATCTTGAAGACGGTCCCATGGTGATTCCAATGATGTTTTTGGAATCGTACAAGACCTTCTAGGAACGGAGTTATGGTCCCACAAAAACTGAGTTAGGGAAGCCTGGTGGACGAGTTTTCCGAGGCCTGTATATTCCGTCTTCTGCAGCCAATGTATGCGAGCTGACCTGAGTAAAGAGAGAAGTTGAGAATGAAGGGAAGAACGGGGCTATTGGTCGGAAACCATTGCTCATCTCACAATCTCGAGCATTCATTTGTTCACGTCGATGGGCGTGGAAAGTGCATCTGGGGTGTGACGAGCTGACGGGTGTCCAACTTTGGGGCCGTAGGGGACCGTTCCGAGCCCAATTTTCTTAGTTTTTTCAACGTTAAGGTTGCGGTAGGCCCCGCAGCTGCCGATCTCCACCAAAAAATCGTACATGCTTTTTATCGTGGACAATGTCTTTAGACTGCCCAACAAACTTTGCGAAAATATTCTGAAGTCCGTACCAATGACAAACATACTAGAGTGTTGCCCGAACATTCGTTTATTCGAATAATTCGCATATTCAAAGAAGTGGAATATTCGTTTATTCGAATATTCAAAGATGTGAAATATTCGGTTTATTCGAATATTTAGCATGAATAATTTGAATATTCGACAAAATCGCACTCCATTTTGCCCTGATTTTACATTTCAAACATTTTTTTGGAGTAATGACTCCTAATTTCTCACAATTCTTCAGTACCTCATAAATTTATAGTTATAGCAAGTATGTACAGTATATTAAACTGCTCCTAGGATTTTGTTAAAGCACTAGAAATTCCCCTTTTTACCTTCAGTTCTAGAGAAAAATCAAATTTCGAGCGACCTATAAGTATAGCAACACTTGAGGAACCTGAAAGTGTCTCGCGAAAACGGCCACATTGTATCATTTTCATGTGTATTTTTATGGAACTGGTTCAAGATGATGCTATTCGTCCACTTTCCCGGTGGACTTCACCTGAATTCTCAGGCTGACAAAAGACTTGAGTTGTCAAGTGGGTTCAGTTTATGAGATTACAACTCACCAACCTGTTGTCGACGCCCCAGTTTGCCTGAGTGGACTGAATGGGATAGGGCGCAATAGAGTGTTGCCCAAATATTCGAATTATTCGAATATTCAAAGAAGTGGATTATTCGGGTTATTCGAATAATAGAATATTCAAAGAATGAGAATATTCGTTGATTTGAATAATCGAATATTCAAAGAAGTCGATTATTCGAATTATACGTTTATTCGAATATTCAAAAAAAATTATTCGTTCCAACACTGTAGAACATACTAAATCCGAGTCCATTTGAGAGCAGCTGGCGCACAAGAGTACGCGATTCGCCGTGGTCTTTGTGACATAAATCCAGCACCAAGGGGCAGGCGGCCGGTGACACATGCAAGAGTCATTCCAATGATTCCAAACGACGGTGAATTCTTTCAGAGCATGTTATTCAAATAAAAAACACCTAGGAAGGGTGCTGACGCGGCGAAATAAAACAGTTCATTTCCATCAGAGAACAACGTCGAATCTATAAATTCACTACTATGATTGCACAATTGGAGAAAACCCATAGTAAAAAGCATTAAACAAAATAGACTACAAGTACATTGAAGTCATTTTCAAGTCAGGTAGACACTTCTTCTTCCGATCTCTTCGACTTGAGCCTTCGGAGCAAAAAAATGATAACTGGAAGTCTTTAAAAATTGGTTTGGTTAGAAAACTGGCCATGTTTGTGAGAAACAGGCTTGCATTGCTGGTCAGGAAAAGCGACCATTCTAGCTTGAAAATGGCATTTAACACATGGAAGTAAATATACGCCAGCAGAACTAATGAAAAAACTACAATAAAATACGAATGTTGTCGATTCCACATAGACACTTCGATTGCGGCCTGCAACATCACGCGAGCGCCCGCTCACCCGTACAGGCCGCGTCGCGGGTGCTGAATGTCGCGCGCGGCGACGCGACACCCCAACATTTACATGGACTCAAGTAACTTGAGATGTTCTAAACCATTATTTTTCCTACTTTCAACAATTGATGCCACTAACAAAAACTTTCTTCGTACAGCTGCTGAAGACTCATGTGAAAGATTGTGAAATTTCAGCATTCGCCGCTCGCGTGACACTCACCCGACCGCGACGCACACGCACGCGGGTAAGCAATGTCAAGGAGCCAAACATGACTCACCCGCAACTTCTTCTGAAAAACGGCAGTGAAAGTCTCAACAATTGATCAGTTCATCAAAACCGGCCCTGTTACGCTCTAGCAAGGAACTACGCGTCAATCGCATAGCAGCTGTGAACCTATCGCATGAGGAACACACAGTATCGCCGCTACGCGGCGCAAAACCATGCTTCCAAAGGGCCTTGCTGAGTGGCATCGCGGCGCGAGCTCATGATGAGCGGCCGTATTGAATGAACGCCGCGATCTGCCTATACGGCAGCGCATCATAAGGTCGCGTCCCGATACCACTCTACTCAGCCCCTAAGACCAGGAACATACTTCCAGCGACGAGCGACGCGACGCAATGTTTACCATCAGTATCGACCGAAAATCGGTATGCCTGATATTCACTGCCGCCGTCGTCGGTCGCGGGAAATATGATCCCGGCTTAACACAACTGAAAGCTCGTCATGAAATAGGTCCTTAAACACAGCAGGCGCGTAATCGCATCACACGGCGATAGAACTCTAGAACGTCCTTATAGATGAAGTCCATCGGCTGAAGATTGTCAATAGCGCTCCACGCGACCAACCGCGGCCTACAAATTATTGATGCAGGGCGGCTACTAAGCAGTACAAGTATGAGAAACGCCTTACTTCCTTCAACCAGCCCCCGCAGCGAAGAATTCGATTTTTCATTGGGGGTTATTTATACTCCCGCTGCAGAGCGGCGCGGCGCATTTGTGTAACATTGATCGCGCGGCGCGGCACGATCCATATTGCAGGATTGCACTCCGCCGCGACGCTCGACGGCGGAAGTATAAACGACGCCTTAGAGTGCGACTGCGGAGCGGCGTTAACAGTTTTCGCGGTGCGACGAGTCATGTCAGCGGGACGCAAAAATCGCGTTGCGCAGGATTTCAGGTGTTAACGCCGCGCGAATACGCGCAGGTACGCATTGCCGCGTAAAACATCAACGGCATTTTTTGTAGCGATATCAGCAGTTTTTTGCTTCGTGTTTGTGTAAGTGAATTAAATCCCGAATATGTCAATTTTATTGCATTCGCTGCCAGATTTGGTTTTGTTAATGAAAAAACACTGAAGCTCAACGAGCCTGCCTTTGCGCGGCGTCAATCGCATCGCGTTGAACTGCAAGGCGACGCGAACGACGACGCGCAAAGGCGAATTGGCATTCCGAATGTATGGCGCCTCTTCACTGTGAACCCCTAGCAACGAGGCGACGCGAATCGACGTCGCGCCGTGAATGAACCCTCAACGACGCCTAAGGGGTCGTTTACACTTCAGCCACCGCGCGGCGCGGCGAAGTGCAACCCTTCAACATTGACAGTGCCGCGCCGCGTGATCAATATCATAGAATAGCACATCGCCGCACCGCTCGGCGGCGGAAGTATAAACGACTCCAAACGCTCCCAATAATCTGACGAAACTATGGGTTTTTGAGATTCACGCGCCGACCTATTACCCACTGCAGCGCATTCGTTTAAAGGCAGCACACACGCTCGTAAACGTATTTGAGATTACTACGGAAATAGAATCGTATGGCTAAGAACACAACACCTATGCATTTTTAAGCGTCAAAAACGACCCACAATGCCGTTACAGGAGTAGCAAGTTAGGCCCCGCCCGTACTTTCACGCCCCCTGCATTTGCCCTTTTCCTGCAACGCAAGGTTGTTGGGCCATCTTCATCGTCGGTACTGTTGGTGGATTGCCTAACAAGTGAACCACACCCTTCATTGACGGCGAAGATGGCCCAGCAACCCTGCGTTGCAGGAAAAGGGCAAATAAAGGGGGCGTGAAAATACGGGCGGGGCCATTGTGGATCGTTTTTAACGCTTCAAAATGCGTAGGCATCATGTTATAAGCCATACGGTTAAATTAACATTGTTATCCCAACCACGTTTACGAGCATGCCGCGTGAGCCTTCTGAAGGCCGCCCTGAAAGCATCTGACCGTATGGAGTTGAGAGCAGTCTTATCTTAGCCTCTGACAAGCTCTAAAGCGACTACAAACGGACAAATACTCATAAATATATTAAATGAATCTAAAACTCCTACTATTGGACCACAAAGTAGGCAGAATTTGCATTTTTCCACCCGCGAGCTACCTCCCTTTAAATTATCGCAGCTGATACCCCCAAACAGAGCAACACCTAGAAACGCAACAACAAGCTTTGGAAGCTATAGAACAATTCAGAGAGTCAAAATTCACACAAGTTCAATATCAATCTTCAACTGCGCCTCAACACTATCCAAAGGCGTTCGAAAAAGCTGAGCATGTTGGAAGGCATTATACCCCTTTCCTCCAGAGAAGTGAGCCTGGAAAGTACCTATTGAACAAAAGAAGCCTACAAACAAAGGCATTAGCAGTTGTCGACAGCAGGCCGACAGGACGTCATACTAAGGCGATCCTCAGCGCCGAGCCGCCTGACGGTTCAACCCGTTCTCCCAACCTGCAGGTCGGCTTCTGTTGCTGTCCGGGCTCCTGCGGTTCGCTCTAACAGCAACAGCAGAAGCCCGGACATTGGGAGAACGAGCCAGTGCCAGTCAACTTTACACCCACATGTCACTTCCTAGGGCTTACCTTACATTTCCCGAGGGCTTTTATGAAACCATGGATTGATAGTTCCAGGTATGGGACAAAGTATTGATAGTCCATTTCCCGAATCCCCTAAATGCCTCAGAAAATTACAGAAGATGGGCATTTCCAAAGCTTTGCAAAGAGGAAAGGGGTACACGAATGGCAACTTTTAAGGTGTCCAAAAAAAATGTCTCGGATTGAGCTGAAAACGTTTTCGAGGGGTTGTTTTGGGTGCCGATTACGAATATGAGGCTTATTTGTCAACATTTGAAAATTTCCCTTTGGTTTATTCCGAGGCTTCAGACTGGGGGAAACTTTGCGGGCCAAACGCGACTTTTGACGATTTCGAGTATGCTAAGACCAAATCGTCTTAAACTTCTATTGTACGTAGGGGTCACTTGGAGAGCCTAACACAAATCTGTGGTCGGTTTATCATTTTTCCTTAGATTACGGTATGTCACGGAGGGTATACTACGCTTGCTCAAAATCTCAAATTTGACTCAAAATTTCAATGTGGATGTTGTTTGGGACGCTGAACATGAATTTGAGGTCCATTTTCCGATTTTCAAGGTTCTAACGTATGTGACGCCAGTTATGTAAAAGGCATTTTGCCGACCGTAACCTGCGGTAACTTTTAGTCTGGCGACAAATAGACCCCAGATTCGTGATCAGCGCCCAAAATAACCCCCAGTTAAAAGTTTTGAGCCAAATACGAAATTTTTTCTAAACGCCACAAAAATTCCCTGATGGATGAAGGTCACCTTTACTTTTTGTGAAGCAATGAAATAGTCATTTTTTGAAGACCCCGCAGCCATTTAGCGAATTTTAAGCATAGGTCATTTATGTACTCTCGCAGACCTACAGCAACGACAACATGGTTTTCCAAATCGCCACGGGAAGTTTAACCCAGTCCCTAGTCAGGACACCAACCTCTTGACCAGAAATGGTTTATCGTATGCCGATCGACCTACTGTCCATGAATCAGTATGGCTGAGAATATGAAGCACTCACAGATATCTTCAAAACGGCAGACGGTACATCATCCAGTATTAATTCGGTTGAGCCCTTTCGCAAAGGATAACAAACCTGCAAAAACAGCTAAACTTTAATAATTTTGTTGAGAGATGGATTACGGCGAGCGTTCCTGATAAAAAAACAATCTCGAGGGTAATTTTTGATTTAAAGGCAGTGTTCACGATGGAAAAGTTGTCCGTTTCTAGCCGAAATATAAGCTTTGAGTGCCTCTAAGAAGGATAAGAATGGATGTACGACAGAAATCGGCCAGGAAGTGGCTAAAAATCTCGTGTACCAGCAGACCCCCTGGATCGCCCCGCCACGTCAAGTAACAGTTGTCCGGCGTTCGTTTCACCAGGAAGACATTTGCCTTTATCGCGAGAGATTCTAACATCCAAGCATGTGCATTAGCCCATTTCATTTTTTAAGAGTTTTTGGTACAGGAAACAGAAAACAAAGAAGTCACTTATCTAAGAATTTCAAAGCTTAAAACCATTTGCGACGTTTGGTTCGACGTTTTGTAAGCAGTGCACAAAACACACCAGCATGCGTCAATATATAATGAAAAGGTTTCGTTTACGGCTTTTTCTCCAGAATATTCGAGAGTTTTATGGGGACTTTTCCCTAATATCCACTACTCCGTGAGCCTGCCAATTTGAATACATGGAAAACTAGAATACAGTTTTTTTTATCGTAAACACTGTCTTTGATGATCTACCTGCCACGCCCGAACAAGATCACTCGCCCCTTAACAAGCTGACCGCACAGCTGCTGAAAAGAAGACTCACATCACCGGCACAAACAGTAACAACCACCGATCCATTCTCATAAACTGCGCTTCCGAAGACCTGAAGCCGGAACGATTTCACCTTCACATCGGCCAGATTTATGGCCCACGACACCTGAAACCTTCCGATCTACACATTACCTTGGATTTCAGAAGTTATCTCAATAAACGTTCCCGTCAACTCACCTCAGCCTCACTTTCCCCCTCAGTCCGGCACAAGTATGCCATTTTCCAGTCAGCCTCCTGTTTTCGCTGGACGCCTACTGAACAATGAGCGTACTTTGACCAGCCCTTGGTAACCTCAGTTCCTCGAGTGTAGCTATCCTGAGCACAGTTGTACTCCAAACTGAAAGTAAAAAGAAATTGAGGGAAAGATCTACGATTTAATAAAAACCCCACTCTTACCTAAACCTTTTGTTCGCAATTTCATCTTCGTTAATAGAAATAACGACGGGCTCATGCGCTGGACCACAGCCCAGCTCCGACCGAGCTGCTCGCCACTCCACATCACCTTTAAAGCATTTATTCAGCAAAAATGCATTCTCCTAGTCATGTGCTTTTCCTCGGGCCCGATACAGAGTTCCCCGACAAGAAAATCATTGGCTACACCCTTTTAAACAAATTTGGCGTTCAATACAGGCCCCACGCGCGACAACTTTTACTCTGGGGCCGGGATCACACTTCCACCGACCAGCGACGCAATGTTTACCATCCATATCGGCCGAAAATCGATATGTCTGATATATACTGCCGCAGTCGCTGATCGCGGGAAGTATGATCCCGGCCTAGATCTTTCGTTTGTTTCTCACTCGCTCTCTCAAATCTGATTCGTTCCCGTTCTACGTCAGGGAATGACGAGAAATACAGGCTTGAGATAACTCGTCCATGGAACTTCCACTTTCCAAGTCTATTACGATTTGCAGTAGGCAAAACTTCCATTCTCAGAAGCTCTCAGCCATTTTACAGCAAATATAACGATGTGAGATCGCCTAAAACACCCCAGCAAGCGGAGCTACACCCTCTTAATAATCTTCTTAATTTAAATGGCCAATGATTTTATGGACGAGTTGCCTGGAGCAAGCTTTCTAGGTATTCGCAGCCGATGCATCGGAGGAACCCATGCAGAACTCGAACAAAAACCATGGAAAACACGAAGGACGTCCAAGTCAGAGTGCTACGTGTGCCGGTTTGCCGACCGCGACGCGTGTCAGATTGCCGACCGCAACGCGTGCCGGTTTGCCGACCACGACGCGTGTCAGAATGCCGACCGCGACGGCCGTCGATGTAAAGTAGTTCCTGAGCTAGATGAAACCGTCCTGCTTCTAAATAGGCCGCTAAACGCAACACATCGAATTGTCAACAGCCGGACAAAAAGCGGACGTCGCTGGGCGACGGTCAGGTCTCAGGCTGACAATGCGCACGATTTGAATTGTCAACACGAGGGTTTCTGAGATGGCAGCTTATCAACCTGTTTTCGACGCCCCGGTTGCCTGAGTAGGCGTGACGCGCACGGCCAAAACCGCAATTTTCCTGTCATCGCTAGAGCGCAATTACCGCTCAAAACAGAGCCTTTTCGAAAGCCTAGGGTGGACGCATTCAAGCGACGACGTGAACGAGGTGAATAAAAGGTTTTCGCGTAGTGTGTAGGTGGCTAACTCGTCCGCGGATACCCCTTTTTCGTCGAATGGATCCACAACCGCAAACCTCTTTTGTAGTGATAGTGGGTCCAACAAAGAAGTCACACCTTTGTCAGACATAGTAGATTACCAGGTTTCCACAATGAAATCTTCAAAAAAGTCAGGGCATCAATATCCCTAGAGAAACGCATCCAACTGAAGAAACATACCGGAAGTACGTCCACCATAGCTCTCGCCAGTGTCTCGTCTCTTGCCAACGACGAGAAACTCAACCAGTTCTCGCACTCGACGCCTCTGCAGCTCCGTGGCTCTCGAAGGTGTTATGTCGGCTCCCATTCGTGAGTTCAGTTTCTATAATAAGCGACATAATACTTACAGAACGCTGCAATAGGAGCAATCCCACGAAAACTCACCCCAAGAAAGTTGCTCAGCACGGATTCGCGAACCTTCTTCCTTAGCGTCAAGGTTCTCCGCGGTTCCAGCACGTATCTCCACGTCACATCGTAGACATGATCGGTTCCGAAGGCTATCACATAGCTCAATTTCTTCCCCCACCCCTAAAAGATATTTTTCGCGAATCACTAGGAAAGAGAAGACAAAAATATTTATTTCACCTTCTCATACAACAGCGGCTTGTCGATGACATTTTCGCAGGGATCACAGTGCACCCAATTATCGTATTCGGGAATCCACAACTCGATCCACACATGGTCAGTTACATCATACACATAGCTGAAAACGCTAATTAGGGACTGCTTTAAACATAGAGAGGCGATTTGGGAACACATAGCTGAAAACGCTAATTAGGGACTGCTTTAAACTTCGAGAGGCGAGCTATAGGTCTATGACAGTACATACTCAGACAATAGGTGCGGACTGACCGCTGGCAATCAAGGCCTCTGCGGGCGGTACGCCAGCATGTTGCGGGCGGATCGCTGCCTCTCGTTCTCTCTGCGGGCGGATCGCTGTTTTTGGCGAGCGGATAGCGGCACCTGGGAAAAACGATCGCGCTGTCAGGCGGATCGGCGGCAAGCTCTGAGGCGGCGATCCGTCCGCAACCTGCCAGCGATCCGCCCGCAAGGGCTTTGATAACCAGCGATCCACCCGCTGAACTATGAGATGCAGCGATCCGCCCGCCAGGACTTTGATAGCCTGCGATCCGCCCGCCACTGCTACGATAGCCAGCAATCCACCCGCTCAAATATTACACGGTGAACCTTGTCAATCATTGATGAGTTCTTTTCTAGTATCCGTATCATGCTCAGAGTATCCGCATCATGCTTTTCATATTTTTAGAAGACTGTCAAGTAGAAGCAAGGCGGTGCTCTTGCGCGCTCACAAAACGTATGTAAGGCCTATAGTCGAAGCTAGTACAACAGTTTTTGTCCATTCAAGAAAAAACATATTTATGCCATCGAAAAAAATTCAAAACAATTTCACAAGGAAACTAATGCTTAGAATTGGAGGTTTCTTATACTCTCGTATTCCCACGGCTGCAGTTAGAAACAAGTACTTGGGGCTGCCTACACTTGAATCCAGACGTCGAGTATTTGACCTATGCATGGTTTACAAGCTTCTATATTCATCCAGACTACTTGGTCCCAGAACTTTTTTCAGTTCTACGACAACCAATACTAGGGGGAGCCATTTCAAAATCACGTTACCTAGACCATAAACCACAATTCGGGCAAAATCGTTCACTTTTAGAGCAGGGAGTGCCTTTCTGAAAGCTACAAAAAACACTCCAGCTACAAATATGACTTATGCTCAGTTTAAGCGGAAAATGTCAAACCCTTTTCATAGCTAAGAGTTATCCTAGTTTGATTGGTATCGACAGCACTTGCGTTCATAACTCTATTTTTCATTTGTTGCACTGTGTTAGTGCAGTTAATTGTTTTTTTTTGTTGTTGATGATTTTTTCCAACGGTTGCCATATGTAATCGTAATAAAACTAAACCAAGAGTAAACAAACCGAAGGGTATAGAAGGCGCTCCATCGCAGTGAATGCTCACCCCTATCCTGGAAGGTGACTTCAAGTCATCTTTGAAGGATCACTGAGAAGCCGGAGAATATTTTTTGACAGCTGAGGATGTGGTCCCCACGGCTAGGAGGGGGTTGGTCCCGCACACAAAGACCGCGGTGGGAACCATCGGAATAACTCACATGTGGCATCGAGGGCGGATCGCTGGCTAATAGCGGGCGGATTGCTGGCTAATGGCGAGCTGATCGCTGGGTACTGGCGGGGGAATGTCGATATGCCTGCCAAAAGCCAGCGATCCGCCCGCACCTTCTGTCTGAGTAAATGGCCCGTGCTTGGAACTCGCTGAATGGCTGCGGGGATTCCAAAAATAGCATTTTCATTGCTTCACAAAAAAAGTGAGCGAATTTTCGGTGAGTTCAGCAAAAAAATCGAACTTGACTCGAAACTTTCAACTGAGGCTTATTTGAGACGCTGATCCCGAATCTAGTGTCTATTCCTCGCCAGGCTTAGGGTTACTGTAAGTCACGGTGGGCATAATATCGTTTAACTGGTGTTACTTACCTGAATACTTCGAAAATCGAAGAATGGACCTCAAATTCGTGTTTAGCGTCCCAAATAACAGCAAGAGTGAAATTTTGAGACAAATCTAAGACTTTGACCAAGCTACCGTATACACACCGTTACATACCATGATCCAAGGAAAATCGATAAACCGAACACAGATTTGTGTTAGGCAGTCCAAGTAGCCCCTACGTATAAGTTTTAGGACGATTTATTCGGGGCATTCTCGAAACCGTCAATAGCCGCGTTTGGACTACAAGATTTCCCCCATTTCGGAGCTTTGAACCAAATCAGACGGAATATTTAAAATATTGACAAATGAATTCATATTCGTGATCAGCACTCAAAGCAACTCCAAGAAAAATGTTTTAGGCTCGACCCGAAAAAATTTTTGTTGAGCATCCTGAAAATTGCTATTCGTGTATCCCCTTACTCTTGGCAAAGCTGTGGAAATCCCACTTTTGGAAACCTTCTGTAAATCTCTGAGGCATTTAGCGCATTTGGAAAACAGACTACCAATGCTGTGTCCCATACCTACAATTCTCAACACATGGTTCTACAAAAGCCCTCGGGAAATGTGAGACGAGCCCTACTAAAAGCTTCCGTAAGGAGCCATGGGAACCCGAAGACATTTGCACAACTCACCGCACGTCGAAATCCATGGCAGCAGCCATTAATCCGAAACAATTCGCCCATTCACCACAACGACCCTTCCTGAAACGACCACTCTCAATGAGTTAGGATATGAAAACACCAACAAATGTTGAGATTTTCATTATTTTCATTGATAAGGATCACTGTTTCTAAGATTTCAAAAATGAATCTATCATAAATAACAAAAAACAAGAAACTCCAACTCTCAACTATTTTAAAACACGATTTTGATAATTTTATAGCCCCATACTGGCGAAAGCAGCCCATCGCATACGGCCACGCAGTGCGTTTGGGCGCATGATGGACAGAAGTTCAAGCTGGTCGGCCAACGATAGACATAGTACCGCGGCTGAACCCACAATGCTTCATGATTACACCCTATCCCAACCGCAATGGCAAGCATAGAGTCCAAAGAAGCAGCGCTCCCTTTACGTCTCTGGCATTTTTGGGTTATGGTAAGACGTCGCGTACGCTAATCACGCAGCATGTCTAACCGCAAACGAAGAACAGAATTCAACGAGTTTTTGACGTTCTCATTTCGTTTTTTTTCACATACTTCATTATTCTTTAGCGTTCGTTTAGCCCGAAATGCTCATGATGCTCACTCTCGATGCAGACACTCTTCCTCACGTGGCAGATAGTGTTTCAGAACAGGCGAACGTGAAAAACTCGTTGAATTTGTTTTTGGATTACGGTAAGACATGCTGCGTGATTTGCGTACTCAACGTCTTGCCGTAATCCAAAAATTCAACGAGACGCAGAGGAAACTCTGCTTCTTTGGACTCTTCGCGAATCATCTCGTTTGAGACAGGGTGTATACCCCTCCAAGGGCCCGATGAAACTGCAATAACAAATTTCTTTCAACTGCAGACGATGGCATGGTGCAGCCGCAATCGGCGAAAAAGCTTGGAAGCACTGCAATTTCATCCTCTTTCCTTTCAAAGACTTGTAAAGAAGTTAACGTAACAATTTATAGTTGACGTAGCGACAAAAATAGTTCCATATTTGTTTGTGGGTTTGTTTATTGAGTAACATAAGGCGAAAGTTACATAACGAACATACAAGGTCGCGTACAATAAGTATAACACGTAACATGGGCGTGGATCCTGAAGAGACTTTGCGTTCCCTATTGGAGGTTGGCGCAAGCTCGGTGCACCTATGCTATAGCACAGGGCGCCGAGTTTGCGCCAACCTGCAACAGTGAACGCAAAGTCTCTTCCGGATCCATGGGGACGTTATATTGAAAGGTGAGCATATGAGGCCTGGGATCAGGAAGAGAAAACGCACTGTATACTCCAACTTCAATAACTTGGCGGGAATTTCGCAATGCGAACGCTTGAGCGTTCGTGGCAATATCTCAGAATTCGTAAGCTACAAGTATATCAAGCCTACACGATTTGGGAAGAATCTAGATCGTATGGAAGCTCTCGCTCCTTGAAAGTGCTCTTTTTTCTTTCACACGACTCCTGTCATAACGCCAACGCCAACTGAATAACTGGAGCCACAAAATTCTGGCCAGGATGACCATACTCCAGCAATCCTGAGCAATAATAAGCGGACTTTTTCCCAAATTTTCAGAAATCTTGAATGGGAACTACAGTTTCAATTTCGAAAATCAGAAGTCAGAACGTTAAACAACATCGGAAATCAGCTCATCCCAGATTCTGTACCACCCATAGAAGTTTTCGATTTTCTTGCGCACTTTGAAGCGTTTCTCGGATATGGGAAATCCAAAGTCAAAAACTAATGAAAATGGAATTCCGCTCAACCTCAATGGCGAGTCACCATCCTGTGTGTACCACCTACGAACTACAGAATAAGAGCAGAAGTTGAGACTCACAGTCAGTAGCAGCCATGGTACGAAGCGAGGTGTGGATATCCACAGGGGGGATGAGGTGAGCTGGGGTGGAGGGGAAGGGGGGGGGGGTAGGAGGAACTGAGCTCCACCAGGACACCAAGTGGACTATACTCAATGGGAGTATACACTGTTTACAGTTTTTTTTAAATGAATATTCGATCCCATTACTCTTCTTCAAACTTTACCACAAAAAAATCTGAACAAATAACGCTTCTGGGAAGGGTCTGAGGCTCCGTCCATACGTGGCGAGAGCGTGCGATTACGCGAAATCGATGTTCATCGTGAGCACACGATTCGCTAGCCGCTCACATGCGCTCCTTCTCGCGCGCCCTCGCCCGCTCGCTCTCGCGCGCCTACGCTAGCACCACGAAGCAAGCAGCAAGTTTCATGCTTACTGCTCCATCACTAGAGCAGGTGGCATTAAACCTGTAGCAAAACTACTGTTCTTGTTTTCCATAATCCCACCACGGACGTCGAAAGCCATTATCATCAGCCGTAGCGCCGACTCGAGCCATTGATCATCCGATCAAACGTTTTCAATCGAATAAACAGGAGGTATGGGGTTTTTGTCTGTGTTAATTCGCAGGCACGGGCTGCTCCGGCGTTGAGGAGCGTCGAGAGGAGCACAACAGCGGCGGGAACGCCCGCTCTCGCAACGTATGGACGCTGCCTAAGAGAATCGCCAACATTTTGCTCCTAGAGTGGGGACTCTGAAAAAAAAATCGTGATGGGGGTGGGGGGGGGGGGAATGCAAGAAATTTGACCCGAAAATGAAGGTTAGGGGAACCGCAGAAATTTCGGACCAAAAATGGAAAATTGGTGGAGATATCCCAAAAATTCTCAAAATTTTTGTCACAAAGGTGAAGGGTCGTAGCATTGCTCAGGTTTACGACGCCTGAGCCCGACTACTGAACAAATTTTCAGCGTCTGACAGTTTTAGTAGTCAAATATGTTGATTATTTTGATTTTTCGAATACCCAGAATATCCAAAAAACCATATACTCAGATTTCGTGAATAAATTGTGCCTCGGGGGAGGGGGAGCATCGCAAGAATTGTGGGTTCCGGAAAAAAATGATGGTGAGGGTCACTCCGATATCGAAAATCGATATCGTGACGGACCTGGCTGATCAAAATGAGCGACAGCAGCATCAGCATGGGTTCAGGAAACTTCACTCCACTACTACAGCTCTATTAGAGATCGTGAGCTTTGCGGTCGATGGGTTCAACATGAGAAAGCCTCTGAGAACGGTGGCCGTCGCCCTCGACCTGAGCAAAGCGTTTGACTCTGTTAACTTGGGACTGCTGTCCGAGAAACTGCTCAAGTCGTCGCTACCATCATGGCAGAAGCGATGGATTGCAGCGTTCACTAAAGGCCGCCGTGCTAAGGTTCTGTTCCAGAATCATGTATCCGATAGCATTCCAATAGCAGCCGGTGTTCCGCAAGGCGGAGTGTTGTCCCCTGCCCTATTCAGCCTGTATCTTGAGGACATTCCCGAGCCTCCCAATGATGTAAGGATTGTTATGTATGCCGACGACATCACCATCATGTGCCAGGATCGTGACCTGCAGATAGCCGCTAACAAGATCAGCGCCTATCTCGTCGAGTTGAAGCTCTTCCTCGATAAAATGATGCTCACAGTCTCTGCCGCAAAATCCTCTGTTTCAGTGTTCACAACGAACACCAAGGAACACAGTGCCCATCCAGATGTCAAATGGGATGGTGACCTGTTGCCAGCAGCGAAATTCCCAAGCTGCTTGGCCTTATTCTTGATCCTCACTGAAGTTCCACAAAACGCGGAACAGAACCAGACAGTCGTCAAGGCTAGACTTAATATCTTGAGAGCCCTCGGAGGAACATCATGGGGAAGCAGCCGAGAGACTATATTGAGAACCTACAGAGCAATACTTCAGCCGGCTCTGGAATATGCGGCACCAGTGTGGCAGCACCTGGTGTCTGACAGCTCCTGGAATAAGCTGCAGCGTGTACAGAATGCTGCGCTTAGAATTGCTACCGGTTGTGCAAGGAGCTCCCCGGTGGAGCATCTTCACGCGGAGGCCTGCATATTGCCGGTCAAGGAGCATTGTGAACTCCAGGCACAGCAGATGTATATTAATGTTCTGAGGCAGCCGAATCATCCGTCAAAGAGAATCATGAAGCCCATAAGAGAGGTCGATTAAGACGCCGTTCGCCGATGCTCCTCGTAAAGTTGATGTACAGAGATGGGCCGACTCAACATGGAAAGGCTTCGTCTTCTGCGTGAGGAGCACACGCAATTTGTTCGAGGATATCTAGCAAAGGCGGCTGTGAACCCTATCTTGGGAACGGTGCCGCCTCGGGTTTGCGAGTCCGAGTCTCAACTCGGCAGACGAGCCAGATGTGCTCTTGCATCGCTGCGCTGTGGTCACTCTATTCTGCTCATGTCTTACGTCAACAAGATCGACAGCAGCCGACCAGACGCATGCCCGGACTGTGGTGCTCCCGGACACGACACGGCGCACTTGTTCATGTGCCCGAAGAGACCTACCTCCTTAACAACAATGGACCTTTGGACGAATCCTGTGAAGGCCGCCCAGTTCCTCAACCTATGACAAAAACCACTTTGAGGCTGCAGAAGAAGAAGATATCGAAAAAATACACAACGCCCCGCTTGACCCTGTCCATACCCCGTGCCGTACCGTAACAGCACCATCAAATGGGACTCGATAAGATTAAAGGTCTGATTGATTACGATATTGCATATCCACTTAGCAGCCAACTCTCCAATCTTAAAAAGGCCGCGATTGACGATCTTTCCTTCGTCAGACTTCTAAAAATGGAAAAATTTCCTGCTACTTACACTGCTACGAGTTCACCATAGCGCATATCCTCTGACTCGGAGTCAAATTTACTCTGTTCCTTCGCGCGCTTGTGCGGAGGGAGGGTAGAGACAGCGAGAAAATGTATATAGGAGCCGCAGCATACGCGCGCGAACGCACGCGCTGGACGGAAATAAATTTCACTTCGAAACAGTGGACAAATCTACCGACGAAAAAGAAGCGGTCGGTTGGAGATTATGCAAATCAAACTCATTGCAACTCGACCGCTCTCGGTCACCGGTGGGGAGCGTTTATCATTGAGTTTCGTGCATATTGATCTTCGAACGACCGCTTCTGCTCGGACAACTCGTATTGCTTTCGCCACCATAAGAGCATCTCCAAGATACACTTAAATTCTCGGATGGCATCCGCAGGGTTTACTGTGCTTTTGAGGTCGATGATATAGAAAAGCTCGGCACACCTCGTTTCCAGCAGCTTCGCGGGATCATTGTACCTCGGGAAGCGCACTTCTTTTCCACACGGACAAGGGTAAACTTCGACCCTGTCCGCACCACTATCGCGTTCCGCAAACGTTGGAGTACCTGAACATGAAAAACATTTTTGATCTTCCTCCGCACAGACCACAGACTAAGAGAGATCATACCTCGCAATCCAGAGTTTTTTGGTGTTTGATTCCCACACGAGTCGCATTTTGGACTGTCACACCACGAGAAGAAGTCGTTTTTGAACCAGTTTAGTAACCCTTTATAACAATATCAGTTTCCGTGTATTTGCAAATTAACTTATCAGTTTCCGTGTATTTGCAAATTAACTATGAGGTCATACCTTTCGCTAATTGAAAATGGTTCAGAACCCCATTTCCATCTGTAGCTTGCTGACGAAGTTCATCGACAGGAATCAAACTAATCGCTAGCGTCTTATAGACAACATCTGTATACAACTTGACCTAGAAAAACGAATCGTTAACAACCCGGCGTTCATTCCTTGGAAAGAGTCGACCGCACACAGCTATAGGGCGCGTACGCGTCGATTATACTTCCAACGCCGAGCGGAGCGGCAAAGTGCAATTTTGTGAGGCGTCATATATACTTCCGCCGCCGAGCGGCGCGGCAAAGTGCAATTGCTTAGTATCGATCGTGCCGCGTGATCAATATTACAGGAATGCACTGTGCCGCGCCGCTCGGCGGCGGGAGTATAAACGACCCCTGATATTGATCACGCGGCGCTGCACGATCAATATCAGGAGTAGCTTAAACTTCCGCTGTCTAACGCGCGGCAAAATGCAGTCCTATAATATTGTCACGCGGCGCGGCACAATCGATATTATAGGAACGCACTTGACCGTGCCGCTCGGCGGAAGCATAAAAGACCACTAAGAGCAGGAGGGTCCTTCGCAACCAAATGTGTAATCTCAACTGTCGACAGCATTTCGATAGCGAATAAGAACCGAGACGTGACTGGCTCGAGGGACATACGCAACCAGTTGTGTAATTTCAGCTGTTGGCAGCGGTATTCAAAGTCATTAGTTTGCTTTTTCGAACTTTGAAGCCGCATTCGACTCTCCTAATCGTGCTCGATTGCTCACCGTTCTGCGAGCCGATGGAGTCCCGGAAAAGTATGCTCGACTAATCGAGGACATGAACAAAGAAACAACGGCAGCATTTCGTACACCTGTCGGATTTACGTCAGCTTTCGAGGTGAAAACAGGAGTAAGGCAAGGAGCCGTTGCAGGACCTTTTCTTTTCAACTTCGCCGTTGAAGACATCATGCGTAGAGTTGCAGAACAGTTTCCTGCGGATGTGATCCTAACACCATCAAGACCCTCCCTTGTCGACCTGGAGTACGCCGACGACATTGTGTCATTTGCTGAAAACAACGCAAAACTGCAAAGGATTGTGAACCTCGTTTCGAAGTATGCCACAGCCTAAGGACTTCGTCTTCGTCCCGACAAAGGGAAGCAGATGTGGGTCTCTCAGAGGCCTTCAACGGGAGTTTGTGTGGACGGACAACGTATCAAACTGGTGGACGATTTCTGTTATTTGGGCTGTTTGCTGAAGAACGATGGTAGTTATGCAGCGGATATTCGACAACGATGTGCGAAAGCTACGTCTGCATTCAATTCTCTAACCAAGTGTTTGTGGTCTACCACCATCGCGAAGGAAGTCAATTTGCGCGTCTACCTATCCGCTATTCGCCCTATCATGATGTACGGATCGGAGACATGGGCAGCACCGAAGACGCTGATGGAAAGGTTGGATTGCACAGAGAGGAAGCTGTTTAGACGTTTGCTCGGATATTTCTGGCCGCGGATGTGCCAAAACGAAGATCTCTACAACGAGATTGACGCACGCCTTACATCAACGTTTGACACGAGGGAATGCCAACATCTCCCAACGCCACCACAAGCGGGTGGCAACGGAAGGTCGTCTTCGTCTGTTCGGGCATATTTTGAGAAGACCGACAGATCATCTAGTTCAACGCGCTCTGAGGATGCTTCCTAGTCCTGTCTGGAAACGGCCGCCTGGACGTAGGCGAAAGTTTTGGGCGGATGTGGTGGAGGAGGATTTGATATCACTCGGCATTAAAAGACAGGTAGAAAATCGCTGACACAACCCTCCAAATGCTTGCCACTAGTCCAGAGGTGGCTCAGAATACTCTCGACGGAACAGTTTGCCTAACCGGCCGACGGGATGACTATTGATCTAATCGCTGCGATTAACCCCCACGCTCCCAAGTACGTACTCTGGGCTAGAATCCTCCAAGATAAACCCATAACTGAGCGCACCCAGAAAAGCGAAATTAAGGTTTTCAGTATAGAGACGAGCAGAGACACGGGGTTGTGACCAGCCACGTGGGCGTGGAGGATGTCGTAGAAAGTTTCGGCCAAAAACAAAAAAAGCTGGTGAATTTGGAGAAGAGAATCGTTGAAAAGTGACAAAATTTTTCGAAAATGAGCTAAAAGTGTGCGGGTCTTGTCTCTTCCAAGGTCGCTCACAGCGCCCCGCTGAACCATGGCTCATCGTTGATCAATCTTGCCTCTATTTGCGCGCGTGCGGCCAACTCTTTCGTAGTGAACGACAACATTTTTGCTCTCGTAGGACATTTAAATTATGTTGAAAGATGAGATAACCTTATCAACGTTTGGGATGAATTGCTGTAGAAACGTTCTCTCGTGGTTTGAGGCTGAGATTGAACCCGTCGGTTTGGCAGTGTAGTGCCTAAGCATAAAGAGCAAGTCTAATTTGAGAACAGAAAAGCACGAAACGCTCACTTATTTATTGCCAACTCCAATGCCTGCGGATTTGCGCCTCTGATCCTGTCCACCTCTCTTCCTTGCTTGATTAGTACAAAGGTCGGCATAGCAGTGATGCCATATTCCTGGCTTATGTCTATAACATAAAGAATGAATCGATTACGGCAGGTGACCGGCTGTTTTCGTCTGAGAAGCAGCCAAATCGATCAGAATTATACTCTGAATTCTGCAATGAGTTTCTAGGGGCTGGGGATCCCGGATCTGATGTCAGTTTCAAGATTTTCAGAGGATGACGTCAAGCTGCAATAGATACAGTTAGTTCCGTAGCTCGCTTCCTCGAAAAAAAAAAAGAACATCTTAATCTCACCTGCGGCTGGCGCGGGCGTTTGAAACTCACCGGCGGATGGCGGTATGGTTACCCGATCAGCTGCGCTCTTCTCTCTGCCTGGATCGATTAGCGGGTCGACGCACGCGACGGCCCTCATCAGCCGCGGGTGAGATATAAATATTTTTCTTGAGGGTGCAAGCCAGGAACCTAACTACGAACACCATTCTAACGCCGTTCATGGGGTCTATTTGAGGGTGCTAGCAGAGAATTGATATTGTGTAAGATGTCGTGAATTTTTCTTGCAAATTCGGCAAGAACAGACTTTCTACGAACTTGCTGCTGTAACCTATGCGTTCAGTAGAGAAGGCGAAAAACGCTTCACTATTGGACGCAAATTCAATGTCACGGGAAGGACTTCTTCCCGATTCGGGAGGTCACGCTACCGACAGGCCTAAGGGGTCGTTTATACTCCCACTGCCGAGCGGCGCGGCACAGTGCATTTCTGTAATATCGATCCCGCTGCGCGGCACAATCGATATTGTAGGATTGCACTTCGCCGCGCCGCTCGGAAGTATAAACGACGCCTAAGAGGGTACACTTACGCCGCGGAACGGCGTGGCGAAGCGCATTCCTACAATATCAATCGTGCGGCGCCGTGTGATCAATACTCTAAGATTGCACTGTGCCGCGCCGCTCCCCGGCGGCAGTATGAACGACCACTGAAGCGAGTAGGCTGCACTACCCACTGTCGTTAAAGGAAGGAGCCACACTCCTGATTTTCCTGATGAGAAGGGGCCGCAGTACCGACCAACTGTTAATGGTGCATTTTTTTTGCATTTATGTTTGCCGCTATCTATTATAGCTCATTTGCCTAAAGTAAACGTAATCAACTCGAACATAAGCTGATGGGGAGGGGCCCGCGTTCCCGAACAACGTGATGAGGAGATAACCATATTCCCAATGTTCTGAAGGAGCCAGACTGCAGTAGCTATCGCCAAGAAGGGAAGGGTTCGCACTCTATACAGCCCTAGTGAGGATTGGGCCATGCATCCGATTGTGCTATACCAAGTGGGCCGCGCTCCCGTCCAATATAGTGGCCAACTATGCTCTGTGGAGTGGGCCGCACTCCCGCCCGCCCTAATGAGGGTTGGGCTGCGCACCCGATTGTGCCATATCGAGAGGACCGTACTCCCGGCCGTCGCGTGAAGATGGATAGTGCACCCGATTGTGCTATTTTGAGTAAACCACATTCCTGACCGACCTGGTGGAAGACAGACAGCGCTCTTGACAGCCCTAAAGCGAACGCGCCGCACCTCCGAACGACCTGGTGGAAAATGGTCGCGCTACCGCCTGCCCTGAATGCAAGGGGGCCGCAATACCGAACCGGGGTTTTTACCCCTAGAATCGCACACTATCCCTATCGGAACGAAATACAGTCCGTAATTGCGGACAACCGCTGCCGCGACACACACTGCAAGCAGAATCGTGTTAGAACCAAGGGTGAAAAACGGCAGACGAACCGCATCTTCACAGTTTTTAATCCCCAAATAACCCCAATTAATGGAATTTGAGCTTAACTGAGTCGACTTCCGGAGTTCAAAAACGGAGTAGTGCCCCGAAAAGAGAAAAAGTAGTCGTTGGAGTACACAAAAAACATTAAAAGGAAACACACACCTGGAGAATTATCCACATTGACTTTAAGAAATGTGGCGTTCGTGAACCTCTGCGAGAACTGCTCGATGACCGGTGCAATGAACCGACATGGACCACACCAATCCGCAAAGAAATCCACCACGATCAGGCGATTTCCGTCAGCTTGCCGGATTTTCGTGTGGAAATCGTTCAATGTACGAGTTAGTAGGACAGGCATGGTTACTCTGAACTCAGGCACTCGGGGGCTACGGCCGCCGCACCATTGGCCGCCGAGCCGCGCCTCCGATCAGCGCATCGATGCCAAAAGGTGCGCGGATCGGCGTCCTCCGCTGAAATCCGTCGGTCCGCAGCCCCTGAGCGGCCCAAAATTTGTCCATAAGCGGCTCAAAAACTGTCCATTGGCAAACGATTTCCTACTCATTACCGGTCGCAAATCTGTCACAAAGCGAACTGAAATCTGTCCAAAACCGGGCTCAAACCTGGCCAAAACCTGACGTAATCCTGTCGTACAGCGGATCGAAACCTAATCAAAAGCGACTCAAAATCTACCTCAAAGCGATCGAAAAAGTGGTCGAAATCGTACGAAAACCCACCCCAAACCTATCCTAACCCGGGCTCAAATCTGTTCAAAAACGGGCGGAAACCTGTCGTCCATCGGATCGAAAACTTACCAAAAGCGGCTTGAAACCCATAGAAGGGCAGTCAAAAATCTGAGTAAAGCGAGCCCAAGGGTACCAAAATCCGAAAATCTTAACAGATCCATACATTTATTTTTCTACTTGTCCAAACAAATAAAATATTCGAAAAACACCGGGCACACAACAAAAAAAACATAGATTATTCGGCAACGGCTACGTCGCTCCATTCAATAACAGAAAAGGAAGACCTTCAGAGGTCAAGGATGAATAGAAATCACCCAAATAAAATCTTGAAAAATAGGCTTCTGAGGCAGCAATAACATTCAACAAACTGTTGGATTGAGGAGCTAGATTGAAATAACAAAGAAAAATTTCGACTGCGGAACACAATCAGAAAGGCCAATAGACATGAATCTCAAAAAAGAAATATTGTCTTCTGTAAACAGAGGAGAACATTGAGAGTACTTGTCACCGTTACCAAACACGTGATGAACCAGTAAAATTAAACCGGTAAAACACAACAAGGAGGAAAAAGGTAAAAACAACAACAAAAAGTTCCCACGACAAAATCACGTCTGAATTTCCAGCGGGAATCGAGATCTCTAGAACAACTTTCACCTGAAAGTTGGGAAAACTGCAAAGAATAAGCCCTAAAAAACTCATAATGACACTATCTTTGATAGTTAAACTCCCGCCACCCCTATTCCCTTTAACGGCTACCGATCAGGGTGCAGAACTGAAAACTGACTCTGAGAAAGCAGTAAATATCCAGAAAGATGAAATCGACTCTGCTAGACATATCTTGACATTCCCCCTTTTCATAATCGGTTGCATTCTTCGAGTTGGTTTTTCAGTTGTACACTCTGATCGTCGGTCGTTGAAAGGAATCAGCGCGGTAGATTGAAGGTTAGGGCCGTGATGGGATACTGAGGCTAGCTCTTAGCCGTCTTCCCAATCTTGCAGGTGAAATAAGCACCATACATCTCGATCTCCGCTAAAAATTCAGACTGTGTTCCCAAGAACACTGCCAAAACTAAAATCTCAAAGAAACTGGTGTTGCCTACGTTCAAGCAGCGCTACGCGAAACTAGCAGATAATGCTAAATACACCCTATGGACACCAAACAGAGAGCCTACGGTGCGGTAACACCATGAAGATTGTGAGTAAGGAAGCAAACCAAATGCCAGAGGCAAAAATAAATCAACAGCTTTCAGAAGACGTAAAACGACAGCCATTTTGGATTTTCTGTATCCTTTGTCGTCCGAGCCAGCCGTTGACGGGTTTTTACCTAGCGAAAAACACATGAACACTTATAAATTTTCTAATACGTCCGGCATCCTCCGCGAATTCGCATGCGCCTGGCACTTGAATGCATCCGAGTGACGAATGTTTACCATCGAGCTGAAATATAGGCAATGAACTCGACTTGAACAATTAAGGGGCTCTGTTATAAGAAAACTTACCGAACTGTAATAGTTGTACAGACGACGGCCTTGCAAATCCAATCCGACGATGATGCCTTACCACGGAACTGGAATGTGAGCAATTAACTGAGATCGCCACGAGCAATGAATTCCCTTTCTTGAACAAAACGTACGGAGTTGGGAATCCACTTATCCACTTTCCATCGTATTTGTAACCGCGAATGTCTTCTCTGAAAGCATTGCTTTTAACAACTTCCTCACCATCTTTCATCAAAAGCGCAGAAATGACTTACAAGGCCTTTTCTAATCCCACGTGAAGCTCAGATTGCCAGTACAATTTCTGCTCCTCTGAATCCTCGATAGCATTTGCGCGGTCAGATTCGCGACTGCCTAGTGACATGTAGAAGCTATAACGAATTTGATAAAAAAATCGTCCTCTGAAGTGCGAAAGGGATTCAATATTAACCTGGAGTTAGCCTTCTTGGAAGACCACATTCCTTTGAGTTCGTATTCACCAGAGTACCGTGACGTCCAAGAGGAACTCTGAAGTCAAAGTGTTAGTATCATGCTATCTGTTTCTAAAAACTCCTTCGACTAAAAAAAACTAAAATCCTTCGACTCAAGAAATCACTCACAAAGAGGTTTCAGCCACGGATGACCACAAGGACGATTACCGAAATTGAAAGTAATGACTTCTTTTGAATCGCTTCGATCAAGTCGCTTCGATAACGATCCCAACAAATCGAAAAACGAGAAATAAGCGCGCTGCCCAAGACAATTACCGATACCACGTGGACCCCATCTCAACACACGAGATAAGAATAATAAGTGTGCCCGAAAATCAATATGCGAAAAAATGGTCTTTAAGATTTTGAAAGATGATCAATTACCAAGGTCGGTACTGTTGCTGGAATTTTCGCGATTGAAGAAAAAGTGATCAGTAGAAGAATTTTCAAAAATAGCACGATATGTAAGAGCGTTTCAATTGCTTTTCTTTACATTGAAAAAAATAGCTTGTGATATTCTATCTAAAACGCTATATTTTCAAACATGAAAACATCGAGGGTAAGCGGAGGCACTGTGCGAGGTTTCGCGTAAATTTATGCTGTTTGAAGGCACTAGATTGAATGTCAAAGCATTTTTGTTTTCACTGTAAAGAAACCCTTGAAATGTTCTTGAATATTGCACTATTTTGTATAAACCTCTATTGTTCAATTTTTGCGGGTCCGTAACAAACAGCATAGCGAGTAGCTAATCGAAAATGGTTTGGCTATAAGTGCAATGGTGGTTCTAGCTAGAGAAAAAAGGACAAAATACAACCATCTTAGTAAAAACAAATGAGATGTATGACAGAACAAATAGCATGATAGGAAACAATCACGCCAAAAGACCGACGTGGGCTAGTGGGTAAGTGATAACGATTCTCTGTGTAGGGGCGCGGATGGCTGCAACGGCCAATGTTCGTCGACGCGCCGCGGTCGACGAACCTGCGTTGCGGTCGAGAACGGGCGCGGATGGCCGAACGACTCGCTCAAGGTCAGCGGATCGCCGACTCGGCCTCAAAAGTGTGGCGGGCCGTCCCCCCGAGTGCCTGAGAAGAGGTCAAAGTGAAGACACGGACTAAGAATCAACCTCCAGACTGCCAAAGTATGAGAAAACCGGATGACAAGGAGATGCAGTCCAGAAAATCCGCTCCGCTGACGACGATTGGCGGCGGAGCAGATGTTTTCAATGGGTCAGCATATTACGGCATGGGCAGTCAGGGCAATGGATGCTAAGGAGGCATTCGTGGTGCACCAGACGTGGGTTTTAACCGCTTATACGCAACCTTGCGATCCCAGAATCAACGTTCAGAGTGACTGGAGGGAAGCGGTCTCTATTCATTGAAAAGAGCGCAAAAAGTTGGCGCTATCTCATACAGTGCGGTCCGTAAGTCTGTGGACACTTGATTTTTTTTCACATAACTCTACCGAAATTGAGCCAAATCTGTTCAAATTCGGAAATGTGATAGCGATTCCAAACGGAAGTACTCACGTTTGATCTGATCGATTGACTATCGATTTGAGTCGATTGAGCTCTCATCACTGGCTCACGAGTATTGACTCGGCGTTTATCTTGGAGCCTACTACTCATTATCAGTTACAAATTACGATTGCAAAAATAACGATTTACGAATTCCAAAAATTCAGTTACGCATAGCTCTGGCCCCCACCTCGAGCCACGCCCCCTTCTTGATTTTCAATTTCGATTGCGGCAAGGTGGATGAAATTATTCTGATCAGTGGCCGTATTCATGAAGGAGCGGGAGCCTCCCGGGAAGGGTTTTGATACCAGCCAATGTATGCGGCGGGCGGACTTTGGACCCTCCCGGGAGGCTCGCGTAGTTTCATGAATACGGCCACAGGTCTTCGATTTTTCCTGCATTGTCGGTCTGTTTCCTCATCCTTGTTCGCTTCCGCTGAACGACCAAGAATTAAGAGAAGTACAGGCCTAGAACAACTCGTCCACCAAATTTTAGCTCTTGAAATAGGGCACTTTCATGTAACCATGAAACCGTTTTTAGGAGGCCTTGAACGATTTCGGGGAGATCGTTGTGATCACTTGTGATTCTCTCCAAGACAAGGATGGAATCTGAGGAGCATTTTTCCGGGTTTATGTGAAGTTCGTGGACGAATTCCACTCGAAATTTTCGCACTTCCTGCGCTCTGCACCTCCATCTCGCCCATCAGAATACAAAGTTCATGACTATTGCCACATATAATTTACACACACCAAGCCAGCTGAGGAATAGAATCAAGAAGAAGGAAGGCTAAATACTGGCAGCGGGAACAATTTTGGCGTAGTCCGAGTTTAGCAAAATAGAAAAGTTTGCGAGGACTTTCATGCTACTAACAGTGGAATATGTGGGCTTCTCTTTCCGGAATCTCTTAAAAAGTAAAAAGGTCAAAACTTTAGTCTTACACGATTTTTGGATGTTTTTTTTTGCCGTAACTGCAGTTCAACGTCGCAGTGCACGTTATGGTATGTTTACACAAGGCGCTGAGTTGATCGCAAAAAGCTTGGCTCCAGGCGAGAATAAACCAGATTGAACCAGCATATTTCCTTTGCGGGGAGCGCCTTTTCGCACTGCACCACCGAAGCCCCAGCGCTGCCCTCACTCAACTGCTCGGTAAATCTTCACCGAAGCAATCATCCTTTCACCCGCATAACGGATTGCTTCGGTGAAGATTTACCAAGCAGTTGAATGACAGCATCGCTGGGACTTCGGTGGTGCAGTGCGATAAGGCGCTTCCCCGGAAAGAAATTATGCTGGTTCAATCTCGCCCAGAGCCAAGCGTTTTGCGATCAATTCAACATCTTGTGTGATCAAAACTCCAATTTTTTGGGTCCATCTTTATTTCTTGCTTTGCTCGAACTCTGTTCAGGAAATGCTGTCTGGGTGGGGAGTTTTTCCTGGTATTTCGGGAGAAAACGGTAGATTACGGTGGATATGATGCAAATTTGTTTTGCAGCAAATTTCCGCATCAGTCCGGAAACGAATCACATATTCGTGTTCAGCGTTCCAAGAAAATCCTGGACGAAGATTTAGCGGAAGAGACAAAATTTGGAACCAACTACAGTTTTGAGCTTGTAAGTTTTTCAAATCTAAGTTTGGCTTAGGGAAACTCACATTTTACACTACTGGTTGTATGAACATCCTCTCATAATACTTCAAATTGCTCGACTCGAACTAAGCTTAAAAGGGTCTTCTTTGTGAGTATTTTTTCAGACGTTCGCCACTGTCTACAGGACACAGACGAGATGTCACCTCACGCAGTGCTCCCTGTAAACATCCAAAAAGGGCAGGGATAGCCCCTCGAGAACGGCCTGTCGCCCCCTCCATGGTGCCGTAGACTGCTTATCCGTGGAACGCTATTGCTGAAGACATCCCATGGGTGAAAGGTCTCCATCCCCGATTCCGCGTTCGCATCTTATCAACATCCCACAGACCTGACATCACCATCCCAGTGAGGTATCAGCCACCTTATGACGTCACCACTCGAACGGGGATATATGGTAGTTTTTTCCAGACTTGATGAGGCCCGATTTCACTGGTTTCGGCTCAAATTCAACCGGAATAGAGAAAATGAAGTCTCTTGACCAAATTTTACAGAAAAACTACTCGGACAGTAGGTGCGGGCAGATCGCTGGCTTCTGGCGGGCGGATCGACATCCCCACCATCCGCCCACCAGTGGCCAGCGATCCGCCCACCATTAGCCAGCGATCCGCCAGCAGCGATCCGCCCTCGATGCCGCATGTGGGTTATTCCGATGGTTCACACCACGGTCTCCGCTTGCGGGACCACCCCCCCCCCTACCGTGGGGAGGGGACAATCCCCTCAGCTGCCAAAAATTATTCTCCGGCTTCTGACAAGGTAACCACAGTAAGTCATAGTGACCATTTCAAATGAAACGTTTTTTTTTCTGGAACCATTTTTAGACAAAAAGTCCGAATATGTTCATCGCAGCTGTCTAGACCCACTCTGGAAAAAGTTATAGGCATTTTTTCTCTGATTTTCGTACCTATTGTACCCTCCAAAAAGCGCATTATTTTTACGAAAATCCGGAAACGGACCTCATAAACTTGTTGAGCGCCAGAAACTACCCCACTGAATAAAAGGAACATTTTCCAAACTCTGCACAGACTAAGAGCGTTTTCGACTTTTTGCGGATTTTCGGTTGCGCGTTTATTTATATAACTAGGTCCGTGGCCTGTGTCCTCAAGAAAAAAAAAACGTTTAAATTCAAACCGCGGCTGGCGCGGCGGTTTAATTCTCAGAGATTGAGATTCAAATCGGCACGCCAGCCGCGGTTTGAATTTACACGTTTTTTCTTGAAGAAGCAGGCCGCTGATCTACCCATACCAAATAGAGGGCTCTCGAGGCTTTTAGAAAAGTATTCCAGATTTGACTAAAAATTGGCTCTGGGGGGTTATTTGGGGCGGTGATCACAAATCTGAGGTCCATTTACCGAGTTCCAAAGTTTTCGAGTGTATTCATTTACAGATTTCCATCGGGGGAGAATTTGATGGCAACTCGCGACTTTTGACGATTTCCGGAGTGCCACTATAGATTATGCTCAAATTATTACTCTGGGGGTTATTTGGAGTGCTGAATACGAATTTGATGTCCATTTGTCGATTATGGGAATATTGAGGTAGGTTTTGCCTCCTAAATGGCATGTTACATACCGTAACCTACAGTATACCTCAAAATTTGGGCTAGCAAACCCCAGATTCGTGTTCAGCACCCCAGATTACCCCTACATATATGTTTTTAGCGGAATCCGGAGACGAATTCAAAAACACCCTAAAAATTCTATGGGGGGTAAAACCCTTACCTTGCCGCGAAGCTTTAAAAAACGCTCATAACTTTTTTTAAGTGGGTCTAGTCAGCTGCAATCGGCATATTCGGACTTTTCGTCCGAAAATGGTTCTAGAAAAGTACATTTCATTTGGAATGGTCACTATGACTTATTGTGGCTCCCTTGTGAGTGATCCTTCAAAGGTGACTTGAAGTCACCTCCCAGGATCGGCCTCCAATTGCCGACTGAGCATTCAGTGTGATGGAGCGCCTTTCATACCATTCGGTTTGTTTACTCTGAGCATGATACTGATATCAGAAAAGACCTCGTCAATGATTGACAAGTTTCACCGGGCAAAACTTGAGCGGGCGGATCGCTGGCTATCAAAGCAGTGGCGGGCGGATCGCTGGCTATCAAAGCACTGGCTGACGGATCGCTGCATCTCATAGCTCAGCGGGCGGATCGCTGGCTGTCAAAGCCCTTGCGGGCGAATCCTTGGCAGGTTTCGGGCGGATCGCAGTTTCAGAGCTTGCCGGCGATCCGCCCATTAGCGTGATCAACTTTACCAGGTGCCGCTAGCCGTCCGCCAAAACGCAGCGATCCGCCCGTGGGGACATCGAGAGGCAGCGATCCGCCCGGCAAGGCCACGATGAGTAGCGATCCGCCCGCAACTTGCTGGCGTACCACCCGCAGAGGCCTTGATTGCCAGCGGTCAGTCCGCACCTATTGTCTGAGTTGATAACATGGATGGGAATCATGGAAAATAAACAGCACCGAATGATCCGTGATCTGTGACGAACAACGAAGTAAATGCACACATCAACGGATGGAAGAATTCGCCTGTGAAGGCAGTTGTTAACAACTCCGTGAACCACGGGAACCTCCGCAAGGTGCAGCTCTCGGCATGCCATCAACACCTCTTCTACGGATAGGCTTCATAAAAAAAGCGAATAACAGACGCTTCATCAAAGTGGAAGCGTAGCGTCTTTTGAAAAGATGGATCCTGTTAACAACAGGATCTATTTTTTTCAACACACGCTACGTTACCATTTAGATGAAGCGTTCTGTAGAACTGTCCATAGAGCTGCACAGCCGTAGACATCCGGATTTGACGTCCTGTGGACAACTCGGTCTGCGTCGATTTGAGGAAGTCGGCGGGATTGCTGGTCATTGGCCTGCTTACCAGCCCATCGCCTCCTGCTCAACACCCCACCAGGACGGCCCCGCGTAGAGCTGCTTGTTTGCCAGCGGTGACTCATTCTGGGCGGAACGACGTCCTGTGGACAACGGCGAACGTCTGACAAGGGGAGTGTTTAGAGTGGTAAATGCATTTCCGAAAACGACTGATATCGTTAGTATCTCTAGTGGATCAATATGAAACTGTGCAGTATCCCGCCCCGAGCTGCAGGTTCCAAGAAGTTACAAGCCTAAAAAGGTCATTTTGTGCTTTTTGCACCGTCAAAAAATGCATTAATCTTCCGAAAATTCGGAAACGGACCTCATAAATGTGTTCAGCGCCCAAAACTACCACCATGAGCAAAGTTTGGGTAAAGGCGCGTTTTTCATACTTTGTCCAGACTGAGAGCGTTTTGAACTTGTACGGATTTTCGGTCGGGCGTTTATTTATAGCGATTAGAAGTGGGCTCTGGAAGCATTTCAGAAAAATGTTCCGGATTTGACTTAAAACTTCCCAAAGGGGGGTTGACGTGACGGTGATCGCGGATCTGAAGTTAATAAGTCAATTTTCCTCAGTTTTCGGCTGATTTCGTTCGAAGCTTCCCAGCGGGGGAAAATTTCGAGGGAAAACGCCACTTTCGGGATTTTCGAAGTGCTACGGTAGATATTGCTCAAATTGTCCCTCTGGGGGTTATTTGGAGTGCTGAACACGAACTTGGAGTTCTTTTATCGATTTTTCGTAAATTACGGTAGATTACGGTGGGTATAGGGCAGTTTGGCCAAATCTCAGATTTTACTCAAAATTTGTGTTCGGAGGTTATTCGGGGTGGAGTATACGAATTTAACATCCGTTTGTCGACTTTCAAAATCGAAGGTGGGTTTTGCCCTTAAATGACATTTTACCTACCGTAAACTTCAGTAAACCTCGAAATTTCGACAAATGGACTCCAGATTCGTGTTCACCACCCAGATTACCCCTCCATAGAAGTTTAAGACTAGGTCCGAGAAAATTTTTTGAAACTCCAAAAAAATGCTTGATGGGTACCCCTGTTTTATCGGGAGGCTTGAAAATGCTCATAACTTCTTCGAACCTGCAGCTCGAGGCGGGATACGGCGCATTTTTACTATTTACCCTGAAGAGATACTAACGATGCTGGTCGTTTTCGCAGATGCGTTTACCACTCCAAACACTTCCCTTGTGAGTTATTGACCGAAGCAAATAACAATTATTGTATAGTCCCGGATATTCAATTCTTTTCTGCGCCACCCGTAGGTTCATGTACCCAGATCATCTTGGAAACAAGTCTTTATTGAAAAGAATTCATTCCAAGTTTCGCTGATATGTGATCTTGGCTTGGCTTGACTTTATCTCTTGCAGATGAACGGCTGTTCAGAATAACAGGTAAAATCCAACCACTTATATTTTTCCGCATCCTCTTCCGTTTCAATAGTAGTGAGCTGAAAAAACAAGATTTTTTTCAGTACGCAAGATACATAAAATTTTGTCACTCTCAAATTGCGATCTAAAACAAAGTATACAATGGACCATATACTGGTGCCCTCATGTGGCCGGACAATCTCTCGACTGGTTTGCAACGCGTAGGACTGATGCGTTCATCCAGCGTATCAAGCTAAAATGTGTCCCCCATCAAGAAAATGTCGATGAAGACGGACAATGAAAGTATCAAATTAATCAAAGGCAGCGTTCACGATAAATAAGCTACCGGCCCAGATGACTTGCCTGCTGAGGTCTGGAAAACGATGGGCGATCGTGGCTCTGAATGGCTCGCTGAGTTTTTCAACCGGATTATCGCGGAAGAAAAAACACCGGATATCTGGCAGACCAGTGTGACTGTGCCCATTTGGAAAGGGAAAGGTGACGCAGCTGACTGTTCGTCGCACAGGCCGATTCGTTTGCTGTGCCATACTATGAAGGTTTTCGTACGCATTCTGGACAGGCGTCTGAGAGATCTCGTCGTCGTGTCAACAGCAAACCAGTGCGGATTTGTCAAAGGGTGCGAAACTACGAATGCCATTCACGCCACTAGGCTTCTAATTGAGAAGCATCGGGAGAAATTTCCTTGATCTGGAGAAGGCATTTGATCGTGTCCCACATGATCTCACATGGATGGCGTTGAGGTCTCAAGACGTTCCGGAAGAGTACATACGATGGACAAGATTGTTGTACATAGAGCCGACAAGTGTGGTCAGACGTTCATCAGGGACAAGTGAGACTCGAACGCTAACGTCGCACAAGGAACGAAATTCTTATGCCGTAAAATAGCGTGTTTTGTAGTGTCGATTGCGTCCAACACTACTCATTCTACGACATCATGAAAAAAATTCACAACAATGTTCTTTTAATTTGCCTCTACACACCGAAACTCAGCATAATTTGGAAATGCTTTGTCATTCTAATCTCCTCATACGTACATTATCATGTTTTCTTCTAGAATAAAACAAGGAAGTCCAGGAATGAATTCTTCGAAATGCCCAAATTTCCATGATGTCGTAGAATGAGTAGTGTTGAACGCAATCGACACATCAAAACACGCTATTTTACGGCATGAGAATTCCGTTACCTGTCCGACGTTAGCGTTTGAGTACAAGTGAGCTCCTTCCTTTCCGTGTTGGGGTCCATCAAGGGTCTGCCCTCTCACCATTGCTGTTCATACTCTGCATGGACACAATCACACGGGATATACAGAAACCGCACCCGTGGTCGCTACTCTACACCGACGATGTTATGTTGGCAGCGGAGACGAGGGAAGAGTTAGAAATTCAAGTGCAGCTCTTTAAAGATCGCATGCAACGTTTTGGACTTCGGCTCAACATGGCGAAGACCGAGTACAGAGCGATAAAACGGCCAATGTCTCACAGTCGACTGCGTACCACGCGCTGCGCTACCGCACGTGCGTCGGAAGCAGACGAGTTTTGGCCGCCGCGCGACGAGTTTCGGCCGCCGCGCGGCGCGCCGAAACAGCGCATCGCGCGGCGGCCAAAACTCGTCGCGCGGGGGCCTAAACCCGTCTGCTTCCGACGCGCGTGCGGTCGCGCAGCGCGTGGTACGCAGTTGACGGTGAGACATTGGCCGTTTTATGGCCTGTACATGGAATGTGGCGCGCAAGTGGATGACGGATCAATCAAAGTTGATGGCACCGACCTCAAGAAAGTGAATTGCTCCAAATATCTCGGCTCTAAAATCACTTCGACAGGCGATGTATCATCGGAAGCTCAAAGACGCGTAACAGCCGCTTGTATGAAGTGGAGAACAACTACGGGGGTGATGTGTGACGAAAAGATTCCACTCCGTCTCAAATCCAAAATTTACAAGGCGGTAGTTCGACCTGTCGCGCTCTACGCTAGTGAATGCTGGCTGACTACTAAAGCTGTCGAACAGTCCTTGCACACCATGGAGATGAGAATGCTCAGATGGTCACTGGGTATCAGTCTGATTGATCGGGTCACGAACGACACTGTGCGTGCCACCTTCGGCGTTGCACCAATAAATGGAAAGATGAAGGAAGCCCGGATGAGACGGTTTGGACATGTTCAACGAAAAGGCGCTCCGTGGCCAAAACGGCACTCAACTTGGAGGTGGCTGGTGTTAGGCCGCGAGGTGGACCAACAACGCGCTGGCTCGACCGCGTGAAAACCGGCATGGCTTAGGCACGACTCACTCCGGAGGACGCAGCTGACAGGAATAAGTAGAGGACAAGAACCAAACAAGCGGACCCTACGTAAACGTGGGACAAACGCTAGGAAGAAGAGAAAGAAGAGTGTTCACGGTTAATCTCGTTTTCGAGTTTTTAGCGCGAAACATTATGCTGGCAGATGATGGAGGGGACAGGGTCGAAGAAAGCAGCGAAAATGTGCCAGAAATCCTCCAAAACGACCGCGAAGTGGAGATTTCGTTCGCCCAGTACGCCTGTTTAGCCCGCCCCGCCGCTCGCTCAGACGAGCTTGTGGCGTCGCGAACGTTTTCGATGGCGAATCGCCAAGCGAATCCGCCACGTCCACCCTGCACATTTTGAAATTAGAGCGCGCTTGCGGAAACTAGCAGAGCGCATGAACTCGTCGGCGCCCTGAACCTGCACGCACGTTAGAAACCGTTATTTGAGCTTATTCTGAGCGTTTTTCTCCTTTGTTTCTCAGTACTCGTCAAGTCACGACTACAAAAAAAAAACATTTTTTGAATCGAGCTCGAGTTTGGTATTAATCGTCAACACTGCCTTTAGAATAAGTGAGTTTATCGTTAAGAAATTTCTGGATAAGTTCAAAAGAAATGTGTAAAATGTGAACCAACCTCTCCACACTTGTATTGATTATCGTATTGAGCCGCCGTGAATTCAAAAGCGTTATAGTCGAATGGCGTCCCGTCGACCCACTCAAATTCTGCATCATCCTCCCTTCTCAGTCCAATCCAGACAGCATTACCCTCTAGTATGAACGAAGGATCTGTAAAATGTTTCAAGAACATTTCATTGTCGGACGCTGCGTCTCAGTCGCAGGGCCTCTCTCAGAGTTCAATCGCCGCGCAACGCGACTGCATGTTTTCAATGCGAATCGCTCATGGTTATCATCCCATCGCGTCGCACGGCGATCGAACTCTGAGGGGTCGTTTATATTCCTGCCGTCGAGCGGCGCGGAACAGTGCTTTCCTGTGATATTGATCACGCGGCGCTGCACGATCGATATCATAGGGTTACACTTCGCCGCGCCGCTCGGCGGCGGAAGTATAAGCACTGCACGGCGACGCGACCGGTCGCGGCGACCGCTTAATCCACCCTCGTTCAAATTTCTCTACTTTTCCCCGTTATTTCTACTTTTTTATTAGTTCTGTTCTTTGAGGCAGCTTACCCGCATTCTCGACTGCCGAGGTATGTAGTGATTCGCATCGCGGAACATCTATTTCTTGGGAAAAAATAATTTTTAAATTCATTCTGTGTTTCACTTTAGAAATTCGAAGAAATTCACTAGTTTATTCATCTATATTATTCCTCTCCCGCATTATTAAGATCACTGCTTCTCATGAAAAAATTTTCCAATAATCATTTGTAATGGTTAAGCGTCCATGGGTGTGTTGAACTCGTTTTGAGGGTGGATTTTTGTGCTCTGATCTTTTTGCTTATTCTCTCAGTTCTTGAACTGCCGTACCAATTATAAATCTCAAGATGCACGACGCAAACCACGAAGCTTTCGAATAAAAAAAGAGAAAAAAAACAAAAAAAAACCGTTATCGAACACATTCAGCACCACCCACGGCCAGCAAACCCTCACAAATAATTTTTCACAATGTTTTCCATACACAGATGAATGCAGCAAATAAACACCTGTAGTTAGCGGTATTTATTCGCTGTACTTATTCAAGCTGACTATGCGTCTATTAGAATGTGTACGTGAAAGTGCGTGATCGCCAACTTTCGCGATCGGGCATTCACACTTCCAAAGCCTGCGATTTCCACGGCGACGCGACGGTCGCATCGCCGTGCACATGATCGCGTCGCACAGCGATCGAACTCTGAAAGAGGCCTAAACGACGCCTGAAAGAGGTCTAATGCGCTCCTGCTGCGTCACGCGTTCCGCTGGAACGTGGAACGCCACAACTTAGCGTGTAGGCTGGCAATGTATGAGGAGAAACTTTTCTGCTTTGTTTAGGATGATCTTTCTCTAGAACCTCGTAAATTATCAGAACTCAACTGATTGTGAGTACGGGATCTCGCATAGCTAACCCTAGTATTCGAAAGACGGTCGATGTTTTTTTGGACAATCCTGGCACGCTATCGCCGAATCTGAACGCGGATTTCGCGACGGAATTTCCCGAAAAAAAATTAGCTATTCGAAATTCGCATTTTCAGAGCTCACTACGGAACCTCGCATGGTGGGTGTTCTCCCGGATTGGAAAGCTGATGAAGGTTTTCTGGTCAATAATGGCACGCCATCTTCGAATCTGGACTCGGATTGTGCTGCGGACATCTGCGAAAAAAAGTATAGCCGGTCAAAGTTCGTATCCAATACAGCTGAACGTGACGTTTGTAGCTCTTGGATGAATTTGACTCAAAAAATTCAATAGAGGGTTATTTGTTAGAAAATGTTACGGAGATGAGCTCATAAATTCGATTTTGAGCCGAGTTATGGTCGTTCAAAGGTGCGGTGGTCCCACGGTGGTCCAAAATCTCCACCGGACCACCGTGGCCAAAAACGGAGGGCGAAGATTTCTCCGGTTTCTGAAGTGCTTTTCAGCTTTTCATCTGACTGAAGTTCTCCAATATCGGCAGCGCATGAAACGCTATTCATCCTCTTTGGAATGGTGAGGCCCCAAAAATTGGAAAAACCTCCAAAATGAAAATAGTCAGTAACGTCTACCAATTTTTTCACTTTTCCTTGAGGGTCGTTTTTCAGCCGAAAAAATGTCCCTCTCAAGGGGGGATCGTTGTTCAGGACGACCCGGACCACCGCTGTGCTTGACCCTGCTCACAAGGGCCATTTGATGCGCTGGACTTGAATGCGAAGACAGTTTGTTGAATTTCAAAAGGTTACGTTAGAGGTATGTGGGTCATACTGTGCTTATCTGGGTCAAATTCCGATCCGCATTTGCTCATACAGGACGAGGGAATCACCCGGCTGTGCGAAGGAGCTCGAAGTCACCTTTCAGGGCCGGCATTAGAATGCTGAATGAGGACTTGAGTGAGATGAGGCGCCTTTTATACCGGCTGTCCACGTGATAAGCACGTTACGACGTGATCATTTGTGATGTTGTTAAACACCTACCCTACCTCCGTCTTTCGATGGTCCCCCGGTTGATCGAAAACCAACTCCGGCCAGAAAATCGTCGGGGGAATCGCCCTGGCTGCATTCACAGCTGCGAAAAAAGACAAAAACCCACGGGTGATCCGACATCCCTGTCTGAGTGCGTCTCGACACGCTTTGCGGCCGCACGCGCTCTAGTCAATCGAGTTTTCAGCTCCAAAGCCGACTCGATATGACTTTTATTATACAGTTTTCTTTAATTTTGTTGAGTTTTCAGTTTCTGAAACCCACCTAGAGTCAACAGATTGGCAGCTGCGGCGCTGGAAACTCTTCCGACTTGAAAGCGCGTGGCCGCAAAGCGTGTCGAGACGCAACTGCGGACCGGAATTCGACCCAGATAAGCACATTAAGCCTAAAAGTACATTCCAAGCTCCGGGGTGAAAATTGATATTGTGGTCCAGCTGCCGTATGTATAGTTAGTTCCTTGGCTTGTTTTCTCAAGGAAAATCATTTAAATCTAAACCGCGGCTGGTGCGGGCGGTTCAAATCTCACCGACGACTGGCTGAAAACTCTTAGAAAGTTTGCCGCGTTAGTGCCGGGAAGTGCTGCGACCTTCGGCTGTGCCGCAATAGTTCCGCGATACCACCGCAGCGGCTCCGTGATCAGACGATTCTGTTGCCGCGTTCTCAGCCTCGACATCGCCGCGATGATACCGCAGCGGATCAGCGTTACAGCCGCGCCGGCTCCGCGAGGATGCAGCAGGGTTTTCGGTCCGAATGGGGACGGAACACACGATTGAATTTGATCTGATTCTATGTCCTTCAATTCGTTATCGGTCCAGTTTTATAGTGTGGTCTGGAAAACGATCCTGAGGTTGGACTGGGCCTTTGAAGGCGAGGCTCTGTCACATTTTGACCCGCCTAATGAATCAGAAACCGAATGATGTGAGTGAGTATAAAACGTACGCCTGAGCAAAGCATCCTCCGCCTTTGTATGTATGGAAGCGAGATGTCCGCTCTCACATCGGCACTTCTTTTCCGCATCATCCCACGAAAGTCTCGCCGAAAAGAACTAAACGGACAAATTAGTGTGGTTACTTTTTGTGTCTCATGTGCAGTCCTGTGTAGCCATAAACCATGTTCAAAACCACCTAAATGTCCTCGGGGATGTACAAAAATTCTTACAGTACAATTCTTAGCCCCACTTATCGATTTTCCAAAGATTTGTAGAGAAAACTTGTAGCAAAGTTCCCCTCTGGGAAGGTTTGCCGGCCAAAAACGATTTTTGGCCTTTCCAGAATTTTGCTACAAAATTGTCCGAAAACTTCGCTATATATTTATTTGGGTTTAAGTTGGACACTAGAGTTCTAGGAAAAAATTGCATTGGGTAAAGATTAGTTTTGTTGGTTCTCTCCTAGACGGGGAGGGCACCCAAGATTTAATCATAGAAAGGAAGAAACACCCCGATAAAAGATTCTTGATACTGCTATCGACTTGAAACCGTTTTTGGGGGGGGGCACTCGATAATATAAAATGATTCATCCGTGCAAATGAAAATTTGGGCTGATATCATATGCCTGCTATAGTTATCAGTCATTGTTTTCGTGGAGACTCCATGGAAAAACTTCGACCTCTGAAAGTGGTAACATTCATTCTCTAACTGAATCCTGACTGCCACCCCCCAAATGGATTCACACCTACCTATCAATCATCATCGCTATGGAAGCTCTACAGAAATACTTCGATTGATAGCGTTATCAATCGGTGGTTCATTCCATTTCTGTCTTAAATCCTGAGTGTGCCGTCTAGCGGAGAGCCAGTAGTTGGACTGCTTAGCACAAATCTGAGGTCCGTTTACCGATTTTTCCCCAGTTACGGCACTCCTTAAAACGCTCTATGCCTACTCAGACAGTAGTTGCGGACTGACCGCTGGCAATCAAGGCCTCTGCGGGCGGTACGGCAGCAAGTTGCGGGCGGATCGCTGCCCATCGTGGTCTCGCCGGGCGGATCGCTGCCTCTCGTTGTCTCCGCGGGCGGATCGCTGCGTTTTGGCGGGCGGATAGCGGCACCTGGGAAAAATGATCACGCTAGCAGGCGGATCGCCAGCAAGCCCCGAAGCGGCGATCCGCCTGCAACCTGCCAGCGATCCGCCCGCCAGGGCTTTGATAGCCAGCGATCCGCGCGCTCAGATTTTACAAGGTGTAACTTGTCAATCATTGACGAGTTCTTTTCTGGTATCACTATCATGCGCAGAGTAAGAAAACCGAAGGTTATAAAAGGCGTTCCATCGCACTGAATGCTCAGTCGGCAATTCGAGGCTGATCCTGGTAGGTGACTTCAAGTCACCTTTGAAGGATCACTTAGAGGCCGGAGAATAATTTTTGGCAGCTGAGGGGATGTTCCTCACGGCTAGGGGGGAGGTGGTCCCGCACCGGAGACCGTGGTGGGAACCATCGGAATAACCCACATGTGGCATGGAGGGCGAATCGCTGCTGGCGGATCGCTGGCTACTGGCGGGAGGATGGCGGGGGATGTCGATCCGCCCGCCGAAAGCCAGCGATCCGCACGCACCTACTGTTTGAGTAGCGTAACCACACCAACCCACAGAAAACAGACGATCATAAACAGCCAACGGCACAAAATTCTGACGGTAAACAAAATTGATGATACCCGATTGATAAAGGGTAGGGTATAAAAAAATGGAGAGCGGTGTGTCTTTATTCACGCACCGTCTTTCTCCAAAGGTAAGCGGCTGAAGCTCTGAGCAGACTAGGGAGTAGGGAAACAGCCTAACCGGTGATAAGGATATCACGAGAACGGGCCTGAGCATGCAAAACTCTAGAAAGAAGATCCACTACACTTCCGTGAGAATTTTGTGCCGCTGGCAAATTATGAACTTGTCAGAAAAGCTATAAATTAACCCGCGATTCGTGTTAAACGTCTAAAAGAACAACTAATGCTAAGTTTTGAGTCAAAACCAAAAAAAGTTCTTTGTGGAATCTCCGGGGGCATTTGAAAAGCCTCCAGCACGGATAATTTATGTACTGATGCACATCACAACAACGAAAGCAGACAAGCACGCTCATGCCGATCATTTTTCCACAGGGCTACCGTAACCCTCCTTCAAAAATTTTCTGAGTGTCAGCTTGGATATGAGAACATCGTAATAGCCAACAAACGTGTTTGCACAATTTCGACCTCCTCAGCCACTTCCCGGCGGCTTCTCGAAGAGAACGGTGTGTGAATGAATGCATACCGCTCCTCTGCCCTTTTATACCCCGCATGTTATGAGCGTGTGTTATCGTTCGTTATCATGTTTTGCTCAAGAATGGTTACGGTAGCCCTGCGGAAAAAATGATCGGCATGGGCGTACTTCTCGAAAGCAGGGTCTCCAAATTATTGGGGTGAGGATGAAGCAATCCCTAGTTTGAGAGAAACCTTTTGTTTTGTCCTCCTTTAGTGATAATGCGTGCATCACCTTGTAGCTCTTCCCCGTATCCTCTAGGTGTAACCATCCATGCTGATCAAGTCCTATGTCTAACGCCTCTTTAGCCAAGTGTTGAGCTTCTTCATCGGTCATTTCTGCTTCTTCATCGTTCGTTTCTCCGGCGGAAAGATGGCATAGCGCCACTAGCAGGAAAACAATCGACAGCAGGTAGCGATGTTTCATGTTGAATTCAAAGTCCCACTGAAACAGAAGAAGTAGGAGCATTTGATGTAGACATTCCCCCAGCTTCAATGAACTCTGTGAACAATTGACCTATCAGCGTCCGACCCCTTCACGCTGCACCTGATCAGAAAATTGATGACAGAAATCTACAAGCACGCTCATGCCGATCATTTTTTCTGCAGAGCTACCGTAACCTTTCTTTGAAAATTTTCCAAGTGTCAGCTTGGAAATGAGCACATCGTAATAGCCAACAAACATGTTTGCACAATTTCGATCATCTCAGCCACTTCCCAGTGGCTTCTCGAAGAGGGCGGTGTGTGAATGAATGCATACCGCTCCTCTGCCCCATTATACCCGCATGTTAGGCCCCGGTCATAGTTGGATGAGCCGACGCCTCCAGCCCAGTCGATACACACAGAATGCATTGGAAATGGGATGCAAAAATCACTCGGTGTATCCCGCACCCCCAACACCCCCAACACCCACCCGGTCGATACGTATGAACAACATGGTGAGGTGAAGCTGAGAAAATCACTGGTGTATCCCCCGCTCCCCCGCACCCCCAACACCCCCGCACCCGGTCGATACGTATGTTTTAAAATGATGGAGTGAGGGTTGAGAAAATCACTCAATGTATCCGACGCGGTCGATATCCATGCAATACGTGGATTAGAAAATCACCGGGTGGGCGGGTCGAAGATGAAACATTGCGTATCACTGAAAGCTAACCTTACTGCTACCTCCGTGACTTCACCATACTCGCCTTCACTATTTCTCTGAACAGGTGCAATCCTGTTGGCCACGTAATCATCGTCATATCTAGTTGGATGCACCGGTGATTTTCTCAACCTCACTCCATCATTTTAAACATACGTATCGACCGGGGTGGTGCGGAAGGGTGTTGGGGGGTGCGGGGGGGGTGTTGGGGGCTGCGGGGGGGATGCAGATGCAAATAGCACCAACTATGACCGGGGCCTTATGCGCGTGTGTTACCGTTCGTTATCAAGCTTCGTTCAAGAATGGTTACGGTAGCCCTGCGGAAAAAAATGATCGGTATGGGCGTGCTTGTCAGAAATCCGCCTCACGAAATGATTAGGTGTATGCACGGTGACGCAGCTACCCTTTGGTTCCAGGCCTGATTTAGTGTGTGCGATTGCGGACTTGTGACGTGGGGACGCGACGCATCGCTTTCGTACGAGCTTTCGCGCCCGCCCCTTATCAGCTGATCGTGTGCGTGTTTTTCTACATTTTCAAGGTTTTTCCTAGCTCTTTGATCGTACGAAAGCGATGCGTCGCGCCCCAACGACGCAAGTCCGCAATTTCACACACTAAATCAGGCCCGGAACCAGAGGGTATGGCTGATCTGGGACACCATCAGCTAAAGCGCTATTCATACTCCTCAACGCCAGCTCGTGACGCGCGGTCTTGGAGTTGGAGTTGGAGAGAAAAAGGATCAGGAAGAGGTTGACGGACATGTGAAAAGGGAAGGAAAAAGAAGCAAAAGGAGGCAGGAGAGGAAAACAGTGAGGGTGAAGGCATCAAGGACCAGCACGTGTATGGGAAAACAAAAGATAGAAAGGGAAAGAGAGGAAGAGAAAGGTGTGGAGGAGTGGAACACGACGAGCAGAAAGAGGAAGTGAAAGAGGATGACGAGGAAGGGGAGAGATGGGTGAAATAATAAGGAAGAGGTAGGCAGAGGTATCAAAAAGCGGATTTAGAGGGTTAGGATGTGATCAGCTGAACAGACTGACAGGTGTGATAGCGGGTCATCTCCCACGATAGAACGACTGCTGTCCACCGATTGCCGTTACTGCACACTGGAGCTGTCACTTGTCACAGAGTCTTCTGAGCGTCGAACCTCTTTTCTGCTGCCTGAAGGCGTTGATGAAGAGTGTTGAAATGAGCCCGACATTAGTTCAAGCCGCTTATAAACCCTCTGATAAGAAGGGTGACTGACAAGGCTGTTATGATCTAGGCCAAATCAAGCGACTTTGTACTGATATTGCTGTGGTTAACACTGATAAACATGGTTGAGTACATATAACACGTTGCAGTTAAGTCCTGCAATGGAATTACTCCTAGTGCCTACTTACGTCATGGCGACGGGATTGCGGTGTAGGGGCTAAGGTCAATAGTATACTTTGTCTCTGTCATGAGCAACAGTGATGATATTAAGCACAAATCGTGGCGGGACCAGCATCGAATCAAGGTCACTGGCCGTCGTAGGACCACTTCTGGCATGTCCGTCACAGCCACGTGTCGCGAAGGCTGCGCGACGATGTCATGCCTGAGTCGCGGAGAATCTGCGCTTTTCCACATTTCACGCGCTGTTTAGCGCCAGTTGAATGTGGTGTCGTCGACAAACATCTGTCCCGGGGGCAATAGTTCGTTTGTTTCGAGAGTTTCGATCGGCCCATGATCTCGAATTTGTTTCTTGTGTGCTCTTATCGAAATTTCGAGTAGAATGACGGCCATCGGCCAGTCTGAAATTTTGAATGATTTCTTTCATCTAATATTCTCTTGAATGATTTTTAATACATTACAGTATTTTATGTTCGAATGATCGCGCTGACTGTAATGGATGAAAAGGATTTGTTCTGAGCATAGCAAACAAGGGAATGGAGAAGTGGCTATGAATTTCACAGAAACAGGGGCTGTCTCACACTCTGGAATTTAGAATTCGCTCATGACCTCTGCTATGGTTGATTCACTCAGACAAACCATCGCTCGGAGCAGGACCGGCTCCTCCCAATTATGACGTCATCGCCCGGACAGCGACCGAGGGGCGAACTGGCACCGCGGTCCCTGTTCGGTAGAAATATCAGCGTCGGCCGCTCTCCGGTCACTCTCAGGGCGACAGCGGAGCCATCGCCAGAGATGGACACACGCGGGATTGGTTCTTTGAGTGACAACGGGCGGGCCACGTTACCACTCAAAGAACAACCAATCTTGCGGGTGTAAAAGGCGGCTCGTCTCGTGTAGACGGGTAGTTGGCCTTTCGAGGTCACTGTTGAAAGGTGACCTCGGGACACTCTCAGAAAGACAATTTTTGGCGGCCGAGGGGGATCCCCATGGCCCGCGGTGGGGAAGGCTTCCTCATTGCGGACCATACTGGGATGGTATTCTTGTTGCGGCCTGTGGCAGGATTAACTTCCTGACCCACAGGCTGTAACAAGTACCTTATCCTCTTAAGAGGCTTAGTCCTCCCCAGAAGAGGCGGAAAGAAAGAAAAATAGCAGTTAGGAAAGTTTCGAGAATTGCCAGGACAGGGACCGCAGTGCCAGTTGGGACCGAAGATCGCTCCGAGCGGGACTGCTGTCGCTCGGAGAGCGGCTGCCGTCGCCCGAGTAGATAGCTAATTGTCGCTTGGAGCGGAGAGACAGCGTCGCTGGAGTCGCCCTCCGGTCTCGCTCCGACCGATGATTTGTCTGAGCAGGTGTTGATTACGTATCCGATGTTGGCTGGTCGATTTTGAAAAATTGCCCTAAGTCAGAATGGTACGTATAAAGGTTCCACGGTAAATGTTTAGAATTTAGCTCCAACCTTGCGCAGACTCGGTTTTCAATGCAAATCACCACTTTACTAATACTTTTCCGAATTCTCGTAGACAACGGATTCTCACTGTATATATAACACCACCTAGCCACCTTCTGATCTTTTTCGAGAATCAAAAGAACCCTAATCAGCTATCAGCGTCGCTAAGGTCCCCGTAGCTGTAGTTATAGTCAAATTTGAAATTGAGCAAAACTACCTACAGCACCTGTAACTCATGCAATACCTCATGCATGGCGCAACCAGTCAAAAGGGAGGAAATCTTTGCTCTTCGCCTTTATGTATATCATGCCTACCTTATGTAGCATAAATAAATAAATAAATAAATAAATAAATAAATAAATAAATAAATAAATAAATAAATAAATAAATAAATAAATAAATAAATAAATAAATAAATCGAGATCAATTTCCAGCTCAGTGCTCAGCACCCACAAATAAGCCTTGTGTTAGACAAGAGAAAGTTAGACCCCATTATAGAAACGAGATGAAAATGCGACATTCCATGATTTGGTATTGAACTCCATTTCCCGTCATTTCTGCCGGTCGATGATCAATCACGTCGTTGAGCACTCTTTGTTGCGGCGAAAACGTCGCACCCGCGACAAAGTATGCAGTGGGCCTCAGACAGCGGTATGCACTATACTTGGGCCGAATCGAATGATCGAATCATCATCCGATTGAAAAAAGTCGACTTCGGTTAAATCAACTTGGTGGACTATTCGAAAAAAAAGGAAAATCCGGCTTAATCGAAAAGTCGATCATTCGAAAAGTTGAAAATATGGCTAAATCGGAAAGTCGAAAATCGTTCATTCGAAAAAAGAATTCAGTTTTCCCAAGTACAGTATGCACTAGGCCTCAGACAGCACTCATGTCCAAGGTGCCCCACCCATGACGCTGGTATTCGATGATACATTGTTCAAACCAACATCATCGTTTACCCAGGCTTTCGGGAAGACAGCCCGCACTTTTTTGAGGCCGAAACAGCGGTCCACTGACCTTCAATCGGGCGGGGGGGGGCGGCGAGGATTCGAATTGCTCGGCCAACCGCTCACCTTTTCGACACACCCATAACTACCGGTGCAAACATCCGCGCTCCGTATACAGAGAATCGTTAGGGGACCAATGTGCAGCTACGTTGGTTTTCTTCGGACTAGAACTTTCGCAAACTGGACATTCTTTTTGGCAAATGGACCAATAATCTCCAGGGTTGCGTGGCGGCGAAAATGGCCCTCACTGTTCCCGTCACTTTTGCCGCGACCCCCAGAGGTAAGGTCAATGGTGTGCTCTTGCGGCACGCCGTCTCATCGCTCTGCATAGCGACAGCGGCCGTGACGCCAGGCATCGGCAGAATCGTCAGCCCTCCGCGACACGTCGCTGCCACGCACACGGACAACTGTTCCTACGACGGCTAAAGCCGTTGCTCCTATGCTGGTCCCACCACGATTTGGGTGCAAAACTTGTTGGGGGGCAACTCTGATTTCAAGTGAGAAATTAATGATTCCACTCTAATAAATCGATGTGATTCCATTATATTTCTAGGAAACAATGAATGATAACTTTATCACCTCACTGATAACGGGACATTTTCCATTTTCATGGATAAATCTTCCCATTTTTATGGGTATGGTCTAATTCCGCAATCGCGTTCAGTCCGCAAACTCTCATTATCACAATCGTAGAAAAGTGTCTAGTTGTCCGGTTGGATTAACATGTTCATGGTGGTTGTCACCGGTGAAAAATTGGGTCAATCGAAAGTAGAAGAATATTTCGTGCAAAGTAGGATTAGTTAGAGCCCTAAGGAAAGAAAGGAGCCATAGAGAGTAGAGAATTACGAAGGACGGGCACACAATAGATTTCATTGTCACAGCAAACACTTCCTGTGATACTTAAGAGGTGGTGTGATACTTAAAGGCAGTGGTCGCGATCAAATATGCTTGTCGTCCTTTTCTCTCCAAATCCTTTCCTGGGTCTCGAGTAGTAGGACCTATAAGAAAAAATCGCGAAAAAACCAGTTTTGGGCCGAATTTGAAACCTGAACTTTCTTGTCTTTTGATGGTGGACGAGCCCTCTCCACATCATCGGCATCGATGACCTCTTATATCAAGAAGATCAGCTGACTTGAAATTGAATTTCAAGCAAAAAACCTTCGAATTTATGTACACATCCAGTCAAAAACATTGACTGAAGTGCTTGTTTTTATTGGTCAACTCTTTTCAATACTTACATTTGCAATTATCTCTTCCTCTGAATGTCGATGATTTTTGACTGCTGGGCATGAGACTGCGATCTGTTTCGTCATCGCTGTGCACGTGTGCACGAACTAGCTTCTTTGGGCCCTAGAAACTCTATTTGTAGACCGTTTTTCACCGCGCTACCTTCATAGTTTTTCAGCTGTTTTTGATCTAAGTTGATTTTTGTAGTTTTTTCGATAACGTTTTTCATCGTGACCACTGCCTTTAAGGATTTCGAGTACTTCTGGTTCGTTTTTCTCAATTTCTATGTCATTTTAGTTCTAACCGGGGGCCACTCAATCAATACAGCGAATAATCTCAAAATTGAAGATTATCGTGAACACTGCCTTTAATTGGGTCATGTCTTCACAGGCCATTTCCTGTTCGGCCACTCTAGATCAAGAAGATCGTAGGCACCTATTCATATCAACAAAAAAACAGTTTAAACGAAGTCTTTATTAATGTTATTACTGCAGTTATTAGAGTAATACACAAAACGAATGATATTCGCTACTATGAGACATGTTAGATGAGCATGTGATACATGAAACAATGTAATAATGGGTATAGGTACTGCGTACAGTCCGCTGTAAGCAACCGCTACATTTGTCAAAAGCCCAACGGATTTGTAGCAAACCACTCAGCTGGAAAAGGATCTTCTTCTGTGGCCTGTAACAATGAGCTTCAGATGAAAGAATAGTATGAAAAACTGCAGTTAATCAATCTCAATAAGAGCAAAGTGAGCAATTGGCAACATTTGTCGGAGTTCCGAGGATTTTAGATGAGAGATAGCAGGGACAATTTTTTGCCGATTTATAGGAGGTGGGCAGAGACGGAGTGTAACGCCACGCCCAACGCTGACATGGGTCGATCAGTCAGTCTCCCTATCATAAGTTCGTTGGGGTGGGGACAGAGTTCCGAGAGGTGAAGGTATCGTCAGTCACTGGATGAGGGACCGCCGCGACGCTGCTTGGCGGGAAAAATTCCGCGTGGGAAAACGAAGAGAGAGTGGCTATTGATCGAACGATTTCGCGCCCACCTGCTATCTCCCTGTGAGAAACCAACGATAGTTTAGGATACCTGAGTGGGGAATGGTTAGGGTCCCCTATAGACTTGCAACTTCAAAATTTGACGTTTTCGTAATCATCTTTTTCCTGGATTCAATATATTTTTATTTTTAATTATTAATTTTGAAATTTTCTTTCGTTAGATGACCTCTTTTAAAAATTCACTGTTCTTAATCAAATGATCTGCATAGTTCATAAAAAATTTCCTTTGAGCTGTCTCGCAGTCAGAAATTTTCGGAAATTTTCTGCAAGCGATTTTTGAAAAACTGTCTGTGCATAACTCATAACATTTTTGCCCTTCGAGATGGATCTTTGAACGAAGCTGTTTCCAAAATCTTCATAAAATTTTGCGTCGAATGCTGTTTTCAATTTGAGAAAAATACGTTTCCAATCTCTCAGCCGATTTCAATTCATGAAGTAACGTTTCTTTCACTAAAAGCAATCAGTTTTTCGTCCATAACTTTTTAGCCTAGAAGATGGCCCTTCGGTAAAGAATGTTTTCGAAATCCCATGAAATTCTGCAGCAAATAACGTTTCCAGTTTCGAAAAATACGATCCCGTTCTTCCAGCCGATTTCAGTTTATAAAGTGCATTTTTTCCTGCCTGTAATTACCGGTTTTTCGTCCATAACTTTTTTGTGCCTAAAATGGGTTCTTGGTGAGGTTGTTTTCGGAATCTCCATGGAATTCTGCGTCGATTAGTGTTTCCAGTTTGAAAAAAGTTTTTCTCGATCCTTCAGCCTAATTCAGTCCACGAAACACCGGTTTTTCGCCTATAACTCTTTAAAGACAGTGTTCATGATAATTTTCGTTCCCGAGTTTTCCTCTCAAAACAATGCGTTGGCCACCAAGGGTTACCAAAATTACGAAGAAACGACTTAAAACGCCCTGAAACTTCTTATTTCAGTGACATTATTCTCTGGCCTAGACTAGTTGTCCGACTGTGTAAACATGTTCACGGTGGTTGTCACGGGTAAAAATTGGGGTGAATCAAAAATGGAAGATTATTTTGGGCAAAACAGTATCAGTTAGGGTCCGAAGGAAAGGACGGAGCAGTAAAGAGTAGAGAATCGCAAGGGACGGGCCCAGAAAAGATTTCATTGTCACAACAAACAGTTCCAGTGAGAGTAAAAAGGTGGGGTGAGAGTAAAGGATTTGGTGCCTTTCTAGGGCTTTTTCTTAAATTCTTCGTCATTTCAGTTCTACCCGGGGGCCAAACAACCGTTTTAGCGATTAAACTCAAAATTGAAGATTATCGTGAACACTGCCTTTATACGTTAAAGATAGGGTTTGGTGAAGATTGTTTTAAAAATCTACGTAAAATTCTGAGTCGAATGACATATATATCGGGTTCCTAACTTTGCTTGCCCCATAAGCCAGCCAGGTCGGAGGAGCCGAGCTCCATAGTTATCTCCATAGGGTGCTCTCGCCTCTATGGTTTAAATGAGAGACGCAGAGTTCTACTGAAGCCAACAACGGGGCTCGGCTCCACCGACCTGGCTGGCTTATGAATCAAGCAAAATTAGGAACCCCATAAATCTGTCGACGCAGAATTTTACGTAGATTTCAAAAACAGCCTTCACCAAAACCCTATCTTCATCGATTAAAGAGTTATAGGCGAAAAACTGGTGTTTCGTAAAACAAATGAGGCTGAAGGATCGAGAAAATATTTTCCCAAAGCGGAAACACCTGTCGACGCAGAATTCCATGTAGATTCCGAAAACAACCCTCACCAAAGTCTATTTCCAAGCACAAAAAAATTATGGACGAAAAACCGGGAGTGACACCCACCCAATCTTGAAAATGACTTGCATGGGTGTTGGGTCATTTTCATTCTTCTTCGGGACATTTCACAGCTTGTCAGCGGTTTTTTCAATGGATAGTGAAGGTTCCCTTCTTCACGTGCCCAAAGGTGAAAGTTGGTGGAGTACATGGCTCCACCCAACGAAGCTATGCTCCCTATGCTGCCAATGTGTGCTGCCGTCCCGTCCAACTTCTACGCCATTTAGGTTCGTTGCTACCCCTAGAGCAGTGGAATGGCGGAGCCTCAATATCAGTAGCGCACCTCCGTAGTTCTTGTTACTTTTCGTTCATCTATCAATACGGCAGCCCATCATAAGGTGGCGCCGCGCCGGAATGCCACTCTGCTCAGCTTCTAACATGCTCAGGGTCTTAACTGTTCTCATTCATTCAACAGTGTTCGCGGAGATGTACAGTTAGCACAGCGTGTACACACTTATGGAACAAGATTCACATCTACCGGCCCCTTTGTTACAGGTGCAGCTCCATCTTGATCGTGCTGGGGACGAGGGCCGTCTACACACCGAGGAAGTTGTCCGTTTTTGCAGTTTGAAACGCCACGCCACTCGACGCGAGCTAAGTGGACCCGAGTGGAATTAGAGCGCAAGAGGAGGGACAACTTCTCCCTCGGTGTGTAGAGAGTCCCTGTCCCATCGTGCTGAGACCGAGAGATTCACATCAGCAGTTGCAGACAACAGCAATAGCAATAGCTGTCGTTTGCTGCTGCCGATGTGAACCTCATTCTTCAGTAGAAGGTAGTTGCCTTCTTTTGTACATCGTGATTGCACAGGTCCATTGGAAACGGGCGGTGGACCCCCAAGAGTCTTTACAATAAAGTTTGACTGCAGATGCAGTTCCGAAATCCAACCTTCTTATTCTTCGCGCTGGACCAACTTCCTACTCTTCCAGCTGTAATTGAAAGCGGCAAGTCGACGCTCGGCGGACCCTGACCAGTGATTTCCTTGCTGAAGAAGAGAACCTCAATAATCAGGGATTTTCGTGTAACTATTGGAAATTCCTGTCGTCTTACGTCTGTGCAGTGGTAACCGTAGCACTCTCTTTTGTTCTTTTCGCAGCTGCCCCAGCTTTTGACTCCCAGTCGTACGGATCGGTGAATCTGGAGAAGGAAAATTGACTTCACGCACTACTTCGGCTCTATCCTAGAAGTGTGAGGGGGGCACACTAGATTTCACCATGGAAATGAGGAAACACACTGATGAAAGGTTTCTCGAATCTGCTATCAATCATTGTTGTTTCGGAAACTCAATAGAAATAATTCGGTTGGAAGCGTTTCCAATCGGTGGTTCATTTCTTTTCTGTCCTGAATCCTGGGTGCCTCTCCCCCCTTCATCCAGGATAGTACCACCACTTTTTCTCAGAACAAAGAAAAGGGTTATCGGCTCACTTGTACTTTCCAGCCTTCATAACATCAATGAACTGTTTATGTATAAGCGCGTAGTCAGGATGACTGTAGTAATTCAAATTACTGCAAAATTCAACTAGATTGCTCTCTGAATTTATTCGAAAACTGATGGTTATATCAAGATCAATTTCATAGTTATGCTTGTGTGTCGAGTCGGTAATTTCGGGCCTTCGATTGGAGGCTTAAAGGCAGTGTTCACGGTAGAATACCTCTTCTGCTTTTTTGCCTATCTTGAAAGCGGTCCCATTCTGATTCTAATGATGTCTCTGGAATCGTACAAGGCCTTCTGGGAACGGAGTTATGGTTCATCAAAAATTGAGCTAGGGAAGCATGGTGGACGAGTTGTCCGAGGCTCGTAACATCCGTCTTTTGCAGCCAATGTATGTAAGCCGACCTGAGTAAAGAGAGAAGTTGAGAATGAAGGGAAGAACGGGGCTTTTGATCGGAAACCATCGCTCATCTCACGATCTCGAGTGTTCCATTGTTCACGCCGAGAGGCGGAGAGGGGCCGGACTTTCCCAAAGCGCCGGGGTTTGCTCACTTTTCTAAGCCGTTTTGCGCCTACTGATCTAAAAAAATTTGCTCCGGCGGCAGACCAACCCTGCCTTGGAGGTTCCTAATCGATGCCTGCAGGGTAGTGTCTATCCAGAGTCCCTCCACTAGCTATGCCATTGTATCAACCCCGCGTCGGTGTCTCAACCAGGACGCGACGGCTCCCAAACCCGGTCTGGAATTACCTTAACCATATCTCGACGATGCCTGTTCGGACCGCGATAAAAAATGCCTGTTTCTAGTTTCCCCGAGAATGCCGCGTAGGTCGGAAGAGGCTTAACCTCCGCAACGAGGTCTAACGTCGAATACCAACTGCGGACCGCGGCAAACAGCTCCACCCCAGCCGTGGGATCCCCCTATCCCCAGCGGTTGCAAAAAATGTGCTGGCCTCCGGAGAGGGACTCAAAAAGCGCATCACACTTCCAGGGCCGGCATCAGAAAGCCGAATGAGGACTCGAGATAAGGCACCTTTATACAGGCTGTGCGATGTGATAAAACGATTATCAGGACGTTATCATTCCCGCCATTTACCATTTCTTTTCATGTCTGCTCGCCACTGTCAAGCGGTAAAGGACGAAGTACGAAGCCTCCCGGACAACTCGTCCACCATGAGCCGGCTCGAAACTGTTGCGAAGCCATAACGATTCCAGAAGTTCTTGCGGTACTGTTTACATCATTGGAATCGGTATGGGCCGTTGCTGTTCAAGATAGGCGGAAAAAACAGAAAAACGATTTTTATCGTGAACACTACCTTTAACCATATCTCTCGACGATGCCTGATTCGGACCGCGACGGTGCCTGAATCTAGCTGCCCCCCCCCCCCAGAAAGCCCCGCCCAGGTCCGGACAAGGGCTTAACCTTCGCCGAGGTCTGCGGTGAGGCACCCCCAGCCGTGGGATCCCCTATCCCCCACTGGCCAAAAATATGCTGGCCTCCGGAGAAGAAGGACTCGAGAGTCACCTTCCAGGGCCGGCATCAGAATTTCAGGCATGAGGACAGGTGAGATGAGGCCCCGGTCAGAAAGTTGGTGCTATTTGCATCTATGGCCCCCGCAATCCCACACCTCCAAAAACACCCCCGCACCTAGCACCCACCGGTCGATACGTAATGTTTGAAATGATGTTAGTGAGGTTGAGAAAAAATCACTCGATGTAATCCAAGCTAGAATATGACCGATGATTACGTGCATTAGTAGGATTGCACCTGTTCGGCATGAAAAGGATAGTAAAAAGCGGCAAAGGTGGAAGTAACGGAAGGTAGCAGTAGGGTTAGCTTTCCAGTGACACGCAATGTTTTATCATTGACCCCGCCCGCACCAGATTTTCTCATCCACGTATTGCATGGATATCGACCGCGTCGGATTACATCGAGTGATTTTCTCAACCTCACTCCATCATTTTAAAATATACGCGTATCGACCGGGAAGTGTGTGGGGGAATTCCCAGTGTTAGAAGTGCAGAGGGGTGTCTGAAGGAGTGCGGGGGGATACGGCGAGTGATTTTCTCAGCTTCACCTCACCATGTTGTTCATACGTATCGACAGGGTGGGTGTTGGGGGGTGTTGTGGGGTGCGGGGGGGGATACACCGAGTGATTTTTGCATCCAATTTCCAATGCATTCTGTGTGTATCGACCGGGCTGGAGACGTCGGCTCATCCAACTATGACCGGGGCCTGAGGCACCTTTTATACCGGCTGTGCATGTGATAAACTTATCAGGACGTTATCATTCGCTTTACCATTTCTTTCATGTCTGCCACTGTAGCGGTGGCGTTGCGGCGATATCGCGGAGCCGGCCCGAAACTGTTGCGAAGCCCACGATTCGCTATCGCGGTACTGTTCATTATTGCGGTGCCGTTGCTGTTCTGTTACGGACAAGAAGGAATCTTCCAAGATTGCGAAGCCGTTGCTACAGTGTCGCGGCACGGGCTCGGATCACTGTGCCGTTGCTACATCGGCCCGGCACATTCCCGGCTTGCGGTGCCGTCCCGCCACTGTCAATGCAAATTTTCTCAGAGTTGGTAGCTTTTCGCCCCGTTTCTTCGACGCTGTCCTGCTGCTGAAAGCCACGAGAAGCGTTTGTCATGGAAAATTCGAGGGTGAAGTCTATCGTGAACAGTGCCTTTAACTTCGAATTTCTAAGTACATTCAAAGACCCTAAGGGTTCAAATTCCAGCTGCCCATTTCAGCTCGATCTGACACTCTTTGGCTTCCTCTACGCCGATCGTGAACGCACCGCGATACAAGGTAAAACCTTCTTACTTGAGATGCTGTGCTATCTGAACGAACTGGACTGGACTATTCCGCAGCAGAGTTTCAAAAGTAGTTTGCTTCTTCATAAGTAGAATATCCTTCTTCTCCCTTTAAACAGGTTTGAGTTTCAACCAGGCATTTTTTCAATGATTTCATACCGTACGACAGTACCTCATGTGTGCCCACGGAAGACTGCCACGCATTTCTGCTAACACGTACAACACGCTCCACAGATCGTCCACCCTGCCCTGTTCGCCCTTATCGTGTGTGCTTATGGAGCAATATCTTGTCGTACCGCTGGAAGAGATACGTGAGGTGAGCTGCAAAGGCACAACTCTAAGTTAGGAATGCATTGAAGCGACAGCTCACCGAAATAATGCCCGAGATCGTGGGCGTCTCATTGAAAGCTTCTTATCCTCCCCATGCACTATGAACTCACGGGCAAGACCAAAATCTAGTATGTGCAAATACCGATAGTCCGGCGTCCCGACTCGTCCAACAGCTATGTTGGCTGGTTTCAGATCCCGATGAACAAACCCGATCTGAATTTGAACAGGTATGAGAAATATTTTCTGGGTCAACCACATAAGTTAGAACACAACCGAGCTCTGCCTTGGTAGTGTGAACTCTTTGGTAAGGGCTAAAGTTACGGGTTAAGTCACCCTTTGGCAAAAAAGGCAATATCTCCTTTTAACTGACGAGTGCATATAGTCTTGTGTATCAAAGCGCATACATCTGCAGACAAAGCAGAAGCGGGTCGGCCGAAGATAAATACACACGAAACTCAATGCCACCCGCTAGCCACCGGTTGAGCGAAAGTGATAGGGTTGCAGAGAGGTTGATGCACCTATCTCAAATCAACCGCTTTTGCTCCGTCTGTAGATGTCTACGTTTTGGTGAGCTATCGAGTTGATCCATAATTATGGAACGTTTTTTAAGAATATTTTTATTCAACAGAACGGTTGTTATCGGAATGCTCGTGGGGACCCACCCAACCATTTTCAACGCTTTGAGAAGCTTTTTGAGGTTCACGACCGTGGATTGATTGACCTTGAAGTCTTCAGTCATTGAATTTAGTGTAAAGAGTAGTTTGCTCGTTCCAAATCAGGTGATACCAGCGGGACTGTCCCAAACGGGGGGGGGGCACCCACGATTCAGGAGAGAAATGAAATGAAACACAGATCGGCAACGCTATCAATCGAATCGAATCATCTTTCATAGGAAATTTTGTTCATTCCCATGCATAAATCTTGGGTGGCCTCCCTCTGTCTAGGATAGATTACTTTTCGAGGTTGACGATCATGTATTGATTGGCCTTAAAGTTTTCAGCCATCATTCGTGTTGTCATGCAGGGACTATCTTAGACGGGGGGCACCCAAGATATTCTCATAGAAATGAATGGAGAACTTGACAAAGGATACTTGATGCTGCTATCATTCATTGTTGTTGTTGAAATTCTAGAGAAATACATTGATTGATAGCTTTATAGATCGTTGGTTCATTTCATGGTGCTCTTTCGGAATAGATGACCCACTAAGTAATACAATGAAACAAGCAAATGTTTGGGCTTAACCGACCGCTCGGTTGGTCACATCAAACAGTTCGATGTGTTTGAAAAAGGCTTAACCATTCGACGGCTCTAGTGGAATGAACATTTCTCCTAAAATTTTTCAAATGGGTCGTCTATTCCGAAAGGGTACCCATTTCATTTCTGACTTGAATCTTGAGTGCCCCCCCCGTCTAGGACAGTCCCGTCATGCCCTCGTCCTCTTCCACGACAGCCCGATCTTCGAAATCCGGTGGCCAACCTCTTTCTGGCTTCTCAGACGAAGATTTCGGATCTCCCCCGCTGTTTTTGTGCGGGGGAGGTCCGAAATCCCTTGCGCGCGAGGTCCCCCGCAAGATTTTTGGGGCGGGGTTCACATAGGAACAACCGGGGGAGTAGAATCGGAGCTCCCGAGGGTGCTGGCGATGTCAGGATCATCAACATGTTTGGACAAAGGTTTCAACAATGTTGCTGATATAAAAGGCTTCTCACCTCACAGTGTGCCTCAGTCGGCTTTTCGGAGCCGGACCTGGAAGGTGGCCTCGAGTCACTTGCCAGAAGATCCACCAGATGACGGAGGATAATATTGGTTGCCGAGGGGAGGGGGATCTCTTCACGGCGGGGGGGGGAAGGGGTGGTTCCCAACTGTGGGTCCATATCCCCACGGTCCACAGTGGGGTGCACCCCACCGTGAAATCTGGCGGTGGAACCACCACCCCCCTCCCCCCGTGGGTATGAAAAAAGGGGTCACCCCGATAGTGTCGAGGCTGAGCAGAGCCCATGCCGCTAATGGGGAATGGGGGACACCCGAGATAGTATCGCGGCTGGACTCCCTTTCTATCGGGACTCTCCCGCTGGTTCGTTTGAAGCTGCCGAGATGGTGTGCCGGCGGAGTATCCCCGTCTCCCTCAGGAGGTCCGAGATTTTCGTCTGAGTTCTTCTCCAAGCTGGCATCACCTGATTTGAAACAAGCAAACCACTCCCTACATTACATTTCGCTGATTGCTTCTTTGGCAAAAAGTTCGTTGAGATCGCGAAATGACTGGACTGCGGTCCATCCTTCCTCGTAGTGGTAGAGCACAATATGGCGAATATTAGAGTGATATTCGAGACGCATTTTCAAACAAAATATTGAGGATTATTTTTATATAAACATTGAGGACGAAACGCCAATTTTTACTAAAAAAACGCGTTAATAAAAACGTTCCACAATTATGCATCAACCCAATACGTAGACTATAGTGTTCGCGCAATCATTTTAGTCTGGTGAATGGATGGGGCTGCGACGGTAGATCACTCCGCAAAAAAATCGAAACCCCATTCTCCAGTGAAGCCGCCAACCCTGCACGGCCAGCCGCCTTGTCCATGCGTCAGGCTAAAACGATAATGGAAACCATACAATCGCTCTACTCAGAAAAATGAAAACATGTTAAATGTAATATAAAGTGTAGGATACTTGAGACATTCAAGTATATTACCTTTATATCGCATGTAACCTACACTTCTATTACATGTAACATACACTTATATTACATGTAACATACACTGATATTTCATGTCACTTATTGAAAACTGCAAGTTGAAGCTCGATGCTTTAAGGGTTGGAGATGCAAGTTCCAGGCCACCGCTTCAGGTACGAATCAGCGAGCTTTAAGCTCTTTTGGACATCCCAGGAGCTTAAAAATAGCTGCTTCATGATTGAAGCAGCAAGCTTGAATCCCGCAGCTTCCTACAAGAAACAGTGGGCTTAGCCTTGCTCAGAAAATATTGTATGTCGTTCCCTCTAATCCTCCACTCGATTAATACGGATCATGAGGAGCGAGAGATCAACGACTCGGCCAGGGCGAGTGACCACCCTGTCGAAAGTCAATGCAATGGGCCTGCGCTCATGGGTAAGGTATGAGGCGGCCCGTATGCTGTGCAGATTTGCAGGTGTTCAGCATAGGCTCTCAGTTTCTGAAGATATTTGAATTATGTTACACTTATACTACATGTAATTTACTTGAGTAGAGATAATTCACATGTAACTTACATTGACGGAGATGTATTACAAGTATATTGTAATCGTCTCTTATGTTACAAGTATTATGTTTTCACCATCAAAAACATATTACGTGCGACATCTGGCTTGCGAGCGAGGGACCGATATATTACATGTAACATACATCGGTCGAGATAATTTGCTAGTAATATACATTGGCCAATTAATATTACATGTATGTTAATTCAGGCCTTTTATTTTACATGTAATATGTTTTCATTTTTCTGAGTAGTAAGCTGAGCAGAGTAGCAAACCTAACCCAATCAGGGGTGACTGACAGCAGACCAGGGCGCCAGTGAAGACACTGCGAGTCGAGATGGTGGAACTATAGTAGCAGAGATGACAGGGCAGAGACGCAGAGGAATGCTAAAGAGCATTTCCGCCGCTGTTTCTCGAACAAGGTGATGGAAAGCCAACGTGCCCTCATGCAAAATCTGATGTGCATCATATTTGTTGTTCGAATCATCAAAACCAACATCATGGATCTGCTTCACGCCGAAGAGAACATTAATGCCGACGCGTGCTTGTGTTGATATGCTAGAGTTTCTTCCCATTTTCCTGTAAGTAAAGTTTCACTTTCGGCTGTGACATTAATCATTCACCTACTGTTCACCTTTGTAATTGTCCTAAACTATCACCGAGTAACGTCATTACCATATAACAATAAAGTTCTTTCTTTCCTGAGTGTATTAATTGCGGCACATGTGGCCGTCCTCTTAACCGACTGAGAATCTGAAACTTTCTGTATTGCCAAGAGAAATGTGCAGCTAAAGAGCTTCGGATTACCTGCACTTCCAATTTCAAAACTGTTCCTCCAGCTACAAAATTTGATTCAGCTTTCAGAGCGGCCTATAATGGTTAGGCGGAGTTATAACTTAATCGGATGCTTAAGATCGAAAAAAATTTCATTTTCAAGACTGAATCATGAGTGGCCTTTCGCGTCCTCAGGTTGAAAATTTGGGCTGATATCATATGCCTGATAGCCTCTGCCAGCGCATAGCTAGATGCCTCACACGGAAACCGAAGATGCCCAGGGTTTCAGATGCATCTAGTCTAATTTTGACCCGAGATTTTACGTAAATTACGGAAAAATGGTGAAGTTGGTGAAATTTTAGCTACAGCGCCCGAATATTCTACGTAATTTCTCGTTACGGCACCCGCATATTCTACGCGAATTCTCGTTACATCAGTCGGCCGATCGACCCACCCATTCATGATCCGTACTAGAAAGCCGATCCCAGCTGCGATCGACAGCATCGCCGTTTCTTCCCCACGGCCTGCAGCATCCTAATGGTCAAATTTTTCCTCAACATGGTCTCCTAGAGAGCGACACCGAGCCACCCTCCACGACCGGCCACAGAGTGTCGAGTAATCACTCAGTGAGATGACTGGACCAACACTGTACGAACGGCATCCCTGCTTTCCGCGTAGTCAGCGCGGGTTTAAGATTGCATTTCAACACAGGCTGTCGCTAAACCCGTGAATTCTCGCTACAAAATTATAGCGAGAATATACGGGTTTAGCGACAGAGAGATCAATGTATCGAATGTAGCCTTCGTTTTTACGTAGAATACGCGTAGAATTTGCACCCTTCTACCGTCTACACAAGAATATGCGGGTTTTAGCTATCGTAGCTAAAACCCGTAGATTCTCGCTACATGGAACGGGGCGGCGTTACAGGCCGCGCCCTTGGAGGCATCTAGCTACGCGTTGGCAGAGGCGTTACCCACTCTTCTCAGAACGTCGGAGGGCCGCGCCCCGTACCCACCACTCAGCGAGGCGGGGCCCCCCTCCGCGCCTGGCGCCTTACAGGGGCGGCATGCACGTACGCGGCGGGTTAGGTCGGGGTTAGGCAGGGTTTGGGGCGTCGGCGCGTTTGATCATTGCTGTGCGAGTTCTGGAGATAATCAATAGTTGAGGTTTCAAAGGGGTTTCGGCTGCCCACCTTCGTTCGTAGGGTTTGCGAGGGACCATTTTTCAGTGCTAGCCTAACCCCCTCTCAGCCCTCGCGCCGCTATCATTAAACGCGCCGACGCTTCCAAACCTACTGCTAACCCCAACTAACCCGCCGCGTACGTGCATGCCGCCCCAGGTCCCGCCCCAGCCCCATGACTCATAATGGGCGACAAGCACGCTCATGCCGATCATTTTCAGGGCTACCGTAACCCTCCTTTAAAATTTTTCAAGTGTCAGCATCTTAATAGCCAACAAACATGTTTGCACAATTTCGACCTCCTCAGCCACTCCCCAGTAGAAGCTTCTCCGAAGAGCAAACGTGTGTGAATGAATACATACCGCTCCCTCCGCTCTTTTATACCACTTCCCAGCATGTTATGAGCGTGTGTTTACATTCGTGATCATGTTTTCTTCAAGGAGAATGGTTACGTGTAGCCCTGCGGAGAAAAAGTGATCGGCATGGGAGCGTGCTTTTTAATGGGCGCGACGCCCGGACATCCCAAGCAAAAGGGCGCGGGGCCCGGGCAGAACTTCTCCGCGGTGTCATCGCTCAAATGATTGATTCCTTGTATAACGATCTCCGGGAACCACCTCTCTCATACCCTGGGCGGGTGCTATACCCTTCTCCATAATTTTCCAAACCCCATGGTGGGTGTCCCATTCAAGTCTAATCGATAGACTGGGGAACTTTCCTTACTGCCTTCCCGCGAAGTGCGCGATGATGTAAGTACTAACTCAGTAGTGCCTGCAGTGAAGTCACCACAAAATTGTGCTCTGTATGTGGCACGGGTTTGATTCTGGCGTTCAACGTGTAATGCGATTTGCCCGAGCGAACATGTTTTCCTCTCTTTCAAAATTTCCCTGCAGGACCAGGCTAACGAAATTTGGTGGCGCCCCCGCCTCGCGCCTAATGATTTTCCGCACGCAAAGCATGGCCCCCGCCGCTCGCCCTTAGTCGAAATTTCTCGGGCACACGGCCCTCCGACCTTCTGAGTTTGTGCCGCTGGCTACCTATGATCTCTGCTTTCTGTGGGTTAGTGTGGTTACGCTACTCAGACAGTAGGTGCGGGTGGATCGCTGGCTTTGGGCGGGCGGATCGACATCCCTCAGTAAACTCCAAATACCGTGCGGTACCGATTGCCACGATAGCCGTAAAATGGCGTGTGTGATGGTGTAGATGCAGAATCCATGGTAACAGCGACGCCTATTTTATTGATTAGCTGCGGAAATCTTGAAAAAACTTTCACGTCTCCTTCGGAAAGCGGTAATTTCAGGTAGAAATGTTCATGAAAGTGGCAGTGAAATGTGACTGAGAGTTTATAAGGGTACTGGCTTGGTAATTGAAGGGATTTTGGGTAATCAGACAAGAATTTCAACCTCGTTTGTTATCTATTCACTCTGACTATAGGGCTGCTCGGTTTCATTTCTTCAATCAAGTTTTACGACCCAACAGTAAGGATCGGCCCACACCCGAAGTTTTCCTTCCTAGCCGATTTTGGTTTTAAATGTTTTTTCGAATCGCAGCCAACACTTAAATCAACCTCCACCCGGGGATTACCTCCTTTGCGCTAACGGTGCAGCCGAAGGCTACTGCGTCCATCAGGGTCTCAAATGATTTAAACCACTCCCGAATTGCAGCCAACACTGAAATCAGCCTCCACCCGGGGATTACCTCCCTTGCCTGATGGTGCAGCCGAAGGCTGCACCGTCCATCCAGGGTTTCAAATGATTTAAACCACTCCGAATTGCAGCGAACACTGAAATCAGCCTCCCACCCGGGAGTTACCTCCCGCTTGCCTGATGGTGCAGTCGAAGGCTGCACCGTCCATCCAGGAGTCTCAAATGATTTAAACCACTCCGAATTGCAGCCAACACTGAAAATCAGCCCCCACCCGGGGATTACCTTCCCTTGCCTGATGGTGCAGCCGAAGGCTTACTAAATCCACATCCAGGGTTTTCAAATGATTTAAACCACTCCGAATTGCAGCCAACACTGAAATCAGCCTCCACACGGGGAATACCTCCCTTGCCTGATGGTGCAGCCGAAGGCTGCCACAAATCCATCCAGGGTCTCAAATGATTTAAACCACTCCGAATTGCAGCCAACACTGAAATCAGCCCCCACCAGGGGATTACCTCCCTTGCCTGATGGTGCAGCCGAAGGCTACAAGTCCATCCAGGGTTTCAAATGATTTAAACCACTCCGAATTGCAGCAGACACTGAAATCAGCCTCCACCCGGGGATTACCTCCCTTGCCTGATGGTGCAGCCGAAGGCTGCACCGTCCATCAGGGTTTCAAATGATTTAAACCACTCCGAATTGCAGCCAACACTAAAATCAGCCCCCATTCGGGAATTACCTCCTTTGCCTAACGGTGCAGCCGAAGGCTGCACAAATCCATCAGAGAGTTTTCAAATGATTTAAACCACTCCGAATTTGCAGCCAACACTGAAATCAGCCTTCATCCGGATATTACCTCCCTTGCCTGATGTGTTTGCAGCCGAAGGCTGCACCGTCCATCCAGGGTTTCAAATGATTTAAACCACTCCCGAATTGCAGCCAACACTAAAATCAGCCCCCATCCGGGGATTACCTCCCTTTGCCTAACGGTGCAGCCGAGGCTGCACAAATCCATCAAGGTCTCAAATGATTTAAACCACTTCGAATTGCAGCCAACACTATGAAATCAGCCTCCACCCGGGATTACCTCTCTTGCCTGATGGTGCAGCCGAAGGCTGCACCGTCCATCCAGGGTTTCAAATGATTTAAACCACTCCGAATTGCAGCCAACACTGAAATCAGCCTCCACCCGGATATTACCTCCCTTGCCTGACGGTGCAGCCGAAGGCTGCACCGTCCATCCAGAAGGTCTCAAATGATTTAAACCACTCCGAAATTTGCAGCCAACACTGAAATCAGCCTCCACATCCGGGGATTACCACTCCCTTGCCTGACAGATTGCAGCCGAAAGCTTGCACCCTAGTCCATCCAGGGTCTCAAATGATTTAAACCACTCCGAATTTTGCAGCCAACACTAAAATCAGCCCCATCCGGGGATTACCTCCCTTGCCTAACGGTGCAGCCGAAGCTGCACCGTCCATCCAGGGTCTCAAATGATTTAAACCACTCCGAATTGCAGCCAACACTAAAATCAGCCCCCATCCGAGGATTACCTCCTTTGCCTAACGGTGCAGCCGAAGGCTGCACTACAAATCCATCAGGAGTCTCAAATGATTTAAACCACTCCGAATTGCAGCCAACACTACAAGAAATCAGCCTCCATCCGGGGATTACCTCCCTTGCCTGACGGTGCAGCCGAAGGCTGCACTGTCACATCAGGGTCTCAAATGATTCAAACCACTCCGAATTGCAGCCAACACTAAAATCAGCCCCCATCCGGGGATTACCTCCTTTGCCTAACGGTGCAGCCGAAGGCTACACAATCCATCCAGGGTTTCAAATGATTTAAACCACTCCGAATTGCAGCCAACACTAAAATCAGCCCCATCCGGGGATTACCTACCCTTTGCCTAACGGTGCAGCCGAAGGCTACTAGTCCATCAGGAGTTTCAAATGATTTAAACCACTCCCGAATTGCAGCCAACACTGAAATCAGCCTCCACCCGGATATTACACCTCCCTTGCCTGATGTTGCAGCCGAAGGCTACCGTCCATCCAGGGTTTCAAATGATTTAAACCACTCCGAATTTTGCAGCCAACACTAAATCAGCCCCCATCCGGGGATTACCTCCCTTGCCTAACAGTGGTGCAGCCGAAGGCTACTCAAATCCATCCAGAGGTTTCAAATGATTTAAACCACTCCGAACTTCAGCCAACACTAAAATCAGCCCCCATCCGGGGATTACCTCCCTTTGCCTAACGGTGCAGCCGAAGGCTACTGCGTCCATCAGGTCTCAAATGATTTAAACCACTCCGAATTGCAGCCAACACTGAAATCAGCCTCCACCCGGGGATTACCTCCCTTGCCTGATGGTGCAGCCGAAGGCTACACAAATCCATCCAGGGTTTCAAATGATTTAAGCCACTCCGAATTGCAGCCAACACTGAAATCAGCCTCCACCCGGGGATTACCTCCCTTGCCTGATGGTGCAGCCGAAGGCTGCACCGTCCATCCAGGGTCTCAAATGATTTAAACCACTCCGAATTGCAGCCAACACTGAAATCAGCCTCCACACGGGGAAATACCTCCCTTGCCTTATGGTGCGGCCGAAGGCTGCACCGTCCACTCAAGGTCTCAAATGACTCAAACCACACCAAATTGCAGCCAACACTAAAATCAGCCCCCACCCGGAGATTACCTCCCTTGCCTGATGGTGCAGCCGAAGGCTGCACTGCGTCCATCAGGGTTCAAATGATTTAAACCACTCCGAATTGCAGCCAACACTGAAATCAGCCCCCATCCGGGATTACCTCCTTTGCCTGACGGTGCAGCCGAAGGCTTTACAAATCCATCAAGTCTCAAATGATTTAAACCACTCCGAATTGCAGCCAACACTGAAATCAGCCTCCACCCGTGGATTACCTCCCTTGCCTGATGGTGCAGCCGAAGGCTGCACGTCCATCCAGGGTTTCAAATGATTTAAACCACTCCGAATTGCAGCCAACACTGAAATCAGCCTCCGCAGGGATTACCTCCCTTGCCTGATGGTGCAGCCGAAGGCTGCTGGTCCATCCAGGGTCTCAAATGATTTAAACCACTCCGAAGTGCAGCCAACACTGAAATCAGCCTCCACACTGGGAATACCTCCCTTGCCTGATGGTGCAGCCGAAGGCTACACAATCCATCCAGGGTCTCAAATGATTTAAACCACTCCGAATTGCAGCCAACACTGAAATCAGCCTCACCCGGGGATTACCTCCCTTGCCTGATGGTGCAGCCGAAGGCTACTGCGTCCATCCAGGGTTTCAAATGATTTAAACCACTCCGGGTGCAGCCAACTTTGAAATCAGCCCCATCCGGGGATTACCTCCCTTTGCTAACGGTGCAGCCGAAGGCTGCACAGTCCATCAGGAGTTTCAAATGATTTAAACCACTCCGAATTGCAGCCAACACTAAAATCAGCCCCCATCCGGGATTACCTCCCTTTGCCTAACAGGTGCAGCCGAAGGCTGCACCAGTCCATCAGGGTTTCAAATGATTTTAAACCACTCCGAACTTCAGCCAACACTAAAATCAGCCCCCATCCGGGGATTACCTCCTTTGCCTAACAGGTGCAGCCGAAGGCTGCAAAGTCCATCAGGAGTCTCAAATGATTTAAACCACTCCGAATTGCAGCCAACACTGAAATCAGCCTCCACCCGGGATTACCTCCCTTGCCTTATGGTGCGGCCGAAGGCTGCACCGTCCATCCAGGGTTTCAAATGATTTAAACCACTCCGAATTGCAGCCAACACTGAAATCAGCCTCCACCCGGGGATTACCTCCCTTGCCTGATGGTGCAGCCGAAGGCTACAAAATACATCAGGGTCTCAAATGATTTAAACCACTCCGAATTGCAGCCAACACTGAAATCAGCCTCCACACGGGGAATACCTCCCTTGCCTGATGGTGCAGCCGAAGGCTGCACAAATCCATCAGAGGTCTCAAATGATTTAAACCACTCCGGGTGCAGCCAACACTGAAATCAGCCTCCACCCGGGGATTACCTCCCTTGCCTGATGTGGTGCAGCCGAAGGCTGCACCGTCCATCAGAGGTTTCAAATGATTTAAACCACTCCGAATTGCAGCCAACACTGAAATCAGCCCCATCCGGGGATTACCTCCTTTGCCTAACGGTGCAGCCGAAGGCTGCAAATCCATCAGGGTCTCAAATGATTTAAACCACTCCGAATTGCAGCCAACACTGAAATCAGCCTCCACCCGTGGATTACCTCCCTTGCCTGATGGTGCAGCCGAAGGCTGCACAAATCCATCCAGGGTTTCAAATGATTTAAACCACTCCGAATTGCAGCCAACACTGAAATCAGCCTCCACCCGGGGATTACCTCCCTTGCCTGATGGTGCAGCCGAAGGCTGCACCGTCCATCAGGGTCTCAAATGATTTAAACCACTCCGAATTGCAGCCAACACTGAAATCAGCCTCCACACGAGGAATACCTCCCTTGCCTGATGGTGCAGCCGAAGGCTGCGTCCATCCAGGGTCTCAAATGATTTAAACCACTCCGAATTGCAGCCAACACTGAAATCAGCCTCCACCCGGGGATTACCTCACTTGCCTGATGGTGCAGCCGAAGGCTGCACAAATCCATCAGGGTTTCAAATGATTTAAACCACTCCGAATTGCAGCCAACACTGAGAAATCAGCCCCCATCCGGGGATTACCTCCTTTGCCTAACGGTGCAGCCGAAGGCTGCACAAATCCATCAGGAGTTTCAAATGATTTAAACCACTCCGAATTGCAGCCAACACTAAATCAGCCCCCATCCGGGGATTACCTCCTTTGCCTAACGGTGCAGCCGAAGGCTGCACAAGTCCCATCAGGGTTTCAAATGATTTAAACCACTCCGAATTGCAGCCAACACTGAAATCAGCCTCCACCCGGATATTACCTCCCTTGCCTGATGTTGCAGCCGAAGGCTGCACCGTCCATCAGGGTTTCAAATGATTTAAACCACTCCGAATTGCAGCCAACACTAAATCAGCCCCCATCCGGGGATTACCTCCTTTGCCTGATGGTGCAGCCGAAGGCTACAAATCCATCCAGGGTCTCAAATGATTTAAACCACTCCGAATTGCAGCCAACACTGAAATCAGCCTCCATCCGGGGATTACCTCCCTTGCCTGACGGTGCAGCCGAAGGCTGCACCGTCCATCCAGGGTCTCAAATGATTCAAACCACTCCCGGGTGCAGCCAACACTGAAATCAGCCTCCATCCGGGGATTACCTCCCTTGCCTGACAGTTGCAGCCGAAGGCTGCAAATCCATCAGGGTCTCAAATGATTTAAACCACTCCGAATTGCAGCCAACACTAAAATCAGCCTCCATCCGGGGATTACCTCCCTTGCCTGACGGTGCAGCCGAAGGCTGCCCCGTCCATCCAGGGTTTCAAATGATTTAAACCACTCCGAATTGCGGCCAACACTAAAATCAGCCCCCACCCGGGGATTACCTCCCTTGCCTGACGGTGCAGCCGAAGGCTGCACGGTTCATCCAGGGTTTCAAATGATTTAAACCACTCCGAATTGCAGCCAACACTAAAATCAGCCCCCATCCGGGGATTACCTCCTTTGCCTAACGGGGCAGCCGAAGGCTGCACCAGTCCATCAGGGTTTCAAATGATTTAAACCACTCCGAATTTCACCCAACACTAAAATCAGCCCCCATCCGGGGATTACCTCCTTTGCCTAACGGTGCAGCCGAAGGCTGCGCCGTCCATCCAGGGTCTCAAATGATTTAAACCACTCCGAATTTCAGCCAACACTAAAATCAGCCCCCATCCGGGGATTACCTCCTTGCCTAACGGTGCAGCCGAAGGCTGTACAAATCCATCCAGGGTTTCAAATGATTTAAACCACTCCGAAGTGCAGCCAACACTGAAATCAGCCTCCACCCGGGGATTACCTCCCTTGCCTGATGGTGCAGCCGAAAGCTGCAAATCCATCCAGGGTTTCAAATGATTTAAACCACTCCGAATTGCAGCCAACACTAAAATCAGCCCCCATCCGGGGATTACCTCCTTGCCTAACGGTGCAGCCGAAGGCTACTAAATCCCATCAGGGTTTCAAATGATTTAAACCACTCCGAATTTCAGCCAACACTAAAATCAGCCCCCATACGGGGATTACCTCCTTGCCTAACGGTGCAGCCGAAGGCTACACTGTCCATCAGGGTTTCAAATGATTTAAACCACTCCGAATTTCAGCCAACACTAAAATCAGCCCCCATCCGGGGATTACCTCCTTTGCTAACGGTGCAGCCGAAGGCTTTCGTCCATCAGGGTTTCAAATGATTTAAACCACTCCGAATTGCAGCCAACACTGAAATCAGCCTCCACCCGGGGATTACCTCCCTTGCCTGATGGTGCAGCCGAAGGCTGCACCGTCCATCAGGGTTTCAAATGATTTAAACCACTCCGAATTGCAGCCAACACTGAAATCAGCCTCCACCCGGGGATTACCTCCCTTGCCTGATGGTGCAGCCGAAGGCTACAAAATCCATCCAGGGTCTCAAATGATTTAAACCACTCCGAATTGCAGCCAACACTGAAATCAGCCTCCATCCGGGATTACCTCCCTTGCCTGACGGTGCAGCCGAAGGCTGCACAAATCCATCCAGGGTCTCAAATGATTTAAACCACTCCGAATTGCAGCCAACACTGAAATCAGCCTCCATCCGGGGATTACCTCCCTTGCCTGACGGTGCAGCCGAAGGCTGCACAAATCCATTCAGGGTCTTAAATGATTTAAACCACTCCGAATTGCAGCCAACACTGAAATCAGCCTCCACCCGGGGATTACCTCCCTTGCCTGACGGTGCAGCCGAAGGCTGCACCGTCCATCCAGGGTCTCAAACGATTTAAACCACTCCGAATTGCAGCCAACACTGAAATGAGCCCCCACCCGGGGATTACCTCCCTTGCCTGATGTTGCAGCCGAGAGGCTGTACCGTCCATCAGGGTTTCAAATGATTTTAAACCACTCCGAATTGCAGCCAACACTAAAATCAGCCCCCATCCGGGGATTACCTCCCTTTGCCTGATGGTGCAGCCGAAGGCTACACCGTCCATCCAGGGTCTCAAATGATTTAAACCACTCCGAATTGCAGCCAACACTGAAATCAGCCTCCATCCGGAGGATTACCTCCCTTGCCTGACGGTGCAGCCGAAGGCTACACCGTCCATCCAGGGTCTCAAATGATTTAAACCACTCCGAATTGCAGCCAACACTGAAATCAGCCTCCATCCGGGGATTACCTCCCTTGCCTGACGGTGCAGCCAGAAGGCTGCACCGTCCATCCAGGGTCTCAAATGATTTAAACCACTCCGAATTGCAGCCAACACTGAAATCAGCCTCCATCCGGGGATTACCTCCACTGCCTGACGGTGCAGCCGAAGGCTACTACGTCCATCAAGGGTCTCAAATGATTTAAACCACTCCGAATTGCAGCCAACACTGAAATGAGCCCCCACCCGGGGATTACCTCCCTTGCCTGACAGGTGCAGCCGAAGGCTGCACCGTCCATCCAGGGTTTCAAATGATTTAAACCACTCCATTGCAGCCAACACTAAAATCAGCCCCCATCCGGGGATTACCTCCTTTGCCTAACGGTGCAGCCGAAGGCTACACTCGTCCATCCAAGGTTTCAAATGATTTAAACCACTCCGAATTGCAGCCAACACTGAAATCAGCCCCCACCCGGGGATTACCTCCCTTGCCTGATGGTGCAGCCGAAGGCTACACCCTCCATCCAGGCTTTCAAATGATTTACACCACTCCGAATTGCACCCAACACTAAAATCAGCCCCCATCCGGGGATTACCTCCTTTGCCTAACGGTGCAGCCGAAGGCTGCACCGTCCATCCAGGGTTTCAAATGATTTAAACCACTCCGAATTGCAGCCAACACTGAAATCAGCCTCCACCCGGGGATTACCTCCCTTGCCTGATGGTGCAGCCGAAGGCTGCACCGTCCATCCAGGGTTTCAAATGATTTAAACCACTCCGAATTGCAGCCAACACTGAAATCAGCCCCCATCCGGGGATTACCTCCTTTGCCTAACGGTGCAGCCGAAGGCTGCACCGTCCATCCAGGGTTTCAAATGATTTAAACCACTCCGAATTGCAGCCAACACTGAAATCAGCCTCCACCCGGGGATTACCTCCCTTGCCTGATGGTGCAGCCGAAGGCTGCACCGTCCATCCAGGGTCTCAAATGATTTAAACCACTCCGAATTGCAGCCAACACTGAAATCAGCCTCCATCCGGGGATTACCTCCCTTGCCTGATGGTGCAGCCGAAGGCTGCACAAATCCATCCAGGGTCTCAAATGATTTAAACCACTCCGAATTGCAGCCAACACTGAAATCAGCCTCCACACGGGGAATACCTCCCTTGCCTGATGGTGCAGCCGAAGGCTGCACCGTCCATCCAGGGTCTCAAATGATTTAAACCACTCCGAATTGCAGCCAACACTGAAATCAGCCTCCACCCGGGGATTACCTCCCTTGCCTGATGGTGCAGCCGAAGGCTGCACCGTCCATCCAGGGTTTCAAATGATTTAAACCACTCCGAATTGCAGCCAACACTGAAATCAGCCTCCACCCGGGGATTACCTCCCTTGCCTGCTGGTGCAGCCGAAGGCTGCACAAATCCATCCAGGGTCTCAAATGATTTAAACCACTCTGAATTGCAGCCAACACTGAAATCAGCCTCCACCTGGGGATTACCTCCCTTGCTTGATCGTCCAGCCGAAGGCTGCCCCGTCCATCCAGGGTCTCAAATGATTTAAACCACTCCGAATTGCAGCCAACACTGAAATCAGCCTCCACACGGGGAATACCTCCCTTGCCTGATGGTGCAGCCGAAGGCTGCACCGTCCATCCAGGGTCTCAAATGATTTAAACCACTCCGAATTGCAGCCAACACTGAAATCAGCCTCCACCCGGGGATTACCTCCCTTGCCTGATGGGGCAGCCGAAGGCTGCAAATCCATCCAGGGTCTCAAATGATTTAAACCACTCCGAATTGCAGCCAACACTGAAATCAGCCTCCATCCGGGGATTACCTCCCTTGCCTGACGGTGCAGCCGAAGGCTGCACCGTCCATCCAGGGTCTCAAATGATTTAAACCACTCCGAATTGCAGCCAACACTAAAATCAGCCCCCATCCGGGGATTACCTCCTTTGCCTAACGGTGCAGCCGAAGGCTGCACCGTCCATCCAGGGTTTCAAATGATTTAAACCACTCCGAATTGCAGCCAACACTGAAATCAGCCTCCACCCGGATATTACCTCCCTTGCCTGATGTTGCAGCCGAAGGCTGCACCGTCCATCCAGGGTTTCAAATGATTTAAACCACTCCGAATTGCAGCCAACACTAAAATCAGCCCCCATCCGGGGATTACCTCCTTTGCCTAACGGTGCAGCCGAAGGCTGCACCGTCCATCCAGGGTTTCAAATGATTTAAACCACTCCGAATTGCAGCCAACACTAAAATCAGCCCCCATCCGGGGATTACCTCCTTTGCCTAACGGTGCAGCCGAAGGCTGCACCGTCCATCCAGGGTCTCAAATGATTTAAACCACTCCGAATTGCAGCCAACACTGAAATCAGCCTCCACCCGGGGATTACCTCCCTTGCCTGATGGTGCAGCCGAAGGCTGCACCGTCCATCCAGGGTCTCAAATGATTTAAACCACTCCGAATTGCAGCCAACACTGAAATCAGCCTCCACCCGGGGATTACCTCCCTTGCCTGATGGTGCAGCCGAAGGCTGCACCGTCCATCCAGGGTTTCAAATGATTTAAACCACTCCGAATTGCAGCCAACACTGAAATCAGCCTCCACCCGGGGAATACCTCCCTTGCCTGATGGTGCAGCCGAAGGCTCACACGTCCATCCAGGGTCTCAAATGATTTAAACCACTCCGAATCGCAGCCAACACTGAAATCAGCCCCCACCCAGGGATTACCTCCCTTGCCTGACAGGTGCAGCCAGAAGGCTGCACCGTCCATCCAGGGTCTCAAATGATTTAAACCACTCCGAATTGCAGCCAACACTGAAATCAGCCTCCATCCGGGGATTACCTCCCTTGCCTGATGGTGCAGCCGAAGGCTGCACCGTCCATCCAGGGTCTCAAATGATTTAAACCACTCCGAATTGCAGCCAACACTGAAATCAGCCTCCACCCGGGGATTACCTCCCTTGCCTGACGGTGCAGCCGAAGGCTGCACCGTCCATCCAGGGTCTCAAATGATTTAAACCACTCCGAATTGCAGCCAACACTGAAATCAGCCTCCACCCGGGGATTACCTCCCTTGCCTGATGGTGCAGCCGAAGGCTGCACCGTCCATCCAGGGTTTCAAATGATTTAAACCACTCCGAATTGCAGCCAACACTAAAATCAGCCCCCATCCGGGGATTACCTCCTTTGCCTGATGGTGCAGCCGAAGGCTGCACCGTCCATCCAGGGTCTCAAATGATTTAAACCACTCCGAATTGCAGCCAACACTGAAATCAGCCTCCACCCGGGGATTACCTCCCTTGCCTGATGGTGCAGCCGAAGGCTGCACCGTCCATCCAGGGTCTCAAATGATTTAAACCACTCCGAATTGCAGCCAACACTGAAATCAGCCTCCACACGGGGAATACCTCCCTTGCCTGATGGTGCAGCCGAAGGCTGCACCGTCCATCCAGGGTTTCAAATGATTTAAACCACTCCGAATTGCAGCCAACACTGAAATCAGCCTCCATCCGGGGATTACCTCCCTTGCCTGACGGTGCAGCCGAAGGCTGCACCGTCCATCCAGGGTCTCAAATGATTTAAACCACTCCGAATTGCAGCCAACACTGAAATGAGCCCCCACCCGGGGATTACCTCCCTTGCCTGACGGTGCAGCCGAAGGCTGCACCGTCCATCCAGGGTCTCAAATGATTTAAACCACTCCGAATTGCAGCCAACACTGAAATCAGCCTCCATCCGGGGATTACCTCCCTTGCCTGACGGTGCAGCCGAAGGTCAGTACACAAATCCATCCAGGGTCTCAAATGATTTAAACCACTCCGAATTGCAGCCAACACTGAAATCAGCCTCCATCCGGGGATTACCTCCCTTGCCTGACGGTGCAGCCGAAGGCTGCACCGTCCATCCAGGGTCTCAAATGATTTAAACCACTCCGAATTGCAGCCAACACTGAAATGAGCCCCCACCCGGGGATTACCTCCCTTGCCTGACGGTGCAGCCGAAGGCTGCACCGTCCATCCAGGGTCTCAAATGATTTAAACCACTCCGAATTGCAGCCAACACTGAAATCAGCCTCCACCCGGGGATTACCTCCCTTGCCTGATGGTGCAGCCGAAGGCTGCACCGTCCATCCAGGGTTTCAAATGATTTAAACCACTCCGAATTGCAGCCAACACTGAAATCAGCCTCCATCCGGGGATTACCTCCCTTGCCTGACGGTGCAGCCGAAGGCTGCACCGTCCATCCAGGGTCTCAAATGATTTAAACCACTCCGAATTGCAGCCAACACTGAAATCAGCCTCCATCCGGGGATTACCTCCCTTGCCTGACGGTGCAGCCGAAGGCTGCACCGTCCATCCAGGGTTTCAAATGATTTAAACCACTCCGAATTGCAGCCAACACTGAAATCAGCCTCCATCCGGGGATTACCTCCCTTGCCTGACGGTGCAGCCGAAGGCTGCACCGTCCATCCAGGGTCTCAAATGATTTAAACCACTCCGAATTGCAGCCAACACTGAAATCAGCCTCCATCCGGGGATTACCTCCCTTGCCTGACGGTGCAGCCGAAGGCTGCCACAAATCCATCCAGGGTCTCAAATGATTTAAACCACTCCGAATTGCAGCCAACACTGGAAATCAGCCTCCATCCGGGGGATTACCTCCCTTGCCTGACGGTGCAGCCGAAGGCTGCACCGTCCATCCAGGGTCTCAAATGATTTAAACCACTCCGAATTGCAGCCAACACTGAAATGAGCCCCCACCCGGATTACTCTCCCTTGCCTGACGGTGCAGCCGAAGGCTGCACCGTCCATCCAGGGTCTCAAATGATTTAAACCACTCCGAATTGCAGCCAACACTGAAATCAGCCTCCACCCGGGGATTACCTCCCTTGCCTGATGGTGCAGCCGAAGGCTGCTCCGTCCATCCAGGGTTTCAAATGATTTAAACCACTCCGAATTGCAGCCAACACTGAAATGAGCCCCCACCCGGGGATTACCTCCCTTGCCTGACGGTGCAGCCGAAGGCTGCACCGTCCATCCAGGGTTTAAAATGATTTAAACCACTCCGAATTGCAGCCAACACTGAAATGAGCCCCCACCCGGGGATTACCTCCCTTGCTTGACGGTGCAGCCGAAGGCTGCACCGTCCATCCAGGGTTTAAAATGATTTAAACCACTCCGAATTGCAGCCAACACTGAAATCAGCCTCCACCCGGGGATTACCTCCCTTGCCTGATGGTGCAGCCGAAGGCTGCACCGTCCATCCAGGGTTTCAAATGATTTAAACCACTCCGAATTGCAGCCAACACTGAAATCAGCCTCCATCCGGGGATTACCTCCCTTGCCTGAGGGTCCATCCGAAGGGTGCACCGTCCATCCAGGGTCTCAAATGATTTAAACGAGTCCGAATCGCAGCCAACACGAAAATCAGCCCCCACCCGGGGATTTCCTCCCTTGCCTGACGGTGCAGCCGAAGGCTGCACCGTCCATCCAGGGTCTCAAATGATTTAAACCACTCCGAATTGCAGCCAACACTGAAATGAGCCCCCACCCGGGGATTACCTCCCTTGCCTGACGGTGCAGCCTTCGGCTGCACCGTCCATCCAGGGTTTAAAATGATTTAAACCACTCCGAATTGCAGCCAACACTGAAATCAGCCTCCATCCGGGGATTACCTCCCTTGCCTGACGGTGCAGCCGAAGGCTGCACCGTCCATCCAGGGTCTCAAATGATTTAAACCAGTCCGAATCGCAGCCAACACGAAAATCAGCCCCCACCCGGGGATTTCCTCCCTTGCCTGACCGTCCAATCTGGGTTTCGAGTGATTTCAACCTGATATCTCTATTCTTGCTTCCGCGGTTGCACCGACAATCCCTTTTCCACCGCCAAACAACCGTTCCTATGTGATTATTTATTGAGAATGCGGTTGCACTGGAATTACAGGCGTGATTCCCGGTGTGAGTTGTGTAATTGCACCATACACTATATTTTACGGCTATCGTGGCAATTTGTACCGCACGGTATTTTTCGTCTAGTACATCCCTCAGACATCCGCCCGCCAGTAGCCAGCGATCCGCCAGCAGCGATCCACCCTCGATGCCACATGTGGGTTATTCCGATGGTTCCCACCAGCGATCCGCCAGCAGCGATCCACCCTCGATGCCACATGAGGGTTATTCCGATGGTTTCGAATTTTCCCTGCAGGACCAAGCTAACGAAATTGGGTGGCGCTCCCGCCTCGCGCCTGATGATTTTCTGCTCGCAAAACATGGCCCCTGCCGCTTGCCCTTGGTCAGAAATTCTCGGGCCCACGGCCCTCCGACGTTCTGAGTATATGATACCTGCAAATGCGAACTCTCAATTCTCCCGAATAGTAAGAATGTAGGAAGAAGCCACATTGAGGCGCCCACAGCAAGAAGCCACTGTGGCCCGCCCTTTCTGCGATTCAGGTCCGCTCACACAAATCGGTTGCCAATGGCGAAAGTTACAGCCTCGGACAACTCGTCCACCACGCTTTCACAACTCAGTTTTGGGCAACTTTGGGGCGGGCCATAACTCCGTTCATAAAAGGGCCTTGGTACGACGCCAGAGACATCGTTAGATTCAGCGTGGGACCGCTTTCAAGATAGGAAAAAACAATATCTTCGGTTTCGTCACCGTTCCACCAGAAAATTATTTCGCAGATAGGTGCTCTTTCGGAATAGACGACCCACTCAAGAATACAGTGAAATTGGAAATTCATTGGGATGGACAAACCGCTCGTTTGGTCACATCCAACAGCTCAGTGTGTTTGAAAAAGACTAAATCAATCGCCGGCTCTAGTGGGATGATCATTTCTCATAAAATTTCTCTAGTGGGTCGTCTATTCCGAAAGAGTACCCGCAGATATGCCACGGCAACTAAAAAGAAGTGCTCTGACCCACTAGGCCACAATAAACTTTCTCACCTCGGCATTGCCATTCTTAATATCCTCCACTTTATACACGGCGCCGCAACCGCCTTCGCCAAGCTTCTTTACAATTTTCCATCTTTGACCAACTATTTTTCCTTTTGGTAATTGTACAGGACCGACGTCTGCAAGCAGATGATGCCATTAGTATGTATGTTCATGTAGGCACGGGAGGGTCCACAGCTTGACCTGACATAGATCGCCGAGTAACACCGAGTAGACTTATAAAAATGAAACATACCCACCAGATCACCTCTTTTATAGATGACGCATTCCAGAATCACAGATTATTATTTTCTATTTTTCGTCAATCACAAAAAGCCATTTTTTCAGAAAGCTCAACCGCTCCATTCATTCGCTCAAGAGGGAAGACGATTTCCCAGCTACCGAAATTTCAGTTAGCACAACACTTGTTTAAGTTGCCTAATGAGGACAATGAGACTGTCAGCTGACTCATGAAAAATAGGCCCAAATTTTACTCCTTGCCTCACAACTCATCCACCTTGAAAAAAAAGGAAATGAAAAGGAAATTTAAGTCATCATTCGTGAATTTTTTGAGTGTTTCTTCTAGTTTTCCAAAAAAGGAAAGAGAAACCAAAAATCTCTATCTTGAAGACAGTGTTCACGATGAAAATCCCTATTCCATTTTTTCGGCTTTCATGGGAACGGTCCCATTCTGATTCCAATGATATTTTTGGAATCACTCAAGACCTTCTGGGAACGGAGTTATGGTCCTTCAAAAATTGAGGTAGGGAAGTATGGTGGACGAGTTGTCCGGGGCTTGTAACTTCCGTCTTTTGCAGCCGATGTATGCGAGCTGACCTGAGTAAAGTGAAAAGTTGAGAATGAAGGAAAGAACGAGGCTCTTGATCGGAAACCATCGCTTATCTCACGATCTCGACTGTTCCACTGTTCACGTTGAGAGGCGGAAAGGGGCCGGACTTTTCCGGAGCGGCGGGGTTCGCCCACTTTTCTGAGCCATTTTGCGGTTCCTGGGTAGCTTTTCGTCCCGTTTCTCCGACGCTGTTCTGCTTCTGAGAGCCACAAGAAGCGCTTGTCATGGAAAATTCGGAGATGGAGTTTATCGAGAACAGTGCCTTAAAGGCAGTGTTCACGATTTTCTGTTCTCTTGCCTATCTTGAAAACGACTCCATGCTGTTTTCAATGATATCTCTGAAATCGTACAAACCCATATGGGAACGGAGTTATGGTCCCTTAAAGGCAGCATACACGCTCGCAAGCATAGTCGAGATAACAGCATAGATAGGTCCGCACGGCCCGTACTATGTCGTCAACGACGTTTGAAGCGCTGAAAACTGTCCAGGATGACAAAATTTGACAATGTTTGAGTAATCTTGCCTTCCACGCCCGTATTTTCACACCCCTTCGAGTTATCAGAATGAGAATCGATACTTGTGAAAACGTGTGTTAATTGAGAGTGATAGCACTATCAAATGGGAGTGCACGAGAGAATTAGCTTGGTTTACTTCAGTATAACATGTCTGCATACCTATTAACTCTCGTCCACTTTCAAGAATGCCGCTCTACTTTGGCTGACCTCTTGAAATGGAGGATTTTATCAGTGCACAAACATGTTATATTGAGGTAAATCGAATTTTTTCTCTACTGCACTCCCTTTTTATAGTGCTATCATTCTAAGTTATCACATGTTAGCTCAAGTATCGATTCTCATTCTGTTACTCGCAGGGGTGTGAAAATACGGGCGTGGAAGGCAAGATTGCTCAAACATTGTCAAATATTGTCATACTGGACAGTTTTCAGCGCTTCAAACGTCGTTGACGACATATTACGAGCCGTGCGGACCTATCTATGCTGTTATCTCGACTATGCTTGCGAGCGTGTATGCTGCCTTTAAAGATTGAGCTAAGCAAACATGGTGGACGAGTTGTCCGAGGCTTGCAAATTCCGTCTTTTGCAGCCGATCTATGCGAGCTGACCTGAGTAAAGAGAGAAGCTGAGAATGAAGGAAAGAAAGGGGCGAATGATTGGAAATCATCGCTCGTCTCACGATCTTGAGCATTCATTTGTTCACGTCGGTGGGCGTGTGTTGCGCTTTTGGGGTTTGCCTTGCGCTCAAAGTGTCAACTTCGAGCTCTTTTGAGGCTCTTCCTGGCTCGTTTTCATGCGTTCTTTCGTCGTCAATGTTACAGTTTGCCCCTCCACTACCCATTCCTAGTATAAACTAAAACACATTTTCTATCGTGAACACTACCTTTAAAAAAAGATGGTTTATTGTGAACTCTGCCTCTAATGGTGGGCTTGGGTTAAAAGCAGTGTTCACAATGAATAGCACGTTGGAGTTCGACTCAAAAATAGGGTTGTTTGGTCGTGAGCCATCGAATAGTGAAGAAACAGCAAAGGAAAGCGTTCAGAATAACCTAAAATAGAGGTTTCTACCGTTCGGGGCGTGGACGAGCTTACGGGCCCTGCTAGATCCCGCATGCGGGCACTAATCGCGGAATGTGCGCGAATCGATTAGCTTGGACGTGGTGAAGCTGCTTGACAATTTACGATCGAAAACATCCGCGGCGTCAAAAACTCGTCAGAGCGGGGTGCGTGTCGGGCTAAGCAGGCGTACCGGGCCAACCAAACCTTCAATACGCGGCTGTTTTTATCGTTTTCTGGCCGGTTTCGCTACTTTCTTCAAACATATCCCTTCCAACATCTGCCATCATGGTGTTTCACAAAACTCGAAAAACAGATTAATCGTGAAAGCTGCCTCGAATGAGAGGGTGTGTGCACAAGCTCCGGAAGGGACCTAAACCTTGTCAACAGCTGCAGCCGTGTTCATGCACTTACATAAAATAGCTAAGCAAAAGGGCCTCGAGTCCGCGGTATGTTAAGGGCCATGATAGCTTTATGAGGACTGATGGCAGCTCCTGTTTTCAGTCGGTACAAGCCAGCTAGCGATTGGTTGATGGGACAGACGAGAAACTGTTTGGAGTCTGGAGTTAATTAAGTGCTCTGCAGAATTGGGCTTATCTGCTCCAGCCGCAATGAGGGAGGTAAGGATCAACTACGAAACTGCGTAGCCGTTGTAAGACCTCTTCCAGACTTCGATCGCCGCGCGACGCATTGGGGTGATAACCATGGGCATCGATCGAGATCGCGTCGCACGTCGATCTGTGTTCAAGACGTGCCATCGCGGCGATCAGCGATGGAAGTGTAAACGAGGCCTAAGTTGTTCATTGTTGCGACGCAATCTTTTCCCTACTCTGCAAATCACTAACTTCCATGGCAATCTGACTTTTGAATGATGGCGCGCGATGTAGTTTTATTGTACAGAATTTTTCTTGGAAGTCCATCATGCCATACTTTTCCACCCGAAGAAATCCGGGGCTTAACCGCGGTCACTTCCATGGCTTGCTTACATTCGATTTTCCATTCCAGAAAAATAGACACTGAAGTTTCATGACGAGTTCGGTTTCAGAGTTTCGAACACCATCAGAGGCACAAAAAACGCGTACCGGTCAGTCACATGTTTTAGCCGATTAGTGCGGCCCGACTAATAGCCTGGCAGTGCTTCCGTAATCGTGCAGTAAAACTCGACGATTAAATGGTTGGAAAATGACCTTACCCCCAGCTAAATTCAGCTGTGGCTCATTCCATGGCACTCGTTTTTCAATTTTCCCGCTTGAAATCTGGAAGTTTTAGGAAATCCTCAGCTGACAAAAAGTGTGCCATAAATATGAGTTTGCCCAAAATCATCTGCCTTGTTATGAAGATGGGCCCGAAATATTCCCGCAAAAAGCAATAAAATATGTAGTCTTCTAGAAACAACGTCCTTTTTAGTTCCTGAGGAAGTCCTTGGTTTCCTTTCTCTTTTAATTTTGATACATTATGTGCTTTCCTTCTTTACCCTTTTGAGGGAATGGGGTTATTCATACGAAGAGTTTTATATATACTCTCTACATTGAAGCCATACCAGAACTCCAAGTTTCATGTGCCAAGACTGTTCTATGTCTCCCTTTGAAGCAGCTAATAACCCATGAAGGCGAGTTTTGAGAGTAAGTTCTTCCCGCCTTCTAGCGTTGAGAGTTTTTCGAGGGTATCCGCATTCACGCGTCATTGAAGTTGGAAAGGGAGCAGATTTAATGTCGTACCTTGCCCAGCAACTTGAGAGGCGATATTTAAGAGCTGTTCGAGGTAGGGCTTGATCCCAAATACCGATCCTAGCTTGCCTTTAGAGCTGTTTATCAGGTCTCTTTTAGGTGCATAGTGTCGCCTGTTCTCGCCAACTGTCGCTTGCCGACACCTCTCGAAATATATCCGGCCTTGCCACTCTACCAAACGTTATATCTAGACTGTTTCTCTTTACTCAGTACCATCTAATGTATGCATAGTACTACGCTGTCGTCAATTAACGTCGCTTATTGCCAGCTTACTGTCGCCTGCTGTCGTTTGGTGTAGCCGACTGATGCCATTCTTTCAGCAACTAATGGAGTATCGATTGATCATTATTCTGTCCAATGTCACATTTTAATCTCTCCTCTTCGCCTAGTATACCTTTGTACCGCTGGATGTCGCCTAATGTCGCTGACAGAAGCACGTTCAAAACTTTTGCAATCGACTATATTTCTACTTACCTCTCATAAACTTGGATACTACACTATTCTTTCTTCCGACACATCATTTCTTCTATTCCGCCTACGGTCGCTGACGCGACTGTCGCCAACTGTAGCCCACTATCGCTTACTGAAACCTGTCAGAATAAATGCGCTCCTGTTTTTTCACAAATAGCGATACATATTTTTCCAGCCAATTTTATTTTGCTTCATAATATGTGCTTTTTTATCGTTTTGTGACGCCTGTTGTCGTTTAGTGTCGCCAACTGTCGCTCGCTGAAACTTGCCAAAGTCTACGCACTCCAATTTTTTTCCAGCTTAGCTTACAGTATCAGCTACTTCACATTTTTGTGTTCGACATGTTCGACTAACCAAATCTCTGTTATCGCCTATAACCTCTCGTTGTCGCCATTGTCGCCAACTGTCGCCGGCCAAAATCTTTCAGAACCGATACGCTTCCATACTTCCACCAATCATTATAACCGACTAAGTCAATATTATTCTGCTTCGCGTCACGTATTACTGCTAACAAGGGAACTCCGTTTGGTCAAACTGGCCATTCCAAATGAAATGTACTTTTCTAGAATCATTTTTGAACGTAAAGTCCGAATATGCTCATCACAGCTGCCTAGAATCCTTCTGAAAGAAGTTATAAGGGGTCTGCAGAGTTGCACAAACCGGCGACTGGTCGCCGAGCGTCAGCCGTGACGCGGCGACAAAAATGTTTCGAAACATTATCGTCGCGGCGTCGGTTGCCGCTCGCTGGCAGTGATGTGGGGCCGTCGCGGCGTCAATACACTGCGGTGCCCCTCGTCGCCCTTCACGCCGCGTCGATCGCCATCGTCGTCGAATGTAATCGGTATTGTATCACCCAGCGTTGTTCGTCGCTGCGAGCAACGCCGCGACTTCAACTCTGCTGACCCCATAGGCATCTTTCATGGCTTGGCGGCAAAGTAAGTCATGTAATGCCCCATGGAAAGACAGGTCCCATGGAATTTTTTTGGGTGTTAAAAAAATTCGGATTCGACTCAAAACGTGTTGTTAGGTGTAATCCAGGGTGCTGAACACGATTCTGGAGTCCTTTTGTCAAAATTGCGTGGTTTAGTGTAGGTTAAAGGCAGTGCTCACGATAACCTTCGATTTTGAGATTAATCGCTAAATCGATTGCTTGGCCCCCGAGTAGAACTGAAATGACGAAGAAACCGAGAAAAACGCACCAGAAGGGCACGAAATCCTCAAGTATCAGCCCGCCTCTTAAGTATCAATGGAACTGTTCGTTGTGACAATGAAATCCTTTCTGGACCCGTCTTTTGTAAATCTCCAATCTGTATTGCTCCGTTCTTTCCTTCGGGCCGTAACTAATACTGTTTTGCCCAAAATGTTTTTCCATTTTCGATTAGTCCCACTTTTTACCCGTGACAACCACCGTGAACATGTTCATCCAACCAGACAACTAGTCCAGGCCACAGAATAATGTCACTGAAATAAGACGAATTAGTGCGTTCCTCGCCGTTTCTTCGTGATTTTGGTAACACTTGGTTGCCAACGCATTGTTTTGAGTGGAAAACTTGGAAACGAGAATCATCGTGAACATTGCCTTTAAGGTAAGTACCATGCTATTTAGGGGGCAAAACCTACCTTAGTTATTCGAAAATCTACAATAAACATCGGATTCGTATTCAGCACCCCAATTAACCCCCACATAAAAATTTTGAATCAAATCTGAGACATTGACCAAACTACCGTATAACCACCTTAATCTACTGCAAACTGTCAAAAATCGATAAATTGACAACAAATTCGTGTTGAGCTCTCCAACTAACCCCTAGACAAACGATTTGAGCTATATCTGTCTTCACATTCCGGAAATCGTCAAAAGTCGATTATGCCGTCAAATTTTTCGGCCGGTGGGTAGCTTTGAACAAATTCAGGCGAAAACAAAGCGACAAATACACCACAGATCAGTGATCAGCACCACAAATAACCACCCTGGGAGAATTTTAGGTCAAACCTGGAATATTTTCCTTCACTTTCAGAGCCTCGTAATGGTGTAAAAAAACGCCCAACGGAAAATTCGTTCAAGTCCAAAACGCTGTCAGTCTGCACAGAGTTAGGAAAATGTGCTTCCACAAATATTCGCCTGGAGAGGTTGTTTTGGGCCCTGAACACGATTAAGAGGCCCGTTTTTTGGATTTTCGAAGGATGACTGCCCTTCAAAGAGGGTGCAATAGGTGCAGAAATCAGAAAAAAATAGCCTAAAACTTTTTTCAGATTGATTCTAGGCAGCTGCGAAAGGCATATTCGAAGTCGGTCGAAATGGTCAGTTTGGCTAAGAGTATTTTGCTTGTAAAAGTAGCCTGGTGCAGCTTAGTGCCGCCAACTGTCGCCTGCTAAGACACCAATGGATTAATGCTTCTCCATATTTCAACCTACGACCACATACCGATCCGCAGTCATTCTGCTCAATGCTTTTGTCTCTTGTTGCCGCCAAGAAGCGCTTGGTTTCTCTCAGCGAAGGCGTTAAAGCCAAGGTCTCAGAATCGATTTTTCGGTTTTCTGCCTATCTTGGAGAAAATGTAACGCTGATCACAATGGTGTCTACAGAATCGCTCAGAATTCACTACGAGCTAAGTTACGACTGCTCAAAAAAGTTTGAATTTGAACCGGTAGAAGTTCGTGGACGAGTTGTCTCGAGCCTGTATTTTCTCGTTATTTGCAGCCATATTTGCAGCCAGGTTACAATATATATCTAGACCGAAAATAAAAGGAAGAACATAGATTTTTGAATGAAATCATTCGCGCATCTCTTCCCTATTGAGGTCGGAAACCTGCCAGGGGCGTTACCCATTTTTTTTTCTTTCAAATGCGCGTGGTCGACTTTCTCCTAGGCTTTTCTCGCTTACTTCAGCGAATTAAGATTTCGCGCTTGGCAGGGTTGCTACAGACGGCGACCGGACCAAAATATCAAGAATTATTTCTGAGGTTGGACTGTGCCTTTAAAGGCAGTGTCCACGATAAAAACCATGTCTGATTTTTTGGTGGAGATCGGCCGATGCGGGGCCTAGCGCAACCCTAAAGTTGAAAAAACTAAGAAAATGAGCTCGAAACGGTCCTCTACGGCCACAAAGTTGGACACCCGTCAGCTCGTCACACCCCAGATGCACTTTCCACGCCCACCGATGTGAACAAATTAATGCTCGAGATTGTGAGACGAGCGATGGGTTCCGATCAATAGCCCCGTTCTTTCCTTTATTCCCGACTTCTATCTTTACTCAGGTCAGCTCGCATACATCGGCTGCAAAAGACCGAAGTTACAAGCCTAGGACAACTCGTCCACCATGTTTCCTTAGCTCAATTTTTGAGTGACCAGAACTCCGTTCCTAGAATGTCTTGTCCGATTCCAAAACATCATTGAAATCAGCATGGGACCGTCTTCAGGATACGCGGAAAAGCAAAAAAAAAAGAATTCTATCGTGAACACTGCCTTTAAGCGCTGAAAGCTCACCCACGAGAAGAAAGACAAAACGAAAAAAATCCTGTAATCTTTGAAACTTCCTTGATTTCCAAACATTTTGCAGATCCACAGAACTGTTCCTGATTTTGAGCCCTGAAACAAACTGAGAAAAACTCAAGTATTTTAGTAAGGTGCACCCAGGTATTTTCAAAGGTCAACAGAAACCCGTTCATAACCTTGCCGCCCGTGTTTTCCCCCCTTTTCTTCTCCCCTTCCTTCCCACTTTCTCCTGCTGCTCCTCGCGCGACTTTTTGCATTATAGCAGGTAATCCTCTGGCGATGAAACTGGACCCCGTAGCGTGTAAATTGCCCCTAACCCCACGGCTCCCCATACCCCGCGCAACCAATTCCGACGAGCGCTGTTGCATAAGAAACACGTTCCAGTCATAACCCTTATGTGCTATGGATCTTCCACGCTACACACTCTCAATTACACGGCTAACCCGTTCCGTTTGTCTACACTCCTTCCAAGGTTTCCATTAGGAGCTTAGCCCGTAACCAACCCGTCTCGGTATTGTAAAGCCATTGAAAGAAAGTATGGCGTTCGAACCGGTGCCGTTTACGCTGCATTGGGTCCCTCATGACCTTCTCCAATTCGGTGGTATTCCCCCTCCCCCACCGAGAAAAAAAGAATTTTACGACTACACTCACCCGCTCAATTACATGGGAAGGCGTATTTAGTCGCAGAAATTCCTGAGTTGTCCTCCCAAAGATTTCTCTGCTGCTTTCTTCAGACATAGTGTTGCCTAGTGTCGCTAACTGTAGCCTGCTGGAGCCAGCCTGAGCCTACATACACCTATGTCTTCTTCCAGAATTATGTCTCTATGTACTCCACTATTTTTCAGTGTCACCTCCTACGTAGTGTCATTTATAGTCACCAGCCGCCACTCGGTGTCGCTTGTTGTCGCCAACAGTCGCTTGCCATTGCCCATTCGCTCTCGCTTCCTTGCTCCGCTGGAGTCACATGTTTCCGCTTCATGTCGCCTACTGTCGCCAGCAGTGGATTGTTGCCGCCTGCCTATTTTACACATGTCTAACCTTTCCCTAATTTTGTCTAGTCTTATTTTGTTCACCGTCATTATTTGTGTCTTGATCTCGCTTATTGATGTCTTGTATCGCTCAGTGTCGCCCTTTGTCGCTAACTGTCGCCTGTTTCAATTTGCCGCAGCTGAAGAGTCACAAATCTTCTACCGTCATTTGAATTCAGTTTAATATTGCTCTATTGAGCACCACGCTCTTTGTGTCTTGTTACTGTTTAGTGTCGTCTGACGCAGTCAAATGTCGCCACGAGTCGCCAGTCGTCTCATGCGAAGATTTTCGTTTTCTTTAAAGTATCCATTGATTTTATTCCTTTCTACATAGTAACTCGCGCCTCGAAAAGGCGGTGGTGCCGTCGCAGCCAGCATGCTAAAGTCTATACGAATGAGAGTGTCCGTCCACGCAGTTGGCGTGCGTGTCAAACAGGCGCCAAGGAAGCCTTCTTCTCAGACTGTGGGGGGGGGGGGGCAAGCGCCGGAAAATAGAGCCCGTTTTTGACATGGTGGAGCGACAGCGGAGGCTCCCCCCCCCCCCAAGGGGGGCTTTGGGGAGGCCCCTGCTCTCCTCCGGCGCTGGCTCTCCCGAGAGGAAGAGAGGGAAAACATGGAAAGAAGTCGTAGAAGGTAGTTTACGACAATAGAGGCCAGAGAAGGCATAGTAGGCCAAACACATCGCCATTCACGTCAAGTTTTGTCCCGATTTGACGTGATTTCTCCTGTGATCTATCACGTGCTCAACCGGTATAAAAGGCTCTTAATTCCATAGAGAGCCGCATTCATTACAGGGCCGGCACTGAACAGGGACATTGAGTCGCTGTGAGAAAGGATATTTTTGAAGGAGAGCGGCGGCGCTTTCCGGGGGGGGGAGGGTGACGTCACTGATCCGGGCATTGTCGTCACTGCTCCGGGGCCGTGACATCAGTGCTCCGGGGCAGTGAAGGGGGGGTTCAATGCAGTGACAGGGGGGCTTCAGGGCAGTGACGGGGGGCTCCGATCAAGCCAAATTGTCACTTCGGCGGTAGCCCCCCCAATTGGGGGTGGAGCAAGCGCTGGTGCCCGGAGGGTTGCCCCGAAGAGCTGCGCTAGCCCCCTCCAGTGTATGAGTTTGGACGAACCTTTTCACGACTGCTTCTTCTTCTTCTTATCGGCCACATAGACCTTCTCCTTATAGGTGTAAAAAGGCAGCCACATCGCATGGGTTCTTCCACATATCCATAACTGTTAGAGAAGTCGGCCTTGCAGGACATGAAAATAAATGAAATGAATCATGCCCTGGGTTGTGGCAGTCAGTACATTCGTCAGGGATTGACGAGTCGATCTTGTGGACGAAGGCCTCGAGGTATAAGGAGTGTCCACATCGTAAACCTGCCAGGATGACGCGTGTACGTCTGGGTAGGTCCGATTCGCTGCCATCGATCCGGGGTGGCACGTCACCAAGTATTGGATTTAGGGGAGCACTGGAAAGGTATTCTCTGACGAATCGTGTGTGCTCCATTTGCAGCAGTCTGACGCGATTGAGCTCCGACGTCGCCCAACGTTGACGATCCAAGACAGAGACTGCAGCATGAAGTGGCGAGCGAATATGTCGGAAATGGGGACCAGATGACAGTAATGGGAAATTAGGGTGTGTGGAATTACTTATAATGCCAACATGGAACTGCTGCGACTGGAGTTGACAATGCTGCTTTACAGGTAGTAGAGAACACTCTTGATGTAGATGAGGTACAGGTGTGGATCTAGGGTATCCAGTGATCACGCGTAGAGCAGTGTTCTGTGCACGCTGAAGCTTGCTCCAAGAGGCTTCCGACAGGTGTCTTGACCAAATTGGGGCTCCATATTCCAGCACCGGCTGCACCATAGCCCTGTAGGTGGTTCTCAAAAGTTCCTTAGAGCTGCCCCATGAAGTGCCTGCCAGCGAACGTAGAATGTTGTTACGTGTGTTGGCAGCAGCAGCTCGAACACGTGCGTTTTCATGAAAATGTAGTGACGGGTCCAGGAATACACCGAGAAGTCGAGGGTGTTTTGATAAGGGCAGCATATTTCCTTCCCAAAGAACCTTGGGATGCAGCTTGTGTTCGGCAGTAGCTGTAGTGCACAAAGTAACGCTGGGCTTGGTTGGAGAGACCATTAACTGCTTCGATTCCAGGAACTTAGCCAGACTGACGAGGTATTTATTCATCTCAGCAGTGGCTCGATCGATGACAGGGTCAGTAACAATAATGGTGATGTCATCCGCATATAGACATAAGTGGACGTTTGATGATGGCTTCGGCACATCAGATAGATACAAAGAAAACAGGCTGGGAGATAAAACTCCTCCTTGTGGAACGCCTGCCTTCAGGGGCACAGACTTCGATAAGTGTCCATCAAATTTCACAAGAATGGAACTATTTTTGACAAAGTTATCTGTCCATCTTCTGCACCAGTCAGGAATAGTCCAGGATCGATTTGGACAGCAGCGGGATACTGACGTTATCGAAGGCAGCGGTTTAAGGCAGTGTTCACGATAATCTTCGATTTCGAGATTAATCGCTAAATCGATTGTTTGGCCCCCGAGTAGAACTGACATGACGAAGAAACCGAGAAAAACGCACCAGAAGGGCACGAAACCCTCAAGTATCAGCCCGCCTCTTAAGTATCAATGGAACTGCTCGTTGTGACAATGAAATCTTTTGTGGACCCGTCTTTTGCAATTTTTTATTCTGTGTTGCTCCGTTCTTTCCTTCGGGCCCTAACTAATACTGTTTTGCCCAAAATATTCTTCCATTTTCGATTAGTCCCATTTTTTATCGGTGACAACCACCGTGAACATGTTCATCCAACCGGACAACTAGTCCATGCCATAGAACAATGTCACTGAAATAAGACGACTTAGTGCGTTTCTCGCCGTTTCTTCGTGATTTTGGTGACACTTGGTAGCCAACGCATTGTTTTGAGTGGGAAACTTGGAAGCGAGAATCATCGTGAACACTGCCTTTAAGTCAACCGCCACGACTTTACTTCTACCAGCTGGAGGTTTCATGTTGAAGCCAGCAATTATGTGTTCTGTGATGGACGTAAGTGCCGTGATGGTAGAGTGGGCCTTCTTGAAGCCATGTTGATGCACGTTATGACGTAATGCTTCTTGGAGGTGCGGGTTGATGAATTTCTTCGCTAACTTAGCAATAGGGGACAAAAGGGAGATGGGTCGATGCGAAGTTGCTTGATCTTCTAGTTTGCCAGGCTTAAGGATCGGAAGAACAATTGCTTGCTTCCATCTAGCAGGAATGACACCTGTGCTGAATGACGAGAAGACTAGGTCACAAAGTAATTCAAGGAACTCTTCCGGCAAGTGCTTGAGATGGACGGCTGACACGCCATCGGGTCCTTCGGCTCTCGAGCTCTTCATGGACTTGATGAGGGAAGACATCACAAGACGTTGAATCCAGGGGAAAAATTTTCGTCCCTGTGAGTACCGTAGCTAGCAGGAGAACAAATCCCGGCAGGACCCGCCTCCAACCGCGACGCACATCCGGCTCGACAGCGCTGGCTTGCGCTTTGCCAACTTTTTCCGGCCAGCGTATGACTCATCGCCTGGCGGATAATCATTAGCCGGCTCTCGTATTGATTAAGCGATGTTCATTCATGTAATGTGAAGGGAATTCAGAAAAAAAACTTCAAAAACTGCGAGTGAAGAAACAAACTTCGAACGGAAGGACGATAAATATGGCCGGAAAATGAGAAAGTTAGAGAATTTAAACTTTAGATCAAAATTAGAGAAAATTAGGTGATTAGAGCAATTCTTCCGAGGAAACTTTGTTTATACCAACCACGTTCTACCCAGAAAACCAGTGTGCCATGACGAAAACCGATCCTTACCCCTTCCGTCGACTCCGTTACCCCTTCGATGCTTGCCGGCCTAACATCGATGATTGCCGGAAAGGCTGGCAAAGCGCCAGCCAGCGCCGTCGAACCGCATGTGCGTCGCGGTTGGTGGCGGGTCCTGCCGGGATTTGTCCTCCTGCTAGCTACGGTACTCGCGGGGACGAAAATTTTTCCCCTGGATTCAACGTCTTGTGAAGACATCTCAGAGGCAGTTATGGCAGGTACGTCTTGTCGGCTGAGCTTCCTTATAGACCGGAGAGCTGGCCATAGCTATAGCAGTAGACCAGTTACACGAAACAGCAAGAGAAGATGATACAAAATAGACATCCGGAGAGGACGGCCTGCCCGTGGAAGGAAGGCGAGTGGGGGTCCTCGTTAATAGCAACAACATCACAATCCTCAGCGAAAAGCTCAAGTAGTTCACCTCTGTCATCAGGATCTAGAGAGGAGAACCAGGATGAAGAGTGAGCATTAAAATCGCCAGCCATTACAACAGAAGATGAAGGGAGGGCAGAGTGTACAGAATGTAAAATGGAGTGGGGTCAAACGAATTAGGACATGAGGAGGAAGGGGAATATAAATATTAACAATATCCATGGGGCAACTTTGCAATACAACATGAACACCGATACATTCTACAACATTATCATTAGGAATAGGAATAAGGTGGGAGGGTATGGCGGATTTTACAAATGTGGAAACGCCACCACCATGGGATGTGCGGGGAAGGTGGTACGACGTATAACCGGGGAGGCGGGTTAGGGAGGATGTTGGGCTAAGTTTTGTCTCCTGAAGGAGGATGACATCTGGATGAAAGCGTTCAATGTACAATGTGAGTTCAGCAAGTTTGGCACGCAGGCCATTGATGTTAAGTTGAAAAATGTCTAGACTATGAGTAGGAGCACTAGGGGGACAGTTAGAGCAAGATGTACAACAGTAAGCATCAGTGTAGTCATTATAGCTGGTTAACCCCGAACATTTGAGATGTACCCAGCCGAGGCAACCACCGCACTGAACGCTTGAATGTTGAGCAGATAATCCACAGTGAAGACAGGGATAACGCGGAGTCTTGCTTCTCGGTCCCGGGTTCCACTCAATGCCAGCTCGTAACAACAGAATATGAAGGAGTGCAGCAGCCAGCCATTTGCACTCCCATACAGAAAAAACTCCTCGTGGAGTTGTTGATGCCCGTTTGATGAGTCTCCTTGATCTTGGTAGTCGACTCCACAGATCCACCACGCGTAGGTTGAGCATCTCGGATCCTTCACGACTGCTGACAGCTGACTGGGATATATTATGAAGAATGCGCCTTCGAATCATGCGAATCGATTTCAGATCTGAAAAGCCGCTTTGCGACGGCCGCCGCTTGGCACGCGCGCCGACCGCATGGGCGGATAGTCTCATTCGGTCAGACCTAAGGTGTCATAGATTCCTGGAGCTTTGACGAAATTCGTCATTCTTGTTGCTTATGCTATTCTAGTAAGCACTAGATTTCACATTTTATGTCAGTTGTTTTCATTAGATAGCGATTTCGATTATTTATTGACATATTCTCATTCAAATTGACTACCTAAAGGCAGTGTCCACGATAAATTTCGTCTAGGTTTTTTAGCCGGAAATCGAAAGACCTGGGCCTCATTGGAGCGATAGGGTCGAAACGACGAACAAAAACGAGTTCGGAAGAGCCCTTATTGGCTTCGAAATCCGCTCGCGCTAGTCCTTTCCTCGCGTGTATCAGATACGTATTGATTGATTAGAAAGGCCTATCACGAGCGGATTCCGGAGCCGATGAGGGTTCTTCTGAGCTCGTTTTTTTTTTCTTTCAACCCTATCGCTCCAATGAAAACCACGCCTTTCGATTTCCGGCGAAAAAACGACGACAAAATTTGTCGTGGACTTCGGCTTTATATCATTTTTGAATTGAAGACACTTCCTCCTTCTGTGAAATTCTCTACACCCGCGATGACCTGGGTGCGAAACATGCTTAATATTACGGAAAAGAGGTTGGGCGGAATTGGGATACAACCCAGAGTATCATACAGTTTACCGCAATGTTAAAAGGACATGGTGCGGTTGCGGTCACACACTAAAACTACGGTGTAAGACGCCAGATGTCATTATCGTTCGACAGCACAGCTGATTTTCTGGGGTCAGAAAGGGAGTTATAAGAGTCAGAAACCAAAATAATGCCGAAGCAAACAAGAAAAAAAAGAAAAACCGTAACTCACCCAGAAAACCGACTGTGCTGTTGATCGATAATGAAATCTGGCGTCTTCCACCGTAGTTTTAGCGAGTGACCGCAACCGCACCACGTCCTTTTAACTTTGCGGTAAACTGTAAAACCGATGAGTAGTCGGTACTGCCCGGGCAGGCAGCGTGCTTTTCTACCCTTCTTTGACTTTTTTCCTTATAAACCTGCCAAATACAATATCGCCCCTATCTTTTGGTCATTGGGCGCGCTAGAGCGCCCCGATTTGGACACGAGGGTCATTGGATAGCTAACGTAACCCAAAATCTTCTACTGAGTTTGATTATGAAATTTTATACATTCAGTAGATCGCATTTTTGATGCTGATTCCGAGTGTGGCTTCCATTTTCCGATTGAACCACTCTGAAGCGAGTTATACAAGGAGGACGTTAAACAGCGCGCTACGGCGCTCTAGCGCGCCCAATGACGAAAAGATAGGGGCGGTATTGTATGTTCTACGTAAGACTAGAAACACAGGAGAAATTAGAAAAAAAACAGTGAAATTCTTGGAAATGACCACCCATGAAGTTGACAGAAACTGACCAGTCCATTCGCGCACCAAAAAGGTGAGAAAAGGGAAAAAACAGTACAAATCGAAGGAGGTGTGGAGTTGGACGCGTAGACGCGAAACGCTCGTCGCAGATCTGCCTCGTTCATGCTGGCGCTAGAGTTGTTATGTATACCTATAGTACACCCACAGTATGCCTACAGTGTACCTACAATTATGCCTGCAGTAGCGTTCACTGTTGAAGGTTGACGCAATCTCGGTGCCATACACTACAACATAGGTGCACCGAGTTTGCGCCAACCTCCGATGGGAGACGAAACGTCTCTTAAGGATCCATGCCGATGTTATAATATACCTACAGTATACTTACCGTATACTTACCATATACCTACGGTATACCTACCGTGTACCTACCGTATAAATACAGTTCACCTACAGTTTACCTACAGTATACATGCTGTATACCTATAGTACACCTACAGCATACCTACAGTATACCTGTAATATGCCTACGGTATACATACAGTACCCCTACAGTATACCTACAGTATGCATACAGTATACCTACCGTATACCTAAAGTATATCTACAGTCAACAGTTAACGCATACTCTCTTCACGATCCATGTTGACGTTACATGTTTTAGGCCCTAGATATAGATAGGCGATTCGGTGCCGCTGGTTTTCGCGGGACGTCTGCGATTGGTCAGATTTCGAAAATGACCAATAGCAAACATGCCGTGGAAGCCAGCGGCGGCGAAACGCTGGTGTATAACTAGGGCCTTAGCCTAGCGTCACAAGATGCCGCTCAGGGTCGCGTGTTGCGTCAAACAGAATTCTCCTTGAATCATTTGCATTATATCCTTAATCTTGTTGCTATGGTTCCAGGCGATGACATATTACATGTTCTTTACCGCATGTCATGTGACTTGTTGTCGCTCACTGTCGCTTGCTGTTTTTGTCGCCCCTTGTCGCCAACAGACGTCTGCGGAAACATGCTATAGTAAAGGGTTTTCTTTCTGTTCACATTATTTCTGCTTAGTTCATCATCATTTTGTGTTAGTGCTGCTAGGGTAAACTACATATATATAGTCTCATTTTGTCACCTCCTGTCGTTTATCGACTCCAGCAATGATTTACTTTTCTAAAGTTTGCTCTTAGTTCTATTTTTCCAAGTTCAATGGACTTCCTTCTCGTGACCAGTTTTTTTCGTTCTCTGAATGCAAATAGAAAACCCTTAGGGCGTTGTTTGAAACAATTTTTTTAAGTGGATAAGATCGATCGCGTTCCGGTTTCCAGGAATGCTGTGTTGAAAGTCATCCTCGCTTCAGTTTCCTGTTTTTTGCTTTCATGTTTTTCCGCCTGCATATGTATGTAGCTGCAATTCGTTCTAACTTTTTTTTTTCTGCAGGATAGATTGGTAGATGTCCAGAATTTCACAATAATTTTCAGGCATTTTCGTAAGCTTAGGGTAAGCGTGAGTTTTTATAGGGTGGACTTTCCTTGAGGTCTGGACAGTTTTTATTGACCTGAATTGGGTTTCTTGGACAGCATGTGATACCCAACATTCCCGATCATGAGTCTTTTATTATTGCACAGTTTTTGTTTAACGACTATGCAACGAAACAAAGGGGGCGAGTCCATGAGACCTGACTGATTTGGTTAATCCAGTATTAAGTGATAGACTTGTTCACGTGTCAATATGACACCAGTTTTTTCCCCAGGTAGAATACTTTTTTTGGTGCAATGCATACATGTGTTTGCGCCGGACTCCTCTTTCTCTTCAGATTGTGTTATGCAGGTGCTTAATCGCTTGAAAATATTTCGATGAATCATTTTTGTGCTCTCGCTCAGATATGTACGCATCTGACACTATAAATTTGCATATTTTCTGTACCTTTATTGGCTTTTTATCTCTGGACCAACTGATCATCTAAAGATCACAAAAATTCGGATTTCCTCAACAGGAGATACGTTGATTCAATCTCACCCAGAGCCAAGCGTTTTGCGAGCAACTCATTACCTTTTGTTATCTAGCATTAAAGTTTTTTTTCTCTCCAACTAGTTTTCATATTTGTTATCTAAGGATTCAACGATGAATACCAAAACTCTTCTTAGATCGTTTTTTTGTCAAACCCCCAAGGCCCACATAAAGCCTGGGAAGAAGTTCCTAGCACTAAATGAGATCACATTTTCTTCATTCATCGACAGCTAGTCGCCATTGATGAACAGCTTCTGCAAAAAACTGTATTGCTGCTCTAATGAAGCATGTTTCTTATAAGACAACTACTTTTAGTCAGCCTAGCCATTGCGGATGAATGCACTTTTCTAAAACAATTTTGGGCGTAGAATTCGAGTATGTTCTTCGCACCTGCCTAATACCACTCTAGAAAAAGTTAGACCCGTTTTTCGAAGCTTTGTGTAAGGTAAGGGGATCAGGGAATTTTCAAGATGTTTTGAAAATTTTTCTCAGTTTTTTCTCCAAACTTGCATACAGGGGTAATCTATGGTGCTGGACACGAATCTGTGGCCGGCTTCTCGAAATTCTGAGGTTTACTCTAGGTTGCGGTAGGTGCCTTGCCATTGAAGGGGCAAAAGCTTACTTCCTAATTCAAAAATCGACAAATGAACAACAATTTCGCATTCAGCATCATGAAACCACATAGAAATTTTGGGTCAAATCTAGGACTTTAACCAAACTGCCGGACACCAACCGAAATCCACCGTTATCTGTTGAAAATCGATACACGGACACAGTGTTGAGCATTCCAAATATCCCCCAGAAAAAAATTTGGGCCACATCTACCGTAGCATTCCGGAACTCGTCTAAAGTCGCATTTTGGTCTAAACAATTCCTATGATTGGAAGCCTGGGAAGAATTAAGCCTACAGCCTTGAAAACCCGAAAAATAAACCTCAGATTCGTGATCAGCAACCCAAAGAACCTCCATTGGTAAGTTTTAAGTCGAAACTGGAACATTTCCCAAAACGATTTCAGAACCCCCTAATTTGATGTGTAACATCGGCATGGATCGTGAAGAGACTTTGGGTTCACTGTTGGAGGGTGGGGCAAACTCGATGCACCTATGTTATATGTAGCATATGGCACCGTGTTTGCGCCAACCTTCAACAGTGAACGCGAAGTCTCCTCCCGATCCATGCCGACGTTAGAGGCAGGGTTCTCGATGAAATCGGTTGTTGTGCTATCACCGTAGAATGGTAGATCTGGCCATAACAAAAGTGAAAATAAGTAAAAAATTGGAGAAAAAACGCTCAGGAGAAAGTTATGGCTTGGTGTCCTCCCGCCCCCAATTATCGAAATTTGGGTAAAAGCCTGTTTTTTCAACTTTTATTTTGCTTCTTAAGTAATGTTTGAACATTTCTGGAGACTACTGATTACTTTAACAGCAAAATAAATGTCGGATAAGCAAGCATTATTGGGAATCGCATTAATTAGGGGGCCGGCTGACACCAGTAATTAGCCGTTATACTTTGTTTTGGGCGTTTTTCCGGGGCTATCCTGGTTTTTCCTTTATTTTCACTTTTGTGATGGCCAAATCTACATTCTTATGAACAGAGCTAAAAAGTCGTTTTTATCGCGAACCCTTTCTTTAAGTTCAACCCTCCAGAACTTGTTTCTGTAGCTGGTACCTCAAGCACCACCCATGAAGTTTATCCTTCCCATGCTCTTGATCATACTTTGAAGGCTACCCATGAGGTTCCATCCTCTCCACGCCGCGCCAATAGTTCTTTTCCAACAAAGCTTTCATGATGCTTCTATACTTCTGTAAACTGCCAATACAGTTGATATCCTGAAGACCACCCATCCAAATTCACTGTCTTTGTCTTCTGAAAGCCTGCGGAGGATGTCTTATACATGAACCAACATGAGGCCTAATCCCCTCCGATCCACTGAAGAACTTGGAATTCAGGACCACCCATGAGGTTCACGCTTCTCAGTCTGGTTTCTGTTCCCATACTCCCAGAATCACCCGTACACTTTAATCTTCTTCGGTTCATGTCTCTTGTTGATATCTTGGAGACCACCCAAAACTTTTAGCCTGGTGTGACCGGTTCTTGCGGCACATCCCCAAAGACCAACCATGTAATTCACTTCTTCCCAATTAATACCCATAGGGGCAATTTTGAAGAGGTCCCGCGAAGGTTATTCTTCTGACGCGTGTTCTCGCACTTACACATCAAGATAAACGATTAGCTCTGTTTGATTCTCCCCATTCATATCCAATGTTGCTGTTTGGAAGGCCGCCCATGATGCCGGGACCTTCGTGATTCGCTCCTTTATCTTCTGTCTTGAGAGCACAGTGTACTTTAAGACATTAATTACATAATTTTCATGTTATTGTGTACTAGGCCCCTCTTGTATGACCCTTGCTAAGTGCTGGATTTCAATTCCTTCAAATATGCGAGATATAAGCGACCACCACAGGCCCAACCCCCTTCGCTCACCACCACAGGCCCGACTCCCTTCCAGATTTTCGACCTCGATTTCGACTGGATGGATGAATGAATTCTTAACAAATCACCGTTCTTCAGTCCATTGCCAGACTGTCCACTCATCCTGGCTTGCTCTCGCACAACGATTGCGAGTGAAGAAAAATACAGGTTTGAGACAACTCGTCCACCAATTTTTCACCCTCAAAATCTTGGCATCTTTAAGGAGCCATAACTCTGTTGACAGGGGGTCTTGCACGATTTCAGAGAAACCACTGTGATCAGCAAGTGACCCTCTCCAAGTCAAGGATAAAACGTGAAAAATAATTTTTTGTGGGTGTCCTGTGCCTTTAAAGGCAGTGTTCACGATAGGAATCGTTTTTTTTGCTTTTTTACCTATCTTGAAGACGGCCCCATGCTAATTCTAATGATGTTTTTGAAATCGTACAAGACCTTCTAGGAACGGAGTTATGGTCCCTCAAAAATTGAGCTAGGGAAGCATGGTGGACGAGTTGTCCTAGGCTTGTAACTTCCGTCTTTTGCAGCCGATGTATGCGAGCTGACCTGAGTAAAGAGAAAAGTTGAGAATAAAGGGAAGAACGGGGCTATCGATCGGAAGCCATCGCTCATATCACAATCTCGAGCATTCACTTGTTCACGTCGGTGGGCCTGGAAAGTGCATCTGGGTGTGACGAGCTGACGGGTGTGCAACTTTGGGCCCGTAGGGGACCGTTCCGAGCTCATTTTTCTTAGTTTTTTCAACGTTAGGGTTGCGCTAGGCCCCGCAGCTGCCGATCTCCACCAAAAAATCAAACATGGTTTTTATCGTGGACACTGCCTTTAAAGGCAGTGGTCACGATGAAAAACGTTATAGAAAAAACTACAAAAATCAGCTTAGATAAAAAACAGCTGAAAAACTATAAAGGTAGAGCGGTGAAAAACGGGCTAGAATTAGAGTTTCTAAGGCCCAAAGCAGCCAGTTCGTGCACACGTGCACAGCGATGACGAATTAGATCGCAGTCTCATGCCGAGCAGTCAAAAATCATCGACATTCAGAGGACGAAATAAATGCAAATTTACCTAATAAAAACAGTTGAACAATGAAAGCAAGCACTTCAGTCAATGTTTTTGACTAGATGTGTACATAAATCCGAAGCTGCATTGATTGAAATTCAATTTCAAGCCAGCTTATGTTCTTGATATAAGAGGTCATCGATGCCGATGATATGGAGTGAGCTCGTCCACCGTCAAAAGACAAGAAAGTTCAGGCTTCAAATTTTGCCCAAAACAATGGTTTTTTCGCGATTTTTTCTTATAGGTCCTACTACTCAAGACCCAGAAAAGGGTTTAGAGAGACAAAGACGACAAGCATATTTGATCGCGACCACTGCCTTTAAGGGCCCAACCCCTTCAGTCACAACCACGTACCACGCCTCTTCCTTCACCTTAGCGGATAGATGAAGGGATGAATTTAAACCCCGCGTCTTCGGTTTTATTTCCTTGCCAGTTTTTCTCCTCATCCTGATTTGGTCTTGTGCAGCGACTGGGAATGAAGAGAAATACAGACCTGAGACAACTTTCCCACCGAGTTTTTGCCCTGAAGTTTCGGAATATTCAGGAAGCCATAACGTCGTCTGTAGGGGGGGGGGGCTTTGAACGATTTTAGTGATGCTAATAAGACCAGAGAAATAATTCTCTGGTTGTTCTGTGCTTTTCAGGACCACCTACGACATTTTTTTAACTTGGGCTTTACTTGGTTCTCATGTTCCAAAAACCACCTAGATAATACGTTTGGCCCTCTACATCCCATAGGCTGCTACTTGAAGGACCGTTTTTTTTGAACCGTTCATTGGGTGATGTCGTAAGGACCACCTGAGAAATCTGAGCTTTTGCACGTCATTTGAGTGGCTGGTTCCTTGAAGACTTCTCTTGCTGTTAAATCCCATAGTCTTTCCTCCTACAGTTTTGTGCTAACTAGGGAACTCCTTTTGATAAAAGTGGCCATTTCGGGTAAAATGCAGATTTCTAGAACCATTTCTTGACACGAAGGCCAAGTATGCTCCTCTCAGATGCCTAGTATCACTCTGAAAGATGTTATAAGCGTTTTCAAATCTTTGTGAAAGGGTGAAGAACGACTTTCCATAAGGCAATCATTATGGGTTTCTGGAGAGAAAAAATTTATATTCTGCTCAAAACCTGCATTTCGGGGTAAATAATCTAGGGTGCTGTACACAAACCTGGGCTATAACTAAGGAATCTCGCATGGCCTACCCCACCACTTAAAAGATGATAAGTGTTTTCTGGTCAATTCTGGTCCGCTGTCTCCGAATCTGACATCGGATTTTGCAACGGACACCTCTGAACGAAGTCCTGAGCGTTTTTGAAGCTTTGTGAAAAGGTAAGGGTACCTCATCAGCCAATTTTTAGGGTGTTGGAAAAAAAATTTCGGATTCGGCTCAAAACCTTCTACTGGGGGTTATTCAGGGCGCTGAACGCGAATCTGGGGTCTGTTTGTCGCTAGACTGAAGGTTACTGTAGGTTACGGTGGACATAATGCCTTTTAACTGGCTTTACCTACCCTAAAATTTCGAAAATAAAAAAAACGGATTCGAAATTCGTGTTCGGCGTCCCAAATAACACACACAGAGAAATTTCGGGCCAAATCCGAGACTTTGACCAAGCTACCGTATATCCACCGTAACCTACCGTAATCTACCAAAAATCGATAAATGGATTGCAGATTCGTGTTTAGCACTGCAAACAACCCCCATAGCAACAATTTGAGCCATATCTATCGTAGCACTCCGGAAATCGGCAAACGTCGCGATTTGCCGTCAAATTCTTCCCCCAATGGGAAGCCTTGAACGAATCAAGTCGAAAAGCTCAGAAAATCGTCAAATTGATCCCAGATTCGTGATCAGCGCTCCAAATAGCCCGACTGGATGGATTTTGAGTGAAATCTGCAACACTTTCAGAGGCATAAATATGCGCCCAACCGAAAATCCGCGAAAGTCCAAAACGCCGTCAGTCTGTGCAAAGCTTGGAAAATGTGCCTTCAGCTAAAATTTGCTCAGTGGGGTAGTTTTGGGCGTTGAGCACAAGCATGAGGTCCGTTTCCGGATTTCGCAAACACTGATGCGAGTTTTTGATGGAAAAAGAGGCGAGAACAACGAACTTTGACAGGCTATAACTTTTTTCGCAGATTTCCGATGCAAAAGCCGAGTCCAGATTTGAAGAGGGCGTGCTAGAGTTGACTAGAAAACATTTATCAGCTTTCTGATCCGGAGGTACACCATGCGAGGTTCCCTAGTAAGTTCGGAAAATGTACCTTCACCCAAACTTTGCCCAAGGGGGTCGTTTTGTATGCTGAACATGAGGAAGGGGTCTTTTCGAGAGGTTGCTGTGCATTTTGGAAGGTACAATAAATTTGGGAATCTATAGTTCAATCATTTTCAAAGTTCCTGATGACCACACGTGAAGTCTTGACCTCTGAAGCCTGCTCTCTTAGCTGATTTCCCAATAAACACCCATGTCATTGAAACTTCACCAAGCTACCCCAATAGTTTATACACCCCTCTGACTGCCGATGATGTTCAAAATTCTGCAACATTCCCTAATATCACCCCCGAATTTTGTTTTATCTCAGAAACTGCCAACTATTTCAACCATTTAACTGATCGATCGTTCAAAATTCTTCAAACTCGCTCAATAGCCTTCGTTACTTTTATTGTCCCTTAGATATTGCACATGGTTCAATGACTTTCTCGGTGATTTTCATGTTCTTCAAGGTTAAGCGGCCGTGAAACTACCCGATCGCCACCGCACAGGGACTACCCTATAATTACGTGCACAATTATGCAAGTATTAGAGGAAGACACGAACCCGACGGAAGGCACTAGTGAAAACGAGCAGGTGATTTCACCCGCGTCGCAACTGTGTTTATACTATTCACATAGACATATCTTGACTTCTTGCCGAAAAGAAATCTGCTTATCCACATCACCCTAGACCACCCAGAACTCCCTCCGTCACCTTTGTGTTCAATGATGTGACTTTGGAGGCCACACAAAAGTTCTTTTTTTATGGGTTCTTCAAACTGCACTATAGAGGAGGTCAAGAGTGTCAACAATCAATTATGTACACCTCTGTGTGAGGCCGCTGGAAAATTGGCCTTTTTTCAAGCATTCAACTTTTCTGAGAAGCATTTTTCATCTTAGTTACTGCCCGTTTGGGGCTTTATGCAGAATGAGATACTAATGAAGGACACTTTCTTGAATTTTTCAATTCACTCTATTTACTTCGATTTCAATTACTGTACTTATTTAATTTGAACAATTTTTCAAATATCAATCATTTGTTAATTCATATAAAAAGTATAGCACCGGTGTGTTTCGAAGACAATTTGTAAGGCAAACTTTTTTCATCGAATATTCATTTACTAATATCTCAGAAATATATTTTTTCAACGATTTTTTTAAAATTTGTTTGTTTCCCTTCTCTGATGATCCTTTTTTATCCTGGAAAAAATATAAAGTAAAAAATAATAATATTTGATGTTTTATTTTAAACTCACCCTAATCCGTTCCCACCCTTGAATTCATACATACCACCCTTGTCACTTAATGCACTCACATACGTTCAATTGGTTGTTTCTCTAAAGATCACCTAGGAAATTCAGTCTTTTACATTCCATTCTCGCTGCTACTATTTATCTCCTGAAGGCAGAAACTACTCATGAAGATCGGATCATTGGAATATAGTTTCCATTCAGCTACTTCAAGGACCACCCATGCAATTCAGACCACTCCAGTCCGTTCCCGCGCTCTCATAAACCACCCATGTCGTTTAGTCCACTCTATAACGTTCAATTGTTTATGACTCGAAAGACCACCTATGAAAATTGGTCCTCAATAACCCGCTCTCGCTTTCATATGCCTATAGACATCAAGATTAGGAACCACCTATGAAGATCTGACATCTGAAATTAGGTTTTATTCTGGAATTTCAAGTGCTACTCATAAAAATTTAGCCCACCCCAGTCCGCTCCCACATATGATGTCTCATAAACCACCCTTGTCATTTAATTAACTCCATTACATCCCATAAGGTTGTTACTCGGAAGACCATCTATGAAATTCGCTTCTTTGCAGCCCGTTCTCATAGTTATCTTTCATATTGCAATATTACTAGGAGACACCCATGAAGTTTGGGCCATTGAATTTAGCCCCAATTTCGATACCCCACTGGCCACCCATGAAGTCTAGCCCACTCCTGTTCGTTCCCGCACTTGATGCATGACAGACCACCTATGCCGTTCAGTTAACTCCATTACGTCCCATGGTTGTTACTCGGAGACCACCTATGAAGTTCGCACCTTAGCCACCACCAGTTCTCGTAGTTAGCGTTAATATAGTATTATTACTAGGAGCCACTCATTAAGTTTATCCCATTCCAGTTAGTTTCCACAGTTGATGCCTCACAGACCACCTATGTAGTTTAATCCGCCGCACCACAATTCCATGGTTGCTGAGACCGCCTACAAAATTCGGTCCTTTACAACCCATTCTCGTGGTTATCATAAAAGACTAATACTAGGAACCACTCATAAGGATCAGACCTATGAAAATTTATTTGTGCTTTGATATTTTTAGGGCCACCCATGAAGTTAAGTTTACTCCATTCCGTATCCATAGTTGATGTTTGACGACCATTGTATAACAGTTTCATTCTCTCCAATAAGCTCACATGGTTGCATCCGAAAGACCACCCATGAAGTTCTTTCTTTTCCGACCCGTTCTCGATGGTGTTCTCCTTGAGGCCACCCGTGAAGTTTACCAATCAACGGCCTTTCTTTGTAAATAGTGTATCTTACCAACTGGAAAAGTGTTTTTTCCTATCTGAATCCTACAGCTAGCGTCTCGATGACCACCCATGCCGTTTACCCTTTTGTAATCGATTTCTTCTGACCGCATTTTCCCATTTCTTGCACTTTGTTCTATGAAATATCCCGCTTTGCAAAAAAAAAACGTAGAATTTGTAATCGATATTTTTAGGGCCACACATGAAGTTAAGTTCACTCCATTCCGTATCCATAGCTGATCTTTCACGAACAATGTATACATTTTAATTCTCTCCAACGCGCTCCCAAGGTGTTGCATCCAAAAGACCACCCATGAAGTTCTTTCTTCCCGACCCGCTCACGTTGGTGTTCTCCTAGAGGCCACCCGTGAAGTTTACCCATCAATGACCTATCTTTTAAATAGTTTATCTTACCAACTGGAGAAGTGCTTTTTCCTATCTGATTCCTACATCTAGAATCCTGTTGACTATACATTCCATCCGACGGAGTCGGTTTCGGATATCCGGGTCGGATAATCCGATCGGATAATTATCCGAAATCCGATCCGACGTCAAAATGGCGATTTCGGATTGATCCGAAATCCGATCAGACGAAAAAACACGATATCCGAATTATCCGATATCCGGAAAAGTGAAAATCGAAGGATCCGATCAGAAAACCGGATAATCGGATAAAAAATTGGTCAAAAACGGATAATCGATCGGATAAGAATCGGGTAATTTCGGATAAAAAAAATCGAAATATTAGTAATCGAAAAAGACGACATCGAAATAGTAGACTGAACGCGGTCTCCGGATGCAGTCTACATTTAGAAGGCAGTGTTCACGAAGAAAAAATTGCACGTTTTTTTTGGCTAAAACGTAAGCTTTGGGTCCCTCTAAGAAGATAAAGAACGGAAAAGCGACGAAAAAAGGACGGTAAGTGGGTGGAAATCTCGTGGGCCAGCCGACCCAATGGGCCACTCCGCCCACGTCCTCTAACAGTTCCCCTGAATTCGTGGTTAAATGAGCGATGATTTCCGATCAAAAGCCACGTTCTTCCCTTCATTCTCAACGTCTCTCTTTACTCAGGTCAGCTCGCACACATAGGCTGCGAAAAACGGGAGTAACAAGCCTCGGACAACTCGTCCACAATGCTTCCCTAGCTGAATTTGGAGGGGCCATAACTCCGTTTCCAGAAGGTCTTGTACGATTTTAGGGACATCAATGAAATCAGCATTGGACCGTTTTCAAGACAGGCGGAAAAACAGAAAAACGACTTTTATCGTGAACACTGCGTTTAAAGCGACCATATCAGTTGAAGATCTCCAATTATGTCTTGTTTAAAGACAGCAGACACGCAAAAAAATGGTATTGATTTTATGACATAAATCAACGGTTTTGATCTGGTTTTATTGGGAACTGACGAAAAAACGTACGAAAACTGTGTGCAAATAGAGAAATAACGGTTATTTTATTATCGGGTGAAAGTGGACGAGTTACTCAGCGCGCGGTTGAAACAGCGAATATTAGCAACAAAACGGTTGAGATAAAGAAGCCGATATACTCTAAAGCCCCTTTCACAGTTCGCCGGACGGCGCCGGCCGGTACGTCATAAGATAGGGCTGCGGCATCGGTGTGGCCCGCACTGCGATGTCGGCCGACCGACGTCGCACTGCGGTGAAGTCGACACGACGTCGGAGCAAGTTATGACGGGACAAAACGTGTTGGTTTTGCCTCATGTTTTGTACTGGAAAGTCGGAACTGACCATTGTTCACCGCAGCTTCACTCGCACTGCGGCACTCTTACAATGTGTCGGACCGCAACTTCCGGCAGACTGTGAAAAGCGCTTTACAGCCTCTACTGGAACGTTAACCTCGTTGGAAGCATCAAAAACAGCCAAAATGACCGTATTAGCACTATCAATATGGAAGAATTTGTATTTTGGGGCGGGGTTGCAGAAATTTTTCGATTTTCACTGGTGAAATTTTGTAGTTTATTTATTTATAATTTGCACTGATGGTGCAGGGGGTGTGTATACAAGTCTGTTGGTACCTGCTCGTTGGTGCCCCTGCTTCTACTGAACCCAGCAGACGTTTGAGTGTACACAGGGAACGTTCGAGCGATATAGCGTGCACAACTATATCGCGAAAGTATCCCGCACATTGCATAAAGGTGTCGCCGTCCGGCACACTAAGGCCTCTGGTCCATAACACCTTAGGATCCGTACCTAGGGAGTCATGGATTCTTTGGCCACAAGCCACAATTTCGCCACCCTGAACTGTCGATCGCTGTCGAGTGATATCCAAAAAACTGCGCTATCCAGACTTCTGAGCTATTTCCATGCACCGTTTGCTGCTTTGCAGGAAACCCGCCTCAAGGATAGACCCGTCATCAGCGTCGGAGAGCACACCATCTACTGCGGTAACGCTGACGATAGGAGAGTGGGAGGCTGTGCAATAGCTGTAAGGAAGGATTTCAATGGTATGGTCAAGGAGTTCGGCTCAACGTCGTGTCGGAATGCATTCGTACGACTGCGGGATCACAGAGGATTCAATCTGTGGATAGTGAGTGCTCATGCGCCCACTGAAACCGCCGAAGACAATTCGAAGGATGCGTTTTATGAGGAACTCAATACGTTGCTGGCCAGGATACCTTGTCAACATGCTGTTGTCGTGGGGATTGACGCAAATGCGAAGATGGGACTTGATCAGGAATCCGAAGTACTCGGTAAATGGTTCTACCCAGTGGAGCAAACATCGGACAATGGCTACCGCCTTGTCGACTTTTGTGAACGCAGTGGTCTGATTATTGCATTGACATTCAAGAGGAATCATCGCCGCCATCAGCTTACGTGGCAGGGACCAACCCAGCTATCTCCAGAAGAGCAGCGGAAGCGGAAGATGACAACTTTGAAACTACAGCTTGACTATGTCCTGACGAGGAATATTCCAGTATCGGACATTCGAAGATCTAGAGCTGTGTGGGATGTCGCATTCGATTCGGATCACCGTCCTGTTCTGTTGAACTTCACTGCGAGGATTCATAAGAGGAAGCGAGGGACTCAGCCTCTCCAGAGGATATACATGACAAGTCTCAGAGATGAAGAGTGCAGAAGGAATTTCCGACAACGCGTTTCTATTCACATCGGAGTACGGACTAAGAAGAAACTTTGCGACGCGGATTCTTTTGTCAAGTGCATCCAGGACGCTTCGAAAGAGGCACTCCCGGTTGTACAGCCTGAGAAGAAGTTCGCCTATGTCTCAGAAGAAACAAAATCTACCTACAACAGAGTATGTGCTCTCCGAACTGCAGGAAACTTCGTGGAGGAGAAGCGTCTGAGGAGGAAGTTGCGTCGGCAGCTTCAAAGTGACCGCGAACGAGAGTGGACGTGTAGAGCTAAGGAGTTCGAGAAGGCTTGGGAGGAGAAGAATCCGAAGAAAGCCTACACGTTGCTGCGACAGTATAGCGGGAAGATGAAGAGATGGTCTCCTGTCTTGAACCCTACCGATGGAGCTGCGGTTGGTGATGCGACGCTGCCAATATGGAAGGATTACTTCAGTTCACTACTGAATCGTCCAGCGCAATCAGTACCTGAGCTCCCTCATGTTCAGAGAGCACATTACGATGTCAGTGAGGAACCGCCGACTGAGTCTGAAGTTTTGGATTGTGTCCGGAAAATGAAGAATGGAAAGGCAGGTGGAGATGACAACATCACTGCTGAAATGCTGAAAGCTCTTCCTCCGTCTGGGATTCGTGAAATGACCAACACCATCCGTGCCATATGGATGAGCGAAAGGATACCCGATTCGTGGAGACATGCGATCATCGTACCTCTTCACAAGAAGCTATCCGTCACGGATCCTAAGAACTACATAGGAATCTCTCTACTTCGTGTCATGTACAAGGTTTTAGAACGTATCATTCTCGAGCGACTTATCAAACATCGTGAAGGAACGACCAGAGATTAGCAAGCCGGTTTTCGACCTGGAAGATCGACCATCGACCAAGTGTTCGTCGTGAGAAGAGTAATTGAATCGTGGCAGCGGTTTTCGAAGCCATTACAGCTTGCTTTTTTGGACTTTAAAGCCGCGTTCGACTCTCCTCATCGTGATCGATTGCTCAATGCTCTGCGAGCAGATGGAGTCCCGGAAAAGTATGTTCGGTTAATCGAGGACATGAACAAAGGAACAACAGCAGCAGTTCGTACACCTGTCGGATTTACGTCAGCTTTCGAGGTGAAAACAGGAGTAAGGCAAGGAGCCGTTGCAGGACCTTTTCTTTTCAACTTCGCCGTTGATGACATCATGCGTAGAGTTGCAGAACAGTTTCCTGCGGATGTGATCCTAACACCATCAGGACGCTCCCTTGTCGACCTGGAGTACGCCGACGACATTGTGTTATTCGCTGAAAACAACGCAAAACTGCAAAGGATTGTGAACCTCGTTTCGAAGTATGCCGCAGCCTATGGACTTCGTCTTCGTCCCGACAAATGCAAGCAGATGTGGGTCTCTCAGAGGCCTTCAACTGGAGTTTGTGTGGACGGACAACGTATCGAACTGGTGGACGATTTCTGTTATTTGGGCTGTTTGCTGAAGAACGATGGTAGTTATGCAGCGGATATTCGACAACGATGTGCGAAAGCTACGTCTGCATTCAATTCTCTAACCAAGTGTTTGTGGTCTACCACCATCGCGAAGGAAGTCAAGTTGCGCGTCTACCTATCCGCTATTCGCCCTATCATGATGTACGGATCGGAGACGTGGGCAGCACCGAAAACGCAGATGGAAAGGTTGGATTGCACGGAGAGGAAGCTTTTTTAGGCGTTTGCTTGGATATTTCTGGCCGCGTGTATGCCATAACGAAGACCTTTACAAGGAAATCGACGCAGTACATCAACGCTTGACACGAGGGAGGTGCCAGCATCTCCTAACGCCATCTCAAGCAGCAATGGAAAGTCGACTTCGACTGCTCGGGCATATACTAAGAAGAACGCCGGATCGTCTCGTACAACACGCTTTAAAAATGCTTCCAAATCCTGTCTGGAAACGGCCACCTGGGCGTAGGCGAAAGTTCTGGACGGATGTGGTTAAAGAGGATTTAAAGTCACTCGGCATCGAAAGATAGTTCAGGCGCGATGTTTCGTTTCGCAGGAAATGGAATAGTGACAGCTGGATGGAATGTGTTCAAATTGTGGCTGAAGACCGTGAAAAATGGACACGGCTGACTACTAGGACGGCACACCTCGGTGAAGATGCGGAATGACCGCGTCAGGCGAAAGCCAACCGATTAAGTCAAAGTAAGTAAGTCACTGATGGTGCGCCATCAACGATAATAAAGAAACAGTGCAATGCCTTTGGCACTTGAAGGGCGAACAACAAGGAAGAGTGAGACAGAACAGAAACATGGAAGAGAACAGCAATATCTAAAAAAATAATAAATGGTGTTAAGTAGGTTCAGCTCTTCCCAGACCGCCGACAAATAAAGTTGGTTTTCACCAGATGTGTAGCAACCTTCACCAGGAAATCGGTATCACATTTTAGTTAGTTTGGCAACCAGCGATCACCCAAAGAAAGGTTTTCATTATATGTATCGTGATATGTAGAATGATACTGGGAAAAGAAGAAGGATACGGTCAGCCTGGGCAACGCAACTAACCGGAGCTATTCTGTGGCGGGCCAATTTAGGTGCCTCTTTAATCTGGTACGAACCTCAGGCGTAAGACCCAGGCCCAAGGAGCGAATGGTAAACCAAGCACCTTGTTGACATGTATCCTTAATTTAGCTAATTCAGGACTATAGGCAAATTTCGCAAGAATATCTTTGACAGTGATCGGTAGTATTCAAACAGAGATGTAGATAACGGTAAAAAATGAAAGGTGGAGGTAGCCGTCCTAGTGCTCGGTATGTTAAAAGCAAAGAACATTAGAGCAGTGATGTCAAGAGCAGAACAGACTTTTGTTCTGCAAGGTGAGCATAGCAAAACTCGAAAACATCAGGCTCGAAGAGTCAAATGAAAGATATCACAGGTTTTCCTGAAGCTTGATCTGTTTCTGGTGTGCAGGAGATCCATTAGTAATTCATATAGTATGACACCATTATCGATCAGTAGACAGTTTTGTAATCATTGTATTGAATAGAATACATAAGGAATCAAAGAAGAACCATCGTCTGGAAAATCTAGTATATTGACGAGTATTTTATCACCAGAGATCTACAAAAGGGGAGTTAAATCGGTCATCTTCAGCCTTCGTTTGAAAACAGAGCTGCTCATAGATTCAAGAGCTTTTGTAGGTAGGTTTCGGATGCTTCTAGCAAATCTGTTAGAAACGAAATTGAAAAGAATAGAATGCTTTTCTCTGTGAATTCTATGGTAGTGTAATCTGAACCCACCTGATCTAGCGGTAGCAGGCATAAAGATCCAAAACTTACTGGCCGGAATTTTCAATTCGTTCCGTAAAATACGAAAACAAAACACCATGTCAGAAAAAAACCTGCGATACTCCAGAGATTTCATACCGAAGTGTTCGAGCCTATCACAATACCTAGGCAATTCATTACGATTAAAATTCCCAGTTGACCTATACCACGTAATTCTGGTGAAAAGGTGTTGTACTCTTTCGATTTTGAGTACATCCTTTCTGCGCTTGGGACTCCACACTGGTGAGCAGTATTCAAGATGCGGCAACACGTAAGCCTTATAAAGGCGAATTAAAATTGCTGGATCAGTACAATGCACATTGCGAAGAATCATAAAATGGGAGGAATAAGCTTTACGGACAACATTGTCTACATGGTTTGAAAATGTCAGATTAGATTGAACTACGACACCAAGATCCCTGATGGAGTCGCACGTGCTGAGTTGGACATCATTTACGTGCTAGTTAAGGACATCACAGTCACCTATAGTTGTGACTTGTTTCTGACGCTTCCAACGGCGTGAGCAGTCTACTAGGAGCCATGCGACTCCACAAACGTAGTAATCTCAACAACTTTTTCAAGCGTGTCTGCTGCCTTTAATTGTCACACAATAACTTGTTGTCAATTTTTTCAGTCTGATGGTTTACCAGTCCAAAATCTCATTTGAACTTTGGCTTTGAAAGTTTCTAAAACTGGTGATTTGATTGTCTTTATGAATAATATATGAAGATTGCACGTGGCTACAGAAATACACGGGGTTGAATCCTCGGTACTACTGAAAAAATTTTCTTATCCGTTTTTCATCCGAATTATACGGTGGATCTGATTTTATCCGATCGGATATTCGATATCCGATCCGATCAAAAGTTCTGGTTTCGGATAGGATCCGTTATCCGAAATTCTCGTCTGAGACAGTATCCGATTTATCCGATGAGTCGGTTTTGCGAAATCGGCAATATCTGAAAATCCGATCCGCCGCGATTTTGGCCATCGGATGGAATGTATACTGTTGACCACCCACGCCGTTTACATATCTCTGGCCAACTTCCCAATTTCTGCTAGACATGCTCTTCCCATTTCTTGCACTTTGGTTTGTGAAATGTCCCGCTTTGTGAAAAAAAAGTTGGAAATTGTAATCTTCTCGCCATTTCTGCTTACATTTATAATCTTTTCTCTCGTTTTTTCACTTGTTAAAGTCGGAAAATTTCAGAGAAAAAAAGGATCTGGAGGTTGTTTAGCGTGACTGATTTCCCAACCTGCTACTCCCTAAGTGGCCGGACACACATGGTTTTCCGACATTACGGCACAATTGATGAATGACGACGTCCTTCTGATGCGCGCGCTGGCGGTGTGTGTGTCGCCATGTGCGGACATTTATGGCTTCGTTAATCATCGTCTACAATGACACGCGTCTGAGGTCTGAAAAACTAGTTTGAGAATATAGCCGTCGTGGAATTCTCACATTCGGTGCAGGATTCTCCATTGAGCGACACCGGGAAACGGTCGTTAACCCAGTGATTGCACCCATAAATCCACTCTCAAACCGCTATCTTTTCATCGACTAGGGTGATATCCGTGGTCAGTACCGGTAAAGTTTTCATGTCTCCGCTCGGAAAATTCTGGTAGTTGGATTATACCGGTTTTTGTCCGAGTTTCATGAAACCACCGTCGCTTTCTGCTACATTGAAGATAATGAGATCAGAAAAACCGCCTCAACCCATGCGGCATGTTAAACTTTTTTAGGTGCACTCGCCTGTCGCCGCGATATGAATCAATGATCAATCAGGCGAAAGGACTGTGCCCTTGAAAGAAAGAAAAGTAATGAATCTATCAAGCGCTTTTTGTCGAATGTTGAAAATACTTAAATTCTCAGCATTCTCCTAATTTTTTTTAACTGACCTAAAAAACGCAAAAGAGGTTTTTTGCTCTGCTTCTTCATTATTCTGCCCAAACTTCTTGCTTCATAAAGAAAGTATCCTCTGGTTCCGAGTCAGATTTAATCTGTTCCCTCGCGCGCTTGTGCGGAGCGAGGGTAGAGCGAGCGAGAAAGTATGGGAGGAAAGAGACGCAGCTTACGCGCACCGACGCACGCGAAGAATGGAAATCAATCACACTCGGAAACATAGGATATGATTTAGAAAATCTCAAGATCAACATCGGTAACTCTTCTGTTAGAAAAAGCCTATGAACACTCATAAGCCTCTCATATATCCTTGCCATGTTTAGTCTAAAACAGACATTAAACTATCACGGCGGCTAGCCATGCGGTGTTCGCGGCAAATTGTTTCCGATCGCGCTCGCCAAGCTACCTCCGCAGCCCCTTCCATTGAAAAGACTGAATGGTACAAGGGAACTCGATGTATAGCGACATACACTTAAAAACTCTCCTACGTCTATCTCGCGCGTAGCTTGTTGCTCCCAATAATTCTTGTAACACACGAACTTTAAACTTGCTCTTCAGGCCTCTCAACTTGTGTGTGACACAAAAAAAGGGAAAACAAGAAACGCGCGAGATGAACTCAGCAACTTGCGGTAAGGCTACAAGAAAGTTGTTCAAAATTTGCTCAGCTCGCGATTTTAGAGCAAATTTTCAACTCCTTCGATCGCGCGCGGGTACGGGGGTACGCTACTCCTCCATTTCTTAGGCCTCTTTCAGAGTTCGATCGCCGTGCGACGCGATGGTATGATAACTATGAGTATCGATCGATATCGCGTCTCACATAGATCTGTATTCAAAACATGCCATCGCGGCGATCAGCGATAGAAGTGTAAAATGGGCCTTACGCGCTTTCTTGCCGTTTCATTTCTTTGGCTACGCACACGCACGAGAAGGGGCTAATTGTAAGTGGGATCCGCACCAAAACAAGAGTAAGTCTTGTGTCTTTCCAAGAGAAATCAGTAATTTCCTACTATGTTCTTATTCTGATCCCAGAAAGGTTTGTATATTTCATGTTTCTCAAATAAAGCGTTTTAGGTATACTTTTCGATGGAAAAAGCACAAAAATAACTTTTTTTCGCATTTTGAACGCAAAAAAACACAAATGGTTGAGCTGTAAGCACGCATAATAAAGGAATGCATGTAGTGAGAGGCTTCTACGAAACCCTGAAATTTCGCCTAAAAAATCCTGGAAAACCCAAAAACCTTTCTCATTCTCCACGTCCAATTAAATTCATCTAATTCACAATTATTTAGTTCGTCATAATTTATTTCATGGATTTTTATGTTTAAGGCTATGCATGGCGGAGTGCGATGTGATAACGAAAACTTGCGGAATCGAGGACACCATTCGCGACCTTCGGCTTGTTGACTGAGCGCACACAATGGAGGGCGTCTAGGAGCTGTTCGGCTGGGTAAATGACATGCAGGCGCCGCTCCGGCGATGACGTGAACGCACTGGCCTTCCTTCGCGCGGATCACGTGTACCAGCCGCTAACGCTTCTAGGTGTCGTTTATACTTCCGCCGCGGCGCGGCGAGATGCAATACAGCCATATCGATCAAGCGGCGCGATACGTTTAGGGTTTCCTGCTCGAATTCTTCCAGCGGCACCGCACGCGGCCGCTGCTTGGGTGCTGCCGCGCCGCCCGGGGAGAGCAGGCGACGCGGCAGCCGCGTGCGATCCGCATCAATTTCATATGATTTTTTTGGTGTTATTTTGTATACATCCTCATTCTTTGTTCCTCTGATTCATTGCTAAAATTTTTTTCGAGGTTCTGGGCGTTGTTCAAAGTAGGCGGGCGAAAGTATGAACGACCCCTTAGGCTTCTTTCAGGCTGTGTATTCAGTCAACAAACTTTGATCTTCGCATCCTCAATCCAGAAGTGGCTTGAAATCGTCACTAATTGCCTTGTTCTTGCCAATAAAGGCACAGAGAACCCTCAGACATGAATTTCGTGATTTATGTTTTGATTATGTAGCAGACCCCTCTTTTATAACAAGTGCCAAGTACGAGATCTCAATTTCTTCAAATAAGCGAGATATAAGCGACCACCACAAGGCAAACCCCCTACCAGATTTTTGAATTCGTTAGCGGCTAGAAATATGGAAGAATTCCCCACGAACCTTCCTTTCTCATTCCATTTCCGGACTGTCTCCATGTCGTGGCTCGCTCTCGCTTAAAGGCAGTGTACACGATAAGAATCGTTTCTCTGCTTTTCCGCCTTCTTGGAGACGGTCCCATGCTGATTCCAATGATGTTTTTGGAATCGAACAAGACCTTCTAGGAACGGAGTTATGGTCCCTCAAAAATTGAGCTAGGGAAGCATGGTGGTCGAGTTGTCCGAGGTCTGTAAGTTCCGTCTTTTGCACCCGATGTATGCGAGCTGACCTGAGTTAAGAGAGAAGTAGAGAATGAGGGGAAGAACGGGGCTATTGATCGAAAATCATCGCTCATCTCACAATCTCGAGCATTCATTTGTTCACGTCGGCGGGCGTGAAAAGTGCATGTGGGGTGTGACGAGCTGACGGGTGTCCAACTTTGGGGCTGTAGGGGACCGTTCCGAGCTCATTTTTCTTAGTTTTTTCAACGTTAGGGTTGCGTTAGGCCCCGCAGCTGCCGATCTCCATCAAAAACAGCCATGGTTTTTATCGTGGGCACTGCCTTTAACGATTGCGAATGAAGAGAAATACAGGCCTCAGACAACTCGTCCACCAATTTTTCACTCTCATAATATAGGCCTCTTTCAGGAGCCATAACTCTGTCTATAGTGGGTCTTATGCAATTTCAGAGGTACCACTGTGATCAGGCTATGACTCATTCCAAGAGCAGCATAAAAACTAAGAAATAATTTTTTTTGGCGCTCTGTGCCTTTAACATTCAATGTGCGTTATCCCTTGTTAACTTATTTAGCAGCTGATGCAGTCGGCAATTTAATGCCTTATCGTTGTAGGAGCACACGATTGTTATGGATTAATGTCTAAGGTTGGAATGAAAGGAATGCAGAGTTGAGAAACAATGTGCTGTCTGTTTGTGCAGGGTCAAAAGTCTGATGTCCATAATATGGTCCAAGAAGTATGCTGCTGGCTCCGGCGGTTTCGTAGAAAAGTTTTTGTGGAGAGCGCTAAAATGTTGATAAGGGTCTTAGACGAATTCCAGGAAACCTATGACAGATTTATGAGTTGGCAACATATTTGTGGCTATCACAATAATCAATGCGCACTCTACTGAGGAATAGGAATTCGGTGAAAAAAAGTTGCCTAGTGTCGCTTTGGAGCAATAAAATGGAAAAAGCTCAGCATTCCGTAATTGCATATACACCAATATGATATAAAGTCGGGACAAAAGAGACTGTCCGCCCACACGGTATGCAGGATTGTCGAGCGAGCGTCGCGAAGACATTCTTTGAGACTCGTTATTTGATGAGCACGAATATTAGACGAATATTGAATAATACACAAGTTAAATGTCAGCAGTCTTTGAGAGGCCCGTCGCGATGGCCTTTCGACACACGCCGTCGCCTTGAGCGGGCACTCTCGTTCGGACAGACTCCATGTTTGTAGTCAAGTTGCTCTAGGACTACGATAAGTTTGACCTTCCGAAGCGATTCTGTGATCTGCATTCAATTTAGCAACTAATTTTGCCAGTTTGGGAATTTCTCCGTTTTTTTTAGTGAGGCATAACTACTGTTACATAATAAAAACAACCTGAAGAAGGGCTTAGGCCCGAAACTTCGTGTCAATAAAGTTGTAAGAAGTTGAGCGTTCATATACAGTTATATTAAGAATCATCAATGAAGCTCAGGGAACCTACCATTTTGAGAGAATAAAAACAACCTTTTTCAGTAGCAGTCTACATATAATTATGGTTTCATGAAAACTGATGAAGTGTCTGAGGACGTTATACATCTTCTGTTTCGGAGTGAAATTTACTTTCGTTCATCGCGCTCGTCTACGAGCGTATGCTGCGTCTCCTTCCCTCCGCACTTTCTCGCTATCTTTTGCCTTGCTCCGCACAAGCGCTCGAAGGAACAGAGTAAATTTAAATTTGACTCCGATTAGAAAATAAGTATGTGATAGAATTTTTTCGTAATTAACTTTATTAGTTTTCAAATACTTCAAAATTATATGTACATATGCTCTATTTCAGAGTGAATTTTGTTCCTGTTGATCGCATGCGTGTCCGTGCGTATGGTGCGTCTCCTCATCCTCCACATTTTCTCGATGTCTCTCCTCACGCTATGCACACGCACGCTAAATTAGATTATAGAAATCGTGAGGACGGCAGGCATTACGGTAGAGAAACGGTAGCTCTTCGAAATAATCAAGGCAAAGGCGGAGCAAGGGCAAGTGTGGGTAAGGTGATGTGCGTGTTCAAACCGTTTACGGCTTGTGAAACCCATGCTGCAATATATAACATATAGTTAGTTAATGAGCTGCGCACTGGAGACAAGAATGTTACAGCTGGTATGACAAATATTCTAGGAAAACCCAGGTTCGATGGTTCCTCCTAGGGAATTTTTTTAATGAATGGGTCTTTCAAGAGAAAACTAATTTCAAAATTTCTGTGAAAAAGCTGGAAAGTTCCGTTTGTCAAGCACAAGCTTTTTTGATTAGCGTAAAAGCCATGTCCTGTAAGTATTGCCTAAATTTGGACGGCAAATATATGTAAGGTCTGTCCGAATAGGACTTTCCGCCCACGCGGTTGGCCTTACGTGTAGAGCGGCCGTCGCAAGAGCATTACTTCGGATAAGCCTTCGCATGGTTGCAAACAGCTGAATTGAATATTATTCAGCTTTCGTCAAGAATTCACACTTAACTTTGGTCCGAGGCGAATACTATTCGAACAGATATTCGAATTTTCAATTATTCGAATGTTCGAATATTCGTTTATTATTCGGAAATCACAATATTCGTTTTTGAATATTCGATTTAGTGCGAAATTCAAAATATTCGTTTTTTCAGTGTTCGGTTATTCGAAAATCAAAATATTAGTCTTTTTCAAATTTTCGGTTCGTTCGGAAGTTTTGAAAATCTATATTCGAAAAAATCATTCATACGGAAATCCTGAAAAATGCAATATTAGAAAAATTCATTCATTCGGAAGTCTTGAAAAACGCAGTATTCAAAAATTCATTCATCCGGAAAATCCGAAGAAACCACTTATTTGAAAAGTTCACTCATTAAAAATTTTTGAAAACGTCATATTCGAAAAAATTACTCATTCGAAATTCAGAAAATCCATATTTGAAAATTTCATTCTTCCGGAAATCTTGAAAAGCGCAATATTCGAAAAATTCATTCATTCGGAAATTTCGGAATTTCAACATTCGAATTATTAATTCATTCGAAAAAAAATCTTTGAATACCAAAGTATAATTCCCGATAATCGATTCCCAAATTTGAAAATGCCTTCGCGACTGCCGTTCGGCAGGTACGCCGATCGCGTGGGCGGACAGTGGCTTTCGGACGGAGTATAGCTCTGTGTGCGAGTTGTCCCGGATTCGTTTTTCCTAATTAGTCAGAGGATTGAAGAAGAAGGAAATATTATGAAAGTCAGACTAGGAAAAGCGGGACGGTATCGCTCGCGTCCCACTCGATTGAGTCGGAAAACTCGTACAGAGGGTGTGGCTTTCGGTTTCCTTCTGCAGGAGGTGTTTCCTGGCGTCTTTTCTTACATACAACACTGATATTTTAAGAAATCAGATTCGCGCTCATAGCAGGTTCTATTCTAAAAGGTATGCATGAACAGTTATTGTATTTATATGTAGTGGAGATAATTAATATCAATTCCGTGGGAAATGGGCGACACGTGAGAGTTACGATTCTTTTTCTATTTTCATTGAAAACTTCCAGAAAAAATCAATGGAAAGAATTTGGAGAAAGTAAGAATAAATGTAAACAGTAAACATACAAGGAAGTTTCCAAAACACGAAACAGAAGAATTTAAATATTGTTCAAACAAGTCGATAAAAAACTAATTAATAATACAAAGACATAAAAATGAGGTTGGGAAATATGGAAAAATAAACAATTATGTCAATGTAACAAGTTCGGATCCTTGCCGCAGCCGATTCTCGTTTTTTACGCAAAGAACTCATAGTCATCATCCAAGGTGTTGATAAACAACAACTTTATGGAGTCCCAATGAGCCTTGTGGATTCTTGAATGCGGGAAATTCAATTTTTCCGCCAGAAATTCGTCCAGGTGGGTTATGTGGGGCGCTAAACACCACTATTGATCCAATTATGGTTTCAATCAACCTGAAGAGGAGCGCAGCTAGAAAGATCAAATTTGTGCTTTTCCTAAAAATAAACCTGAAAAGTTTCATTTCGTTTGGAATAGCGATTTCGTTCCAAATGGTCTTCTTTTGTTAGTGTTTTGAAACCGCCTTTGCCACGTCGATGTCGGCTCTCTAACCAGGTATGCGTGAAAGAAAAACTTCCTTTACTATTACGACTCAGAAAAAAAAACAAAAGTAAACATGAAGTCATGATTACCTGAGTAAATTCTTTTTTTCTGAAAACTCGAACGAAAAATAGGAAAAAATACTCTGGGCAATTTTAAAAATCGCTCTCAGAATCGGCTAGTAGCACCATTTCGCTGCATTTTCCACTTTTTGATTAAAAGTTTTCTTTCCAAAAGTGTATCCAGGTGAATCTCCTTCCCACCAAAGCCATCTATACTGGGCAACCCTTTCCTTATTATTACTTCTATTGCTTTTCAATCGTTATCTGTCACAAGGTCACAATTCTGGAATGCACATATTTTTAGCGAGGAGATTATGATGATAAGAGCAGAACGTCCTTTTAATACCTGCTGAATGTGCCAATGACCCTGCAAGGAATGCGGCGTTCTTTGACCCCCCCCATGTTTAGATTGCCACAAACCGCCTCCGTGTCTCTTTTCCATACAACAAACCCTTAGGAGATGACTAATACTCAAAGTCAACACATCGAACGGCTCTTTTCCGAAACGTTTGCCCTGCAAAAGGGCGCATCTGGCATCATATGCACGGTTTTTTAATTCTTGCATAGAAAAATTTTTCCTATAATCTTCTTGACAGTTGTCTCATTAGTTATGCCTCTGTGTCCTCATATTTTTGCCGCCCACTTTCTCCAGGTTCACATATGCTCAATAACATAATCTAGTTTCCTAAATTGCTTATATTTCAATGAAATTATTACCTCCTATCGAGAAAAACGGGGGGATGGAAACCAGTAAGGTGCTGAGTCAGGTTCCGGTAGGGCACGTTCATGTCCCTTTACGGATAAAAAGCTCCCACGCAAACGGGGTTCATTTGCCTTGCCACGGGTTTCCTCCAGCCAGAAGTGGTTTATCTCCAACCCCGGGTGGGCAAAGGGTTTCCTATCAGTCGAAGGGGGTTACATGGCCATCATCGTTTCGCCGCGGCGCCATCAATCAGTCTGACGGGACTCGTGTGAAATCTGTCATTAATAGCAAGGAGCGATAATAATGAAAATAATAAAAGTTTTATGACAGTACTATTCTGTTGATAATAAATAAATAAATAAATAAATAAATAAATAAATAAATAAATAGATGAATAAATGAATAATGATGTTTATATGAGGTAACACCTCACAATTCAATCGTATACGACACAACATATCTTCCATTTCGTAGCCAATTTCACTTTGTTAATGAGCGTGCGTGTGCGGTGCGAGGGGAGAGACAGCGAGGAAGCGTGGGGAAGTATGGAGACGCAGCGTACGCGCGCACATGCATGCGATCAACGGAAATCAATACCACCGCGAAATAGAGGGTAAATAGTTAATGGTCGGAATATTGTTCAGTACTTTCCCTTCTCAAATTATCTCCCCTTCATACTTCCTCTTCCCCTCTTTCGTGCCTCATCTACTTTCGTTTTTTCTCTTGCATTTCTTCCTGTTTAGCCCCTATCCATTCTCTCTTTTGGTATGTGGCTCCATTAATCTCAATTCCCAATTTCTCTGCCCTTTCCATTCTTTCTCTTCCTCTAACTTTTCTGCCTCTTTTTCCTCTCCCTCCTGCTCCATGTTTTTTTGTCATGATATCTCCTTTCCTCCTCTATTTATCTAACTTTTCGTCTCGGCTTCACTCCACTCTCTTTTTCTACATCTCTTTAGCTTTTCATTAGCTCTCACCCACCACCTTTCTCTTCTCCTTTTACCCTTTTCATCTATTTGCTCCCGGTGTCTCTCCTTAATACAGTCATCCCCATTCTCTCCCTTCCTTTCCCCTACTTTATTTTTTTCTTCATACTCACCCTCCGTGAGCTCCCTCTCTCTAACCCTGCTTTCTGACTCTCCACCATTCCGTTTCCTTCCTGACTTCACCTTTTCTTCTGAATGCTCTCCCTTATCTCTTTATTCACTATCATACATCCCTCACTCTCTCTCTCTCCTCTTCTCTCTCTTCCAATTCCATCCTCTTTCAGGAGGAAATATGCGATGTCCCATGCTTGATCCTCTCCGTCTCTTTCCTTTTTTTCTCTGTTTCTTTTTAATCTCACCATCTCCTGCTTACTTCTCTACTTTTACTTCCCGAACCGTTTATACCCCTTAACTGTTCTCCTCGTTCTCTCTCTCCCTTTTCCTCTACTAGCTCCCTCATTCTTTCGTTTTCGCCATCCTCAGCCTCTTTTCCACTTACTTTCTCTGCCTTCCTCTGCTTCTCTTCTGTTAGCTCGCTCTTTCTTTTCTGTATTTTTCCCAATGCCTCTTTTTCTCTTATTTTTAGCACATATACCACTCTTTCCATACTCTCTAACTCTGTTCTCTTTCTTTTCTCATAGAATGGCAAACCAACGTATCTGAATAGAATTGAAAGCATTAGTGAGAAAACGAAGTGAGAAAGAGAGTGCAAGTAAAAAGAAAGAGTGTGGGATACAAAAAGGGCAGACATTCATCCAGTCACTGACAGACAGACACAGACACACTAGAACACAGAGAGAGAGAAGGATAAAGAAAGAGGAGAGAGAGGCATGCTAGCAGACAAGGAAAGAAGGCGGTAATATGGGTGAGGAGAGATGGAAGAACAAGAGGAGAAAGAGAAAAGGTAAAACCATTTTGACTAAGAGACGCAAAATAAGACAGAAGGATGTGAGGAGGGAGTAAGAGAGGCAGAGCGACACACAGAATGTGACGTTGAGAGTTAGAGACACTCGAGAATAGAGAGAAAAGTGGGTTAGAACAGAGAGAGGGAGAAAGAGAGAAAGAGAGAAAGAGAGAGATAGAGATAGAGATAGAGATAGAGATAGAGATAGAGATAGAGATAGAGATAGAGATAGAGATAGAGATAGAGATAGAGATAATGATAGAGATAGAGAGAGATAGAGATAGAGATAGAGATAGAGATAGAGATAGAGATGGAGATAGAAATAGAGATAGAGATAGAGATCGAGATAGAGATAGAGATAGAGATAGAGATAGAGATAGAGATAGGGATAGGGATAGAGATAGAGATAGAGATAGAGATAGAGATAGAGATAGAGATAGAGATAGAGATAGAGATAGAGATAGAGATAGAGATAGAGATAGAGATAGAGATAGAGATAGAGATAAAGATAGAGATAGAGATAGAGATAGAGATAGAGATAGAGATAGAGATAGAGATAGAGATAGAGATAGAGATAGAGATAGAGATAGAGATAGAGATAGAGATAGAGATAGAGATAGAGATAGAGATAGAGATAGAGATAGAGATAGAGATAGAGATAGAGATAGAGATAGAGATAGAGAGATGGAGATAGAGATAGAAATAGAGATAGAGAGAGATAGATAGATATATAGAGATAGAGATAGAAATAGAGAGACAGAGAGAGATAGATAGATATATAGAGAGAGAGAAATTATTCATCAAGAGATCGTGATGGAGCCGGACAAATCGAGAGACGGATAGCGAAAAATAGAGATTGGAAGGGATTGAAAGCGAGTGAGGATACATATAAAAGCAGAGAGACATATCAAGAGATAGAGAAGGGGAAGAACATATCGAGAGACGCTGCGAGAGGGGGTAGAGATAAGCAGACGCAAAGAGGTGTGAAAGGGTTAAACGTTGGGCGCTTGGTGGTGTGAGTAGGAGCATGTTCACTCCAGAAAGCGGGTGACGCAGGTTTGAGTCTTGCCAAGGTCCCAAAGGTTTGTGCACTACTGAGGTAGCAGAGAGATAGGCGAAAGCATCTCAAGCGATTCTCGGCCTCGAGCCGCACTTAACATCAATCGGAGCCGCCTGACAGTTCGACTCCTTCTCCCAATCGCAGGGCCACTGTTGTTGCTGTTTCCGCGCCCGCGAGCCGGAGCAGCCAGTTCCTTCAGCCGGAGCAGCAACAGCAGTAGCCCTGAAAGCAACAAAAGCCCACTAGCAGATTGGGAGAACGAGTCGAGCTTTCAGGCGGCTCGGGCCGAGGGTCACCTGAGATACTATAAGTGTGTAAATATGTGTAAGTGAGAAAACCTTCTCGAGTCATTCTAGCCCCTTTTTCGTTCTTGGACCATCCAGCTGAACCAAGTTGCCGGAAGACTAAAAAGTTTTCTCAGACGTTGTCAGAAACCTAACTTCTCTATCGTTTAACAGCTACAAAAACTTTCGAGGCTAGGAAGTCATTGCCCCTTTGACCGCCTGAGTTCCTCTAGAGTTATTAGTCCTCCGCGTGCTCTTTTCCCCTAGGTGTGACTTGTGTATTTGTTTGCCCACCTGTCTGTCCGTCGTTTATAAATGATATCCTCCTACTCGGCCGCGCATGGAACCACCGGCAAGGTGTGTGGTGGGGGGCGGTCTATAGGCACTTGGCCAACAATGCGCTGCGCGGATATCTGGATTTATACGTTATCATCATTCTTCCAATCCGTGCTTGACTTTTCACCTTCTCAGATGACGCACACCGTAATCGTTGAATTCCATTCCTAAAAATATTGATCCATACACTCACTCGGCAACTAATTGATCTACTCGTTACCTTCAATTCATTTCCCTCTATATCTTTTGTTTGCTTTCTTAGGAATTTCAGTGGTTTCCTCATCGCAATTGGTTTTGTATATCTAATTTGTGTTTCTAAGAAGAATTTTTTCCACCGAGGAACTATTGATCAATGCATTACCTACGTTTTGCGTTCATATACAATAAGCATAATTACGGACGCTAAGTAACGCCAGGAAAATGTGCTGATTTTAACCAGTTCAAATAGGATCTGAATAGAGTGCATCAAACACTATCAGTTTTCTGTTTTTTTCTTTTTTCTTTCCCTTTTTCTTCTTCTTTTCTGTTCTTTTCTTTTTCTTACCCTTTTTCTTTTCTTTTTCTTTTTCTTTTCTTTTTCTTTTCTTTTCTTTTCTTTTCTTTTCTTTTCTTTTCTTTTCTTTTCTATTCTTTTCTTTTCTTTCCTCTTTTCTTTTTCTTTCTTTCTTTTCTTTTTTATCTTTTCTTTTCTTTTCTTTTCTTTTCCTTTCTTTTCTTTTCTTTTCTTTTCTTTCTTTTCCTTTCCTTTTTTTTCTTTTCTTTTCTTTTCTTTTCTTTTCTTTTTTCTTTTCTTTTCCTTTCTTTTCTTAGTTTACATCTCTTCTTTCTCCTATTCTTTCCTTACTTTTTCCCTCCGATTCATCGGCTTTCTTTGATCCTTTTCATTATTCTTGTTTCTACGTTTTTCTACTTCGGTGCCACTTACATACCTGGAGCTTCCTTAGTCTATTCAACCATAAGCTCTTTTTCATTCGTCCATTCCTTTATTGATTCCATTATTCTTTCATTCATTCATTCATTCATTCATTCATTCATTCATTCATTCATTCATTCATTCATTCATTCATTCATTCATTCATTCATCTATTCATCTATCTATTCATTCATTCACTTCATCTTTATCTATTCATTCATTCATTCATTCATTCAATCAATCATTCATTCATTCATTCATTCAATCAATCATTCATTCATTCATTCATTCAATCAATTCATTCATTCAATCAATCAATCAATCAATCATCTATCTATCTATTCATTCATTCGTTCATTCATTCATTCATTCAATCAATCAATAATTCATTAATTCATTCATTCATTCATTCAATCAATCAATCATTCCATTCAGTCATTCATTCATTCATCTTATCTATTCATTCATTCATTCATTCATCTAATCAATCAATCATCTATCATTCATTCATTCATTTATTCATTCATTCATTCATTCATTCATTTTAAATAAACATTCATTCATTCATTCATTCATTCATTCAATCATTCATTCATTCATCTCATTCAATCATTCAATCATTCATCTATTCATCTCATTCAATCATTCATTCATTCATTCCATTCAATCATTCATTCATTCATTCATTCATTCATTCCATCTATCTATCTCATTCATTCATTCATTCGTTCATTCATTCATTCATTCATTCATTCATTCATTCAATCAATCATTCAATCAATCTATCCATTCATTCATTCAATCAATCATTCATTCTTACATTCAATAATCAATCAATCATTTCCATTCATTCGTTCATTCATTCATTCATTCATTCATTCACGAATCAATCAATAATCTCAATCTATTCATTCATTCAATCATTCAATCAATCATCTGGCTCATTCATCATCATTCATTCAATCAATCATTCATTCATTCATCTATCGATCTTCCACCATTCATTCAATCATCATTCATTCATTCAAATCATTCATTCATTCCATTCATTCAATAATTCATTCATTTATTCATTCATTCAACAATCAATCAATCAATCATTCATTCATTCATTCGTTCATTCATTCATCTCATTCATTCATTCTCATTCATTCAATCATTCATTATTCATTCAATCATCTCATTCATTCATTCATTCAATCATTCATTCATTCATTCAATCATTCATTCATTCCTTCATTCATTCAATCATTCAATCAATCAATCATTCATCTTTATTCATCTCTATCTTATTCATTCATTCATATTCTATTCATTCTGATTTCATTCAATCATTCAACATTCATTCATTCATTCATTCATTCATGCATTTATCCATTCATTCATGAATATTTATCCATTCATCCATTCACCACTCCATGTATTTTCCTTCTCTATTCCGTCCTCACTCATCCGGGTCAACCTCTAATCAGCTTCTCGTCCATTCATCGCTCATCTATGTTTCTCTTCCTCAGTCGAGCAATCTTTCGTTCATCCATTCATCCAAGTTGATCCATCCATCATTTATTTGCATATCCGCTCGTTCATTCATTCATCTATTGTCATGTTTTTTTGTTTCTTTGTTCAAACATCTTCCTAAATCAGTTAGCTCCTCTTCCGTCTTTTGTGGATTATTGCCACTTTCGGAGTATAAGACTGCTTATTTATATTCCAATAGGTACTGGGAACGGACATAAAATTTTCACATTCTCATGCTAGTCATTGACCCATATATCGTCACCAGACAAACTTTTTTTCACTTGTGCCTGAAATTCAGGCCATTACTCTTAACTATGCCAATTCAAATTCCGTCCATCTATCAATGTGTATCCGTTGTGAATAGCTTTGCGAGATGCAATTTAATGACGGTCGTAGTGTACGTGTACGAGACGATTGACCGAGATATGTGTGTATGTGACGGGGCGGGCGGTCGGACGCCGTTCGAGTCTTGTGGGTAAGATGTTGCGGGGTGCGAGATTTCGAGCACATCTTTCGATTTGCGGCGCCGGGATCGCGCTACGACAATTGCGGGTACGACGCCACGGATGAATTCCTGAATTGATTGCGCGACGAGGAAATTCCTCACCTGGCCAGGGTAATAAAATAATTATGCGGATCGTCGGCGCGTTGCAGACTGGAAGGGGAAATTTGGGCAGAGAGGAATGAATCCTTCTTATCCGAACTCAGACGATTGGTCGCTCGGAGCGGACCCGGACAGCAACCCGAACGTCGCTGTCTCTCCACTCCGAGCGAAAATCCAGGCATCCACTTAAGCGACCGAGGTTGCTGTCCGGGGCGACCGAGGTCCGCTCGAGGACGTCCGGTTGACTTTCCAACTGAGTTTGCTGATGAGGAACACGAGCGCTCCATGAGACGGCGTAAGCCGCGTTGTAAAAAGCCAGTTGCGCTTGATGCAGAGCGTGTGACGCGTTGTGAGCTGTGAGTGGCGCTTCATACAAAGCGTGCGACGCGTTGTGAGCTGGTGCGGGTAGCGCTTCATACAAAGCATTCGCGGCGTGGTAAAACCAATAGCGCTTTCGTGTAGAGCGTGCGCCGTGTGGTTACAATGTAGTAGCGTTTTCATGCAGAGCGTGCCCCCGCGTGGTAAAAAAAAAACCAAGGCGCTCCATTAAGAGCGTGCCCCGCGTGGTTTAGAGCTAGTAGCCTCAGCCAGAGCGTGCCCCGCGCAATTTAGAGCTAGCAGCACTTTATTCAGGCGTGCGCTGCGTGGGTTAAAACCAACAGCGCTCCATGAAGAGCGTGCCCAGCGTGGTTTAAAGCTAGTAGCGCTTCATGCAGAGCATTCGCCGCATGATTAAAAGCCAATATCGCTTCTCACCCAGAGCGTGCCCCATGGCGTTAAAAAAAACTTTCATATTTCACCCTGAAAATTTCTAAGCTTTCATCGTTCTTGCACCTTTCTAAAAACATACCTCAAGGTTAAACATAGTTTTCCGATAGATTTTTTGCCACAGCAATGCGGCGAAGCGCAATTATGAAGGTCAGCCGTCATTCATTGTGTGTCGTCTGCAGTGGCGCAAACGCACACACCATAATTGACGTCGGATGTCAGGCGTAGATTAATAGCTGCGTGACGCGACGCTGCTATGATGGCTTCACAATGTAGCCGAGCGGTTGTTTTTGGAAAATACAATGGTAAAATTAGACAAACAACCACTCCTCTCCCGAAATAGCTTGATAACGGCTGCATCGTGGCTTTCCCAGAAACAAGACATGAACCATACACGCGAATCCACAAAAAGAAAAACAAAGAAAATGAGTGGGAGGTCACAAAACCAACACGCCGAACGTAGAAGGCGCCGCGCCGCGATGCCAGGAATCGTGTCGGGACCAGTTGAAAACCAGTAGGGCGCACTGCTTCTCTTGCTCTCTCGCTAGGAGCGCACACAGCAGTCGCCCGGACAGCGACCGGACAGGGGCCGTCGGTTGATTTTTTTCAACCGAACAGCAACCTCGGCCGCATTTTTCAGCCTCGGCTGCTGTCCGTGTGGTGACGTCGTAAGTGGAGGAGCCGTTCCCGCTCCGAGCGGCCAAATGCCTGAGAAGGTTCACTGCTATTGACTCTTCAACCTGTAAAGAGGTCTCGGAACTTGAACAAATGTTTCAGTACTGGCTTTCGAAAGCGCCAAAAGTTTTTCTTCAAAAAAAGAGTTTAGGGTTTTCGGAAAATTCGGAAAATTCCTGCAGAAAACTCGAGGAAAACTTTTTCATGAAAAATATTCAGAATCCTGTATTTTTCTTCTCTGTGTGTACATCGTGTACTATGTGGTGGAACGTACTCAAATCGGTTGACGGATATTCTACTCTGCACTTTTTCATCGATCCCTGACGCAAATGATGTCCTGATATATGTACATATATAATAAAAATTCTGTGCTCTCTCTCCTGAATGCTCTATTCATATATTTTACGTAACCAAATTCTTTATTTCTCAGAGATCATCTATGAAGTTTAGTTTTTAGGACACCTTTTCCTTTTTTTGTTCCCTTTAGAAACACCTAAAATTTTCAAATTTTGAATTACTGCCAAAACCAATTTTCAAAATTTCAACCCCTCGGGGCCACCTAAAAATTTGCTCCTCTATAACCCTTTTTCGTGGATAAGACCAAAGACCATCAATGACTTTCAATTCTCTCCATAAAATATGCATAGACCCATATCACAGAAGCGGGCTGGAAATAAATGAGATTTTGATTTTCCAAACAGTCCCTGTAGATGATAACCCTAAAAGACCACTCATATTACAAGTCCAGCTCTTCTCATTATCTTTGAATAGTTCATCCAATGAGAACCATCCCAGGGATCAACAATCCTCGCACCTGACCTCATAAATGATTCCTCTTCGAGATTTCTATCAATAATATTTCTTCAACTCGTTCTTGTAAATGACAACGAAGACGATCAATGGAACATGTTGGTCGCCTACCTAAACCTCCCCAGTAGCTCCCGTGGATCACACCCTGAGAACCACCAGCAAGATTTTACAATTTCTCGAATCCGCTCCCATTGGATGGATAACCCGAAACACCTACCCACAGATTCCAGTCCTCTCCATTACTCCTAAAGTCCGTCCGAATGAGACCAGGTCCGCCCACGCGGTCGGCAGGCGGGTTAAGCTGCCGTGGTATAGGCGTTTTGAAACTGCAAAACCGAGTGGCAGAAAATATAGACTACTGTTGAATAATATCTTAGTCAGTTTACTGCAACCGTGTGGAGATTCAAGCGAAAAGTGCTCCTGGCGAGGGCAGCGCGATACGCGAGCAGACCGCGTGGGCGGGATGGACTTAGCTTGACGCTTCGCGGACCACCCATGGGGCCTTTGTCGTTTTTTTTTTTTTTTACATGCCTCACCTGAGTGATGCCTTAGATGTTTCACCTGTGGACTGTCGCCCTCTCCATATAGCTCCCAAAGTTGATGTCCTGTGTGCCACCGATGGAGTGAAATCATGATCGCTCATACAACTGATGTGCTGCGGCCTAGCCATGAAGTCCACCCTGTGTATATAGGCCCATGTCCCTTTCAGGGATGACCCACGAAGTCTAGTCCTGCTTAACCCATCCCCGTTGTTGATGTTCGACGGACCACCCATTAAATCTAGTCCCTCTTCGCTCCGGTCCTATACCTGATGTCTTACAGTTAGTGATCACCCATCAAGGATTAGTACACTTTCGCTCATCCCTGGCTTTTTTCATAGCTAATGTGCCCTACGTTTATACCGCCTCTGGAAGGTTTGCTACTCTATAAGACCACCTTTACACTTCCATTGAATATGGCTGTCAAGTAGCATGCTTCAAATGAGACTAGACATGCGACGCGATCGCAAGCGATACTCATGATTACTCAAGTTGTCGTATCGTACTTCGACTGCAAACCATAAATTAGCCTGGTACATTCTAACAGTTAAGGTTTTAGAGGTTGATCTATTGTACTATGCTTCTCTGGGCCGAATTCCGGTCCGCAATTGCGTCTCGACACGCATTGCGGCCGCGCGCGTTCGTCGGAGTAGTTTCCAGCGCCGCAGCCGCCGATCTGTTGACTTTGTGAAGGATTTGGGAAGCTGGAAACAAACAAACAAAATCGGAGAAAACCGTATAAAAAGCCTCACATCGAGCTGGCTTTGTCGCTGGAAACTCGATTGACTCGAGCGCGTGCGGCCGCAAAGGTGACGAGACGCAATCGCAGATCGGAGTTTTGCCCAGGGAAGCACAGTAGTAATCCATTCCTCTGACCTGTCTCTTAATTCTGATACTCCGAAGGACCATTCATCGAGTTCAACTATCACCTACTGTTACTCTGATACCTCCCGGGCCACCCATGAAGTTAAAGGCAGGTTCACGATAATCTTCAATATCGAGATTATCTGCTATGTTGATAGGGTGGTCCCCGGGTAGAACTAAAATGACGTACAAGTTCAGAAAAAACGCATCAGAAGTACACGAAATCCCTAAGTATCAGCCCGCCTCTAGGTATCACAAGAAGTGTTTGTTGTGGCAATGAAATCTATTGTGGACCCGTCCTTTGCAATTTCTACTTTCTATTGCTCTGGTTCCTTCCTTAGGCCCTAACTAATCCTGCTTTGCATAAAAATATTCTTTCTATTTTCGACCGACCCAATTTTCCATCGAGTTACAACCACTATGAACATATTCATCCAACTGACAACTAGTCCATGCTATAGAATAATATCACCGAAATACAACGTTTTAATGCGTTTCTTTCGCCGTTTCCTTCGTAATTTTGGTAACACTTTGGAGGCCAACGCTTTTATGCGTGAAAAAAAAAACTCTCGGGGACCAAAATCATAGTGAACAACTACCTTCAGTAATCTGTGTCTCGTTTCTTAGAACTCATATCCAATAGAGTACCTCATGGCCAGTCCAGTGTTTCCGTTTCCAGCCTGTTCTCATATTGGGCGGTATTTATGCTTGAAAACGGTGTAATTTAGTTATCTATAATTCTGAGCAAACACTTGACGTCGTGTAGACGACTCACGAGTGCTTAGTCCATCCCGAACAATTCCTATAGTTGTTGCCCTGTTACCTTAACCGCTCCAAAAGGTAGAAAGACCCGTACAAGTCTGATCAGCTTCCGCCTTGGATCTCGACCGCGCCACATTTCCTGATTCCTGGGGCTCAAAACAGTCCTTGATCCCGGGCTGAATGCAGACGTTCCAGACGGAAGTTCAGGGATCGAGCTCAGCTGACGACGACGGCTGCGGAGAAAGGCAACATCATCGAGAAACCCTCTAATGTTGACAATCGGCGAAATCACTGTTTTCAAAGCGCATGCTGCCTGCTGAATAATCGATGACGATGAGGATGATGATTGTATAGCGGTTTAGAATCAGATTCCACTCATTGAATAACAACAAAAAGTTCACGCCACCGGCGTTATGTGTGTACGTGTGCAATAGCACCTCCTATTTTTACATTGATTTTTTATTTGCAAATTTTCCAAGGGCTCACTTTCTCTATAATTTAGTACTGGTTAGCTTTTTCACCGCGGCGCTCCCTAACGATAAGTGGTGGAGGAAACCAGGTTGTCGCTGCTAGGTTAAGGTGGATTCCTAGCAGGACCAGCCGCCGTCGCGTGCTCGGGAACAGGGCTCTCTACACACCGAGGGAGGAGTTGTTCCGCCTTTCACGGCTCTAATTCCATCCGGGACCACTTCGCTCGCGTTGAGTGTGGCGTGACGTCGGGTCAAACGTGCAAGGTGATCAAAGTCCCTTAGAATCTCTAAAATTTTTACGACCTCTAATTGTTAAATTTTTCGAACAATTCTGAGAAACAAAAAGTTGGAAAATTAAACTTCCTGCTACTCACACACACTCTACATAGCCTGAACCACTCCTTGGACCAATTGGCAGGTATCCTCTATTTCAGAGTGAGTAAATTTCAGAAGCACGTGCGGCTGCGGGCGTATGCTGCGTCTCCTTCTGCCCACACTATCTCGATGCCTCTCCCTTTGGTCCTCATAAGCATGCGGAGGAACACAGTTCAATTGGCTACGAAGTAGAGGGTAGCTAAGCGTTTACAATAAACCTATCGCCATGCAGAACTGGGCATTTCTTAGAGAAATAATATTTCTGAAAAGGTTGTTTTTCGCTCATTAGCTGCCTCTTGAGATTTTCAACCTTGGTCCAGGATTTTTACGACACTGGTACAACTCCCCCCCAAAAATTAAAAATTTTCCTGACCGCCCCCTCTCCACCTTTGCGTAGAGGCGCAACTGACGCTTCACACTTGGTTTCTAGAGTAATATTTATAGTCCACGGCATCTGAAAAGGCAAAGATTGTGCGATTGCGTAAGGCATTTCACTAAAAAAATTCTGTAGCGATGACTGGCTCTGATTTATCTCAAACTTTGAATTTCTGTTATAATTTAAAAGAATTTTGAGAATATTTCCGAAGAGGTTGTTTTGGCACATTAGTTACGTCTTGAAAATTTCAATCCTTTGGTGCAGGATTCTTACGACATCGAACTAAATTGAAATTTTCTGCCTTTACTCCCTCCATCTTTGCGTTGAGACGCAACGACGCTTGACCTTGGTTTCTAGAATAATAACTACAGTACACGATTCCAGAGAAAGGCAGTTCATGCGATTGCAGGTATTTTCACTAAAAACTCTGTAGCGATGACTGGGTCTCGGTTTCCATGATTGCCATATTGATCGACAAGGAAGCAGCTGATAATTTTTTTCTGGTTTTAACTTTTTCTAACTTTATGCGGTAATGCGTTAATGCGTTCATTTTGCATTTCGTGAGAATTTAAAAAGTGATTATCTAATCACAGTGAAAAACCAAGCATAAATCATCAGAGAGGTCGCATATTAATCAGTGCCATAATTCCACTAAGCACCATGAAGTGATTTAAGATGATTTCAAGATTTTTTTCGCCAAGCGCAATGGATAATTTAAAAACTGCTTTACTCCTTCAATGCAATATCACCTTAATGGCAGTGTTCACGTTAAATATCGTGCACTCGAGTTCGGACTCAAAAACGGGATTGTTTGGTCGTGAGGTAACCAATTGCGAAGAAACATTGAAGAAAACCCTCCAGAATAAGCGAAAATAATGGCTTTTGTACGAGAATCATGAGCCCTGCTGATCTTCCGGCAAGCGCGATGCTTAATCGCGAAATCTTTCTGCTCGAATCGATCAGGCTGGACGCGGCTGAGTTGCTTGGCAATTCGCCATCGGAACGTGTGCGGCTCCATATGGTCGTCCGAACGGGGGTGGACCGATAAGTAGGCGCACCGGAATACCTTTCAGAACCGTGCTTTTTTATTTCTGGCCCGTTTTCGTTAAGCTTTCTTCGACACTATCCTCCCCAGCATCTGCCAACTTAGTGCTTAACACCGAAGCCTCGAAAACGAGATTTATCGTGGACACTGCCTTTTAACTTTAGTGTTTACCTCAGTTGAAGACACTACATAAATTGGGGTACAGCGCGGAGAAAAGGCTGTGAGTCAATAATTGATGCCGCAGCACTTTACTCGTTGTGAACCAAATATGTTAATATACTTGTTTATCTTGACTAGAGTAACATGGTTCCTGGTTAAACACGGAATTCGTCTCAATTGCCCGCTAGTACCGTAGTGTGCGTCCACGATGCGTTCTCTCGGCAGACCCGGGTGGCAGGGTGTGGCTGAGGACGGCACCGACGAATCGATTGTCTCTGCACACCGGGTGCACACCTGGGTCTGCCGAGAACGCGTCGTGGACGTACATTACGACATGAAAATTAGCGGGCCAATTAGGAGGACTATTGGCGGACCGTGTTTTGTGCAATTCAAGATAAACAGAGTATACATACTTTGGAATCTCACTATCAGTCGCGTGGACAGGGTGGGAAGATGTAAAGTTCATGGATAGTACCTGAATTTTCTGACTGCAGAAGCTTAGATTCATGAAGATGATTACACTCTTTTGTTCATGGGTAAGTAACCACGGTATATCAAGAAGGTTACATGTATGTATATGTATTCCGTAGGTGGTCCATGGATAACCAAATGCAGGAACAAGTTAGAAAGAAGTGAAAAGTTCATGTGGTGGTCTGAATGGATACAAACTTACGGCGGCAAATAGGGGAGGACTAGACTTCTTGATAGCTGGTTGATCCGGTGTTTCATTGATGATCCGTAGCGCTTAGTAAACATGAATATAAACTATAAAGTGCGAATGAGGTTGTCCGAACACGCGGTCGGCGTGCGTGTCGATCGGCTGTTGCGACGACATACTTTTTCTGGGTACAAGACTTTCCACAGCTGCGAGTAGCTGACTCGGGAAATTAATCTTTGTGTTCGTCTAATATTTCTGGCCGATCAATGCAAACCCAAATAAGTATCTCCGCAATGACCGCTATACATGCATCGCCGACCTGCGTGGGTGGACAATCCCCTTTGCACCGACTTTAAGGGACGAAGTAGACCTGTTCAGGTAATCATATTTGCATAGTGTTAGTAACGTTAGGATTACTCCTGCTCATACCAATTAACCATAATATCCATGAGCCTCACCTCTTTTCCAACTCCTTCCTATCTTCATCCAGGCGTTCTTTCAGTGATTCCCCTGTCTCCTAACAGTCGGAAGCAGACTGACTCACCCTCAGCCAATTTTATTTGGTCATGCCATAAAATTTGGACGAATTGATAGGCGAATCCGGGCGTTTTACGTGCTTTTTTTATATTCAACGACGGACGTTTAGTACATTTTGGATTATTTTATTCCCCATAAAGGCTGCACTTAGAAGTGTGGTCAACACTGCTGATATGTCCTTGTCATCTTAAAAAATATTTTTATGTTCCGTTTAACCTATAAAGCAAAAGCAAATCATAATTTTTCTCAAACTTTTTCCCATTCATACATACGCTGTGACTGAATGAAACTGTCCACGCGGTAGGCGTGTGTGTCAACCGTCGCGAAATCATTTGGCGCACCAACCATCTCACGGCTGCAGACAGTTACCTGAGATTCACTTTTCGTCCAATATTCTTACTCGGACCGACTTACAGACTTGAAAACGCTTATGCAACGGTTGCTCCACTCTGGCACGCCGACCGCTTCGCGGACCTTAGACCCTTTAAGATACCCGGGATTTGTTGAAAAATACTGTTCTAGAATCTTGACAAATAGAAATCTGATACTTCGTCGGAACCGCCAAGGAGCCCGTTTAGGTGGGACACGAATAGAATAGCCAATCCGGATTAAGTGTGGTGGATTGACCGATAACTCTAAGCGTTTTAGCCGAAAACTGTCGCAGAGCCGATTGGTCTGAGAAATAGCCTCACCAGGCTTCTCTTGCAGTGACTCCAGTATGCTATTTTCGCGGCTTTTCACGAAGGGAAGGACAAGAACAAATAGCCGAAAAATAACGAGAATTAACCAAAAATAATCAAGGGCGCAGCCGTTGCCGGCTCGCCGAGGGGAGGGGCCTCCAGTCAGCGGTGTGGGCATGGCCTCCTGAGGTTGAGCGAGGTCTGCGCACCTCAAACTTGGGGTAATTGAACTGAAGTTGAGGTCCTGAAATCTGAGTCATGCTCCTCTGGGATGCGTCGCATACCTGGAGAGCATTATCTCTCGGATACTCCGCGCGGCTTTTTTGCGGCGAGAGTATTATTTGGCGGCTATTTCTCGGCTATTCCGCGGCAAGCTTGTTTTTTGATTTGGCTATCACGCGGCGAGCAAGCCTCCTTCGCGGCTATTTTCGAGGCTATTTCTGGGCCGAAATTTTCAGGAGAAAGGATCTCTGTGACCGTTTTCAAGTGGTTACAGGTGGTATTACATTGGTGTTGCGAGGTGATAGATGACCGAGAAAATTTCTATTCGGAACGATTTTCATTTACTGTGCTTCTTCTGCTGAATTCCGGTCCGCAATTGCAGGTATCGACACGCCTCCCTGCGGCCGCGCTTGTTCGAGTCGGAAGAGCTCATGCGCCGCAGCCGCCGATCTGTTGACTCTAGGTGGGTTTTAGAACTGCAAACCGCAAACTAAGCATAAATTGGAAGAAAAACTGTGTGAAAAAACCCATATGGAGCCGGCTTTGGCGTTGGAAACTTGGCTAAGCCTCCAAGCGCGTGCGGCCGCAAAGCGTGTTGAGACGCAGTTGTTAGACCATGAATTCTGGCTTAGAGAAGCACAATAGATACCTTTGAAAGCGTAGTGTTCCAATGAGGAGATAGGCGACATAGAAGATGAACAGATTGCCTCTAGAGGGATATTTAGGTGGAAATAGGGAGCGACCATTTTGCACCACGTGATAGATGAATCCGAAAAAGAAGGAGTCCCTAGTCTATTTTCGGGTGGGACACAGGTCAAATCTTTCACATCGATGACAATAAGATCATTGTAATGAGAAAACCTTCTGTTTGAATTCTGAATTGTGATAGATGACCGACGAAGGGAACCCCAAGGCCTTTTTTCAGGTGGTAGTGGCGGAGGTGCCCATCTATTCGATTTTCTGGTTTACTGGTTGAGGGCCACTTCTTGGTGCTGTTCAAATAATACCACTGTCCCTGCAGCTGACTATAATTCATACCTTATCGATTTCTATATTGTGGAATCATTCTGTTCCGCCCAGTGTGATAAATGACCGGCAAAGAGTCCCCACGGCTATTTGCAGGTGATCAGTGGTTTATGGCTGAGAAGATCAACCATTTCGACTGCAGACTGATCAGCCAATAAGATCATCTCCATATGAGATCGCAGCAGCAGTTGTTGTTCTGTTGCTGTAGGCGGGACAGGAAAACGTCTTTTTCTATTCCGGAGCCTGAGAATATCCTGGAGAAATCTTTCCCATTCTCTGTACTGTTTCTAGACATTCCTAGTCTCTGTTCCGTGTTAGCCAGGTAATTCCCTTGCTTCATCAAATGTTCAAATCCCAAAGTATGAGCGACGCTATTCCAATCAAGCGACGGAAGAATGCGAAGAATATGGGATTTTTATCCACCATAAGAAAACATTAAGAACACACGCGGTAAGAGACATCTGACAGCCGATTCAAATATTTACTAATCTCATGCTAAATGCCACCACGAGGGGGTAAGCAGGGAGAGGACGGAATGATCCCCTTATCAACTCGTTCCCGCGGAGAAAACGGAATTTACATCGGAAAAACAGCGAAAATGTGCAAATGACAACGGTGATTATCATAAACAGGACACACTCAGCTAGCCACCGGGTGTGGGAATTCTGGGTTCTAGCCGGGGAAAAACGAAAAGTACACATATTAGGCTGATGCAAAAGTTTCCGGACTTTTCAATGACTTCGAATAAAAAACACGGGAAGTCATTATCTCGCCCAATCGGTGACGAAGGGTCCTTGAGTGTGATGAAAATTATTTTGTTGGATGAGCGTTGTGTGTTTTTGAAATAAATGTTTCTTATTTAGGCTTAGAAGAGTCCGCAATTTTTTCCATCAGCCTAATAGTTAGATCCGTGGCTTCGCCTTCGCAAGAAAAAATCATTTTAAATCTCACCCGCGGCTGGAGCGGAGTTTGTGTGTGCGCTGGCCGGCTGATCGATTCAGGCCAAAAGAAAGGCGCAGCTGATCAGTTCATCATACCGAAAGCTGCCGGTGAGATTTATACTGCCCGGCCAGCCGCGGGTGAGATTTAAATGTTTTTGTCTTGAGGCGACTTAATGGACCTAGCTTACCTACATATATGTTGTGAAAGCAGCCCATGAGATTCAGGACAGGAAACACTGGCATGGCGCATTCCAGGTTACTCCAATGAACTTTTTTAAGCATTCCTGTTTTTCCCATCATTCAGAGCATAAAAATAATATCTAAGCAGGATCTCATACGGAATGTTGAATTAGAGCCTGTTTATCTTGAATTGCGTCAAATAATATCCTGCCATCAGTCTCTAATTGGCCTGCTCCAGTACTGCAGTGTACGTCCACGACGCATTCTCAGCAGACCCCGTGTGCACCCGGTGTGCAGAGCAATCAATGCCGTCACTCGGCCACCCGCCCTGCCACCCGGGTTTGCCGAGAACGCTTCGTGGACGTACACCTACGGTACTTGCGGGCCAATCAGAGTGACTATTGGCGGACCGTCTTTGTGCAATTCAAGATAAACAGAGTATATTAATATTTGGATCACAACGAGAGTACAGCGTTGCGGCACTACTCATTGACTCGCAGCTTTTCTTCGCGCTGTAGCCAATTTGTAGCGTCTTCAACTGAGTAAACACTAAATCTTATCAAGTTTGAAGCTTCCTCGATGCATCCTTCGTTTTCATGTGTGACTACTATTAGGTCTAGAAGTTAATTTCCGCGTTTTTGTTGTTATTGATATTTTGTAAAAAATAAAATTATTTTTATATAACGAATTTTATGTTATAATGCCTCACTGTATTATCAGCTTTCTATTGATATATAACTTGCTTCACGTACCTTTATAAAAAAGTATTATTTTAGTTTCAGAATATGTCACAACTTTGTGCCGGAAAACGCCATTTGCGGGAAGCTTCTCCTTCTTCCTTTTCATCTCAAGAAGAAAGCCACTGACGCGCACCAAATGCTTGCCTGCTTACGGGGATGCTGCTCCATCCATAAGAACCTGCCAAGAATGGTTTCAGCGTTTCAAATCGGGTGGATTTTGACGTTAAGGACAAAGATCGACCAGGACAGCCAAAAAGTTCGAAGACGAAGAACTTCAGGCTTTGTTGGATCAAGATTCGGCTCAAACGCAAGAACAGCTCGCGGCATCTCTCGGCGTCACCCAAAAGCAATTTCTATTCGATTGAAGGCAATGGGGAAGATTCAAAAGGAAGGAAAATGGATCCCCTATGAGCTCTCAGAACGCAACAAAGAGCAGAGAAAAACAACTTCTACAAATCTTGTTGACCGATTCCAAAGAAAGTCTTTTTTACACCGCATCATAACTGGCGATGAAAAGTGGGTGTACTACGACAATCCGAAGCAAGAAAATCGTGGGTTAGTCCCGTAGAAACAACAACTTCGACCGCAAAACCAAACATCCACGGGAAGAAGGTCTTACTGTGCATATGGTGGGATCAACGCGGTATACTGTACTATGAACATCTTCAACCTGGCGAAACAGCTACTGCGAACCGCTATCAACATCACCTAGCGCAATTGCGGCATGAAATCGAAGCAAAGAGACCAGAATGGGCGAGTCGACACGAAAGTCATATTGCTTCCATGATAACGCTCGACCTCATGTTGCTCGGAACGGTAAAAGGATACGCTAAAAGAGTTCAAATGGGAAGTCTTACCGCACCTGCCGTAGCCTCTCCAGACATCGCCCCGTCGGATTATCACCTTTTCCGGTCAATGGCGCATTTTGGTCTAGCGGAGCAGCGCTTTCAAGATCGTCAAGATGTCAAAAAATGGCTCGATGAATGGGTGGAGGCCAAACTTTTCAGAAAAATTTTATTATGATGGAATCCAAGTTACCCAAACTCTGGGAAATGGTTGTTATTAATGACGGGAAAATTATTTTGAATAAAAATTTTGTTTAAGTATGTCCAGTTTTCAATAGTGTAAAAAGCGTAAAAAAACGCGGAAATTAACTTCTAGACCTAATACTTTACGTTTCTCCTCAAAATCTCAGCAAGTTTTGTTTGTCCTTGATCATTGGGAGTTTTTTTGAACAGTTTTATGCTCTAGTGTAGTTCTCCTCGTGCCTAAACCGCGCTTGTTCTCGACGTACCCTCTTTTCTCGGAGGAAATTCACTCGGGCTGTCGATCGCGTGCGTGTGCGTGCGTATGCTGCGTCTCTCTTTCTCCCTCTCTTTCGCACACACTCTTCTTTCTCCCCAGCTCCACACAAGCGACGCGACGGAACACCCTATATTTGCCTCTGAAATAGGGGACACATATCCTCCGGTTCCGATCCTAATTCACTTCTGTTTCTTGGTCGCATGTGCGGAGCGGGAGGTAGAGACAGCGAGAAAGTGTGGGGAGAAGGAGAAGCAGCGCATACGCGCGCAAACGCATCGCGATGAACGGAAATAAATTCCACTTGGAGACAGAGGATACCTCCTGCTTTGTCGCTTTCTATTGTGAATGGTTTCGATGCTTTCTGTCAGTTCATTCTGGTGCAGCACATTTACAAACATAGAAACGGAAGAAGGTTTAGAAGTGACCTACTAGGAGATACAGTAGCCATAACAACTGTCAAACTATAACAACGCTGTAACAGGATACATATATAACTCATAATGAAAGGACGAAATTTTTGGAGCTTGATCAATCTTCTGGAGATGCGCCACACATTCGACTTCTGTTCAGGAATCGTAGAGATTTTGTGAATATGTATTCGGCGAATATATTTAGGTCTGTATTTCGCTTACTCAGGAAAAAATTTTTTGAATTCAATTTCTCAGCCGGCGCGGCGGTTGGAGTGTGCCGGGTCAGTCCGCCAATCGATTCTGAGAAGAATGCAGGTGGTTAGGCCCACCACGCCGCCAGCCACCGGTGAGATTTAAACCGCTCCGCGCCAGCCGCGTGTGAGACTCTTTAATGTTTTTTACCTGGAGTAAGCCAGCCACGGACCCAACTGGTACAAAGATTCACTCGTGGCCGGCCACTGTCTCAGTGTCGGTATTCTTATCCTCTTAGAAAATTTGATTCCAACTTTACTGACCGCGAAAGGATATACAGCTAGGTCCGTGGCTTACTTCTCTTAAGAAAGCATTCAGATTTCTCCGCCGGCGGCTCGCTCACGGCGGTTTAAATCTCACCAGCGGCTGGCGGTATGTGGTGTGCCGACCACTCTATTCTCTCGGTTTGTATCGATTAGCGGGACGGCGCACGCGAGAATCCTTTGTCAGCCGAGGGTGAGATTCAAATGTTTTTTTTTTCTGAGGAGGCAAGCTCTTCAACAGACCTAACTCATACCTGTGTTCCGATCGTGTAGGTCATCCTGAGCGTAGATACGCTATGCCAAAAATGGCGAAATTCACATGGTTCCTACGTGTGCTGGTGCGGAGCGGAGGTTAGAGACAGTGAGAGAGCGGAAAGCGCAGACGGAGGCCCAGGCGCGTCGCGCGCGCCTCTCTCGCGCCTCAATCGATGTGAATTACGACGTTTTATAGAGGGTAGCTCCATACAAGCTTGGCTTCAGAAAGGAGACGGCAGGGAGAAAATCAGCGTAAATTTGAAGGCAAGAAGGAGAGTGGCGGCGGCAATCGATTCGATTTTCTGGATAGTATTGTAGGCGGCGCTGAGTGCATTAGGGGTTTTCAGAGTTCCGCCGCGGCGCGATTTCAAGAGTCATATGCGAATCGACTAGCAGCGCGTTATCGATCGATGTCCGCAGAAAAACATCCTCTATCGCGCCGCGCTGCGATGGAGAGCTCTAAAAATAGGCCTTACAGCCCAGAGTGAGAGAAAGTTATGGGCGTCAAAAACGCACTGTTTTGAAGTTGGAGTGCGTAAAAATGGGGAACCGCCACCAGTTCTCACCAGTCATCTAGCGTTAACGAGGAACAGAAGCGCCATGTCAGACGCCAACAATCCAGTATTCAAAACTCTTTCTCTCGTGAGAGATCCTGCCTTTTATAGATTTTGGATCTTAATTTCCAACATCAGTCAAAAATCAATTTCTGAAAATTATTTTGGTAATCCTGACGCTTTCCTAAGTAATTCCATTCAAACATCTATGCATATAATAAATCTAATCAAAAGTAAATACTGATAGATACTAAACTTTGCTCACGGAACATCGTGGGATGTTTTCCAATTCTGGGCTGTAACCCCCCATGTTTGTCGAAGAGATTTTTTCCTCAGCAGCGACTAGTGTTCTTTTGACGTTGCGAAGGGAAGTTACTCTCCAAGGGGTTAGTTGAATAATAAAGGGATTAGAGTCAGCTGGCTGTCAGCCGCAGCCTCTTCCATGGAACCTTGTGACAGATAATATGAACTGTACACATACAGGTACATACACATCTCACATAGGCCTCCCGGGTTTTCCTCCCCTTCACTAACCACCAACCCAAAGCGGAAAGTGTCTTCTTCTTCTTAGCGGCACCGGGGAATTCCATTTCGACATCAACGTCGATTTAGACGCACGCCTCAATGGAGTTTCCTATCCATATCTGCGGGGCGAAATCGACGAACTGTCTGTCAACACGGGCATCGTTTCACAGTTGACGTCTGTACCTAAGTTATGTAGAGATAACAACTGTTAGATCTAACTGGACCCTAATTTCATATCTGAACGAGGGGATAGGGAGGTGATTTTTCGATTTTTTTCCCGACGTTTTTCTGCGTGTGTTGCGGATTATATCACCATATATTGATCTGTTCTGTATTACAGCTGCAGCCGCGCACAAGCTACTCGCATCGCAGCGGCTTCAATCGATAAATTTTGACATTTCGTGGTCATGCGCATTATTTCTTGATGTGTTTAGATTTTCATCTGCTGTTTTCATAAGTAATTTATGGTCAATGCCTATACTGTTCACACTGACCTCGGGCTCATGTGAATTATTTCGCAGTTTTTTGCAACATTTCTTTGAAAGTTTTTAATTTTTTAACTGTGCCGTTTCTGTAGGACCACACGAGAATTTTCACAGATTTTTTTATAGAATGTGTGATACAGGAATTTTTCTTCCTGAATTCTTTCTTTTCGATGGTTGAATTTGCAGAAAACGAGAAAAATCGGGATTGAATATTGTCGATCAATCCACGGCACGGACCGATGCACAACCTCCCTGCGGCCGGTATACCTGGTGGGCGCGCTGCGCAACGGGGTGGGCGCCCGTAGTGGAAGGTCATCGATCGATTGCTGGCCGCACAGCTGATCGGCAGCAACGTAGCTTCTTCAGTTATCTCTTCTCTTCAAAGCTTTCTCCTTCCATATTTCTATCCATATCCTACTTTTTCTGTTTCTCCATTATTAAGCAAGTGTTCCGATTGCCTGTGCGACGGAATATATCAACCTGGAAAAAAGAGAATTTGATTCAAAAAGTTTGAACATCACGTAGTTTGTTGACGAAGACACGTGAATCAAACGCACAGGCAATTGCAGAACACTTGAAGTTGATAATGGAGAAACACAAAAGTAGGAGATAGATAAAAAGATGGAAGGAGAAAGCAGAAGAGGGATGAAAACGAGGAGAATGCATTCTCTGGCAAACGGGGTAACAGCAAGGCGCGGTAGGTCCGCCTCTAATCCCACCCTCTCCGAAGGCTGTTCAGCAGCAAGGCTAGAGCGCCGGGCTTGCTGCCGTGAAAATTCTGACATTGGTCAAAGCTGCGGAAGTGGGCGGAGACTGGGCGGGGACAGATTTCCGCCCTTTGGTCCCTGCGAGAGAGAGCGAGCTCGGAGATGTCCGCCCTGGACTCCTGCAGCGCGAGGATCGACGCAAACGCTCCACCCTCTCTCAGCCTGCTATTGGTCGAATTCAAATGCCGCTTTCGCGCAATGGACCTTGTCGACAGCATCGATCGGTCAGAATTCGACCAGACGGCTTCCGGCCGCTTTTTTTTTATTTCATTATTTTTTTTTATTTTTCATGAATTTTTATTTGATTTCTCTAACTAATATGGGCCTCTCCTTATCCCCTCCAGGTAAATAGGTGGCGCTTGAAAAAACGTCAGGGCTACGCCTCTCTTTTTTGAACTCTCTCACGGTTACTGTTTACGATTTTAAGAAGTCTTTCTCAGAAAATCCGTTTGCATGCATGGAGAATTTTTCACATCCTTTTTTTGAATTCGTTTTCCCAGCTCGTGAACATTTTGAAGATATTTTGCCGCTAAAAATTGAAATCTCACTCCTGATTTAGCTGTTTTCTGCTCGTTGATCTCTTTCATCCGGGCTTACATGAGTTTAGAAATGTTTGCGTGTATGCATAACCTGAAAATATTTCCCACTCATCGAAATTCTCATAACCTTGCCAATTATTTCGGAATTTCAAAAATTTTGTGAATGTCTGAATGAGGGAATTTCAAAAATGTTGTGAATTAAAGTCTGTATGAATGAGAGTGTTCGCCTCCAGGCGGTCGGCGTGCGTGTCGAACGGAAGTCGAGAGGGCATTTGTTGGACTACGTGAGGACCTCGTTCAGAACACTACCACGCCGACCGCTTGGGTGTACCAGAAGAAGTACCTCAGAAGAAAGCGGACCTAATCCCGGATTCCTAAAGCAGTCGTGGATACTGTCATAGGTGGGTTTAATCGTGCATCCATATCTTTTTCAGAAATCTTATGTTCTTAAATGTAAGTACTTCCATAGGCTGCTGCCTCGATGCTCTTGGGTATGGGTATTCGAGAATACGATTCTAACGCTACAAGAAGTGATGCAGGAGAATAATATGTAATGATTTCTATCCTAGCGTTCAGTTCTTCAACGTTTTTCATATGTGTTAACGTTGTCTGTTTCAGGTTCTGGAAAACTCTTGGTTTCAGATGAAGATGGGGCGAAAGAAGGCCTTCATGCGACATCAAAAGGCCAGAGCCGACTGGTACATCAGTAGTTAGGACGGGCACCGTTAGTGCGAGCGATGTGGGCCATATTTCTATGCTGTGACTTGATGTTCTTGGCGCAAAAAGTCAGACACAAAGTTAATCACTGCTTTTCAGATCTGATGTCCTGTTTGTACGTGGAAAAGAGATGGAGAGCTTGTCCCAATGAAGGTGAGTTTTTATCTCAAATATCTTCTCAAGTAATTGTTTTTAGATCTGTTCTATGTGATGGCTTTTTAGAAACGTGTGATCACTGATGCGGACGTTCGCCATCTTGCCTTGTCGTCGGGGAGTCTATCGAAGCCCGACTTAGGAAGTCCTGTCGATCGGACGTCGAGCTCAGAGTTCTTTCGGAAAATTATTTAGGTAAGCAGTACCTTTGAACGTCTCTCGCCACTTACTAGTAGAAAAGTCACACATACACCATGTCGTGAGTAACTTACCCGAGGAACTTTCACAGGGTCGCCTCTGGTAACTTAAGCTTACCACATTGTGTATGTGACTTATATAAAGATGAGTAAGTAACTCTTGAGACGTTCAAGTTGGCCTACTTACCTGCTTACCACAAGTAGCCTTTTCCCGAAATATCTGGAGAGTTTTTTGTATTTTTTTTGCGTTCCATATGCTTTTGAATTTTGTTTTATCTTGTTCTGCCCCTTCGGTACCTGCCTACGGTTCGATGTAGAAGATGCTCTAAATCCGATTTATCTCATTTTTATTCCAGTGTCATTCCGTAGTTTCATATCGCTTTATCTGCTCATCATTCTGAACCCGGTCACCTCTAAACCAATCTCATGGATATTGAAACTAACCTTTAGACTTTGTGAACCTTGTGGTCGTCATGCATATATTGTGTTGTAGTGTTCTGACATTAATGTCTATAGTCTTGATTGCGTTTGCCGTAGCACTGTTTTCTTTCTGCATCTCAAACACTACATCATCTCGGAAGTGCCTTCTCAAAGGCTTTTTGCTTACACGTTAAACCTCTGTTGTAGAAGTGGGATTTCGAGCAAATAAATTTGCATTTGTTATTACTTGTAGTTTTTTGATTATGTGTTGCTCCAGAATTTTTTTTAGCGGGCTCATTCAAGAGCCAGGTTGTAATGGAGCGATTTTGGATTTACGGCGAATTCAAAAGGCCGCTCTGCTAAGCAACTTGGTCTTGGGGTGAAGACCGCTAAAAGAATTTTTGAGCAGTACGGGTGTTGGAAAATCGCTTTCTAAGGGCGTATTAGGGCAGGATGCAAGGGTGAATATGAAAATTTGCGGCCGTAAGAGCGTAGTGTCAGGGTGGACGAGTGGCCCTAGCAAGGCCGGTCACCGCCCGTGCAAGGCTAGCCACCTGCCTTTCCCTCGGACTTGAAGTGGCTGGTTTTCCTGAAGTGTACTGCTTTGAACGGACGGAGCACGGACGGAGGATCCGGCCCCAAACACGCCCCCTTTTTCCACTCAGCAAGCGGTGGGGCCCGAACCGTGAACCTGCCCTGCGCGTTCCTTCCTTGCTGCCCCGTTTGGGCCAGAGTTGCTGCCGGTCAGCTGTGCAGCCAGCAATCGATCGATGCTCCTTCCACCGGACGCCCACCTGGCTGGGCGACGCGCCCACAAGTGCCGGTGTGGCAGGTGCTGTGTATCGGGCCCTGCCGAGGATAGATCCACTATATCTTCATGGACGTCCAGAGAAAATTATTCCGAAAATACAGTCTGGCCATTTTACAATCGTTGAAATGACCAGATTGCATTTTTATTTACCAGACTATTACATAATTACCATGAAAAGGACCAGAAAACTGTTGCAGTTAAGGCAGAAACTGGGAAAGTAAGGTAGTTACAGTGCGATTGGCGTATTTCCGCTATGTATACTGTAGTTTGCGCCATATATCGGCGGCAATTTTGTAATTTTTGCTCGAATTCGAGAAAACACCAGAAACGTTGGGAAATCTGTGGAGTTTACCTAAAAGGCCTTATCAATACACATTAAAGCGTAGTGTTCATGATGAAAAAGTGGCCCGCTTTCTTAGAAAAAAAACGTAAGGATAGGGTCCCTCTAAGAAGAGTAAGAACGAAAATATGGACTAAAAAATCGGTCGGCAGCAGTGGGGTAAATCTTCGTGGGCCAGCTGACCCACATCCTATAACAGCGTTGTCCTACGTTCGTTTTACCGTACGAACGAACACCGAAGTTTTGGAAAACTTTTCATATTTTCATATCAAAATTTTCTACCATTCCAGCACATGTAAATTCGGCCCCTTTATTTTTGAAGAGTTTTCAGTGCAAGAAACAGGGTGAAATATATTCATTTAGTTAGCCAAGACTTCTTGAAGCGTGGCAAACAATTCTCGGCGTGTCAGCTTGATGCGCTTGGTCTGCATCTTCTCCCGAAACACCAACAACAGTCACAATTAATTTTTTTTCAGAGATTTTCTCTTAAACAGTTTTTTCTCCGAGCATTGTTCTGTGGGAACTTTTTCCTACTCAACCTCTTCTCAGTGAACACTACTCTACCTCGATAACATCGGAAAAACTATAATACAAAGTTCTTTATCATAGATACACTCTCAAAAATAACAGAATTAATCTATTTTTTCATGTTGTTCCCTAGCGTGTTTCTCTCCTCCAATAAGAGTAAGAACGGCCAGGAGAGTGGGTGGAAATCGGCCAGGGAGTGGGTGGAAATCCCATGGACTGTAGCCGATCCACTAGATCATCCCGCCCACGTCATATAACAGTTGTCCTTGCGTTCTTTGTGGAGGCAGAGGAACAGTTCTGGACCGAATTTTTGATAATTTTTGGAACGAATTTTCTGAAGACCGAATTTCGATAATTTTTTATCGCGGGAAGGTTCCAAACATCCTAGCATGTGCCTTTTGCCAATCTTATTTTTCAGAGAGTTTCCAGTAAAAATTATCAGAAAAAAAATCCTTCTTTCTTGCCTCTTCTCCCCTCATTCTTCTTTCTTTCTCTCCTTTCTTCTTCCTCCTCCTTCTTCCTCCTCCTCCTTCTTCCCTCCTCCTCCTTCCTTCTTCCTTCCTCCTCCTCCTTCTTTCCTCCTCCTCCTCTTCCTCCTCCTGCTTCTCTCCTTCTTTCTTTCTCCTTCTTCTTTCTTCTTCCTCCTCCTCCGTCTTCCTTCCTTCCTCCCTCCGTCTTCCTTCAGTCCGCCTCCTTCTTCCTCCTCCTTCTTCTTCCCTCCTTCTGCTTCTTCTCCCTTCTTATTCCTCCTCCTTCTTTCCTTGTTCTTTCTTTCTCTGTTCTTCCTCTCTTTCTTTTTTAAAGAAGAACTCTCAAGCGCGACAACCATATCCGGACGTCAGCTTTCCTGGTGCTTTGTCTGCAGTCCCCGAAACACACCAAAAAGGAATAACTGAATTTTTCAGAGATTTTTAAAGACTTTTTCCTCCTGTATTTGGAGTGTTCTGTGGAGACTTCCCCTATCAACCTCTACTTAGTAGACCTATTTACCTATCCAAAACATTGGAAAACTAGTATACGGTTTTTGTCGAATGAATAGTGCCTGTAAGGTATATTGGTACTATGCTTCTGATCGTCCTCTGAAAATTTTCTGAAAATCAAGAGAACATTACAGCGTTGCCGTCGTCATATGGCGCAATGCTTAGTGGAACACGCTAACTGCCCAATCGCCCTTTTTGCCCTTGCCAGCAGGCTGTAAGTATGAAAATCCTCATGAAACTAAATGATCTGCCGTAAGTCTTTAGTGCAATTGCAGACAAATACCAGTTTGGCCAAAGTTTTGTATAAAAGGGCGCAGCGAAAGTGGTGACTCCATCGTAAACAGCTCATTCGTAACAGCGTTCGCTAATGCTGACAATATTCACACTGGAAGATTATTTAAATTTGTACCTATTGATTGGTTGACGCGACGCAAGTACGCGTCGCGTCTGCCGATCGATAAATTCAATCTGTTAATGAAGGTACTTTGATAGTATAGTGATTCTCACTCAGAGAGTCGGGGGTCCTATTCCGGCCACGATAGGCTTTCGATTCGACTACAAAGCGGTTGGACGACGATACGGCCACGTACTTTCCGAGCGCCACGTGGCATAATCGTCGTCTAAGTGAGAAGCACGTGCCGCCAATCATAGCCGTTTCGCGGACTGCTGTGGGGGTGATCCCCTGCTGCGGGCCGTGACTTGGACCGTGCCCTTGTTGGGGAAGACCCGCTTCCATCGAAGGGGTGGGAGCCCGCCCCGAGCGCCACCTAGTGCTATCGAACGGGCCACGTGCTGCCGGTGGGAAATAGGGTGCGGCAAGGGTTTCGCCTCGTTGCGCCACGTCGTCCCATCGAACAGGCTATGTGTTCTTTGCGGAAGCAGTTAACGTGCTGCTGCGAAAGTTCATTTTAAGTCTTCAGGTACCCGATTGGAAAGCCTATCGTGACCGAATCGGACTCCCGACTTTCTCTGGAGGATGGTGACTGCTACGGGGTCCCCATATGGGTCCTCAGCTAGGAAGCTCCTCGCTGTTGACCGCGGCGAGGGTGATGTCCTTGCCGCGGACTGCTGTGGGGTGATCCCCTCTGCTGTGTGGGCCTTGACTTGACCGTGTCCTTGTTGGGGAGACCCGCTTCCATCGAAGGGTGGAGCCCGCTCACCAGCGCAAATCCTGTTAGTGCTATCGAACAGACCACGTGCTGCATCGTGGTGAAATAGGTGCGGCAAGAGGTTTGCTTCTGTTGCGCCCAACGTAGTCCTATTGAACAGGCTATGTAAGCTCTTTGAGCAAAGCACGTGCTGCTGCAAAGTTCATTTTAAGTCTTCTAGGTAATCGATTGGAAAGCCTATCGTGACCGAATCGACCCCCGACTTTCTGGAGGATGGTGACTGCGCTAAGCGGGGTCTCCCCACATGGTCCTCAGCGAGGGAAGCTCCTTTGCTGCTGACCACGGCGACGGTGATGTCCTCTGCCGCGTGACTGCTGTGGGGTGATCCTCAGCTGCGGGCCGTGACTTGGACCGTATCCCTTAGTGGGGGTGGGTGGACCCGCTCCCATCGAAGGGTGTGGAGCCCGCTCCTCAGCGCCACATAGTGCTATCGAACAGGCCAACGTGCTGCCGCGTGGGAAAGCCACAGGTGCGGCGGGCGGTTTTGCCTTCCTGTTGCGCCACGTCAGTCCCATCGAACAGGCTTTAGTGCTCCTTGGAGCAGCAGTTCCTTCTGCTGCGAAAGTTCCCTTTCAACTTTTCTAGGTACCCGATTGGAAAGCCTATCGTGACCAGAATCGGACCCCCTGACTTTCTGGGGGATGGTGATCAAGCCATGGGTCCCTATATGGTCCTCAGCGAGGAAGCTCCTTCGCTGCTGCTGACTGCGGCGAGGAGAGTGATGTCCCTGCCGCGGACTGCTCTGGGGGTGATCCCCTGCTGCCAGGGCCGTGACTTGACCGTGTCCTTGCTGGGGGAGACCTGCCCCCATCGCAGTGGGTGGAGCCCGCTCACCAGCGCCACATAGCAAGCCATCGAACAGGCCACGTGCTGCCGCGTGGGAAATAGGGTGCGGCAAGGGTTTTGGCCTTCGTTGCGCCGCGTAGTCCTCATCGAACAGGCTATGTGAAATCTCGGAGCAGCACGTTCTGCTGCAAAGGTTCTTTTTAACTCGACTAAGTACCCGATTAGGAAAGCCTATCGTAATCAGAATCGACCCCGACTTCTTCTGAGCAGCCGGCATTTTCGTATATCCTATTTCTTGAAACGTCTTTCATTGTATCAGGTTAATCCAAGGCGAATTCTGCTTGATTTGCACGAAGCAAAATAGGGTTTACGAAAATGCCAGCTGAGAACCACTTTACGACCAGAAAATGAGACGAGGATATCAAAATCACTCTCATGGTCGATATATGAAAAAGCGGATGAAACAGGAATTTCCAAACCCCGAAATAAGTCCATTTCTTTTTGTTTCTTTGTCTCTTTGTTCCGTTTTCAAGCTTCTCATATTGCGACTGGGAAAACCATCGAACAATATTTCTTGACACCATGGGGGTTTGCGAAAAAAATGCAAAAATTTGTTTAAAAATATCGGTGAATCTAAAAAGTTTCAACTAATCATATGAAAGTGGAAATTTGAAATCAGGACAAAATTTCTGAAAATTCAGCTTCCTGGCAAAAACAACGATTTGGCAGTGCCACGTTTCCAAGAAATTAGAAGTCAGAAAAAAGTTCCGAAAATATCTTGAAACATCTTAACAAATGATTTATCGTCAAATAGCCTGGAGTAATAAAAGAGCAAGGAAATGAAGTGAAATAATTGAAAATACGATTTCGCTGTCAACAATAGGACTAACTATTGATAATTAATTACAGACGAGTGATTAGATCTTACAAGCTCCTCCGTTTAAAGCATCGTACACGATGAAAACCGGAAATCAGCTTTTGCGTTCAGTCGGACTAGTGGGCCATAACAATGTCACTGAGAGCGTTTGGAGATTCAAAATCACCTCAGAATGAAGATTTGCTCCCCTCAAAAGGGCATCCTGGGTTTGGGGGGCCGGCCTTGGGGTCGATTCGTTGTTAGGCGCTATTCATACTACTCAACGCGAGCGCGGCACGCACGTACCGCGCTGGCGTGGCGTTTGTGTATGAATACTTTTTACGCGCGTGACGCGCGTGCCGCGCTTGCGGATACTATGAATACTCCAGCGGGCGACTCCATGGCGGAGCGGTGAAGCTGGAATGAATGAGACGATCGATAAGTAATATCAGTGGATGAAAACGCCACGGAGGGGGTCCAGGTGGCAGTATGAATACTGCAGCGGCGACGCCATGGCGGAGCGTGACGCGCGGGCGGGGCGTCAAGCCATTCATACACAAACGCCACGCCAGCGCGGCGCGCGCGTGCCGCGCTGGTGTTGAGTAGTATGAATAGCGCCTTACAAGGAACAAAACTCCGTGGTCGCTGCAGGCGATCGTGCGTTGACGCGTCGTAGGGCGCAACGCACACGCCACTCGCTTTCGCGTTCGACATCGATCAAGATCAGCTGACAGCATTGGACGCTGCATATTAGTAACCCTTTTCGACTTCGTTCAAGAAAAAAAAGATCGCTCGTCTGAACAGCATCCTCGGTGAATTGCTTCCAACTCTGCGCCAAGGAACGAATCGTAAAACTGTTCCTTGCGCTCTTCGCGCAAGAATCCCAAGTTGAAGTCGGCGGGAACTTCAAATTTGTTTTGAGCTTTCTTGAAATGGATTTTTCTTGAAAAGTTGACGTTTCTGGGAGGACTTTTTGCAACTTCTAGTCACTATACGGATATAACAACACGAAAATGTCACAAACCCAAGTATGGCTTTCATCGTGTACGATGCCTTTGAACTTATCAAAGCAAAATCAAGCGCGTAACGGAAACATCGGATCATTTTGGCAAAGCTGTAATAAAGCGAGTCAGCATAGGTCAAGCCAGATTTGGAACGCAGCGGTCCATTCCATATCGTGCTTGATTTCGCTTTGATAAGTTTAACTGGAGACGCTTGTGGAATCCGATCCCCGTCTGTCACTACTTACTGTGTTATCTGCGCCAAATTCCGGTCCGCAATTCCATCTCGGGACATGCTTTGCGGCCGCATCGCCCTCGAGTCAGAAGAGCTTCCAGCCGCTGCAGCCGCCGATCTGCTATTGACTCTTCTAGACGGGTTTTGGAAACTGGAAAACGCCTAAGAGAAATTGGCGAGAAAATCTGTAGGGTAAAGAAGCCAAATCGAGTCGTGGCTTTGGCGCTGGAAACCTGACTGACTTCGAGTACGTGCGGCTGCAAAGCGTGTCGAGTATCGCAATTGCGCGACCTGAGTTTGGCCCAGATAAACAAAGTATCGATAGTTGGCGCGTCTATGATTGACCGCCAAGCGTATTTTTAGTTGATTCATATCAATTCCTAGCTTTTTACTCAGGTCAAATGTCTCGGTGACATGGCATTGCCAAATCGTTGTTTCTGGCCAGGAAAAGATAAATTTTCAGATTTTTTTCATATGTTTTCCCAAAGGCTCCCTTTCCTGCTTGATATTTGTTCAAGGATTTCCATTTTGGAGGGGCGAAATCTACAACAGACGATGTTGTCGAATGAGTGCGATTTTTAAATATAATGATCGATCATTGCCGCACTTTGGGCAACAGTTGAAATTTGATTTTATTATTCATTAATATTCGATTTTGCATGATGGGAAGAATTTCCAAATGGAATTTCAAACAAATGACTTAGAGCCATCAACAATCAACACTCATTGCGGCAGTTTGTGTAACAGGCGGAAAAAACGCTATCATTGATAGGTATTAATCGATAATGTTTGATGAGTAAAATTCCCCAACTCAGGAATTTCTGAGCAAGTTACCTGGAACCTTGACGCAATTTGCGTGATGGCTTCACGCAACTAACTTTGAATTCACATGTAATTTGATACGATGTTACGTGCAACTTGCCGTGATTTTCGATTAAAAGTCACCCGTAACTTGTCTCCATTACTATACGTCACTTGCACAAAATTGCAGAGTAACTTGAGGTGTTGATATATGTAACCCAACATCGACACAAGCGAAGCGGCTGGCACACCGACACGTGACGCGGTCGGCGTACCGATGCGCAATGCGGCCGGCCCGCCGCGCGCCACCCTGGAACGCCTAGGATTAGGCGGAGCCTCCAGCGGCTGCGCGTGTCCGAGTACCTCAATCTTGGGTAATTGAACCGACGACGGTGCACACATATGAGTGCTGCCTCAGGAGTGCGTCGTATACTTCCCTTGGAGACGTCTGCCGCTTAGATAAGTTACATATGCGATAAAATAACGCATTTAGACTGAGCACGTATGAGAAGTCATGTCACATGTAAGTCAACTCGCACCGTGCAACATACTTGTTTTGTCGAAGGTCACATATAACTGAAAGTTGTAAAGATAAGTCGCAGGTAACACGTTAAGAGTTCTTAATTCGCGTGTAACTTCATCAGAAATTCCTGAGAACTAAGAGACCCATACCCATCAACAAGCACAAATCCTCGCCGTATTTTGTGCAATGAGCGCGAAAATTGATAATATTGATTATGGATCTATGACGTGTCATGAGTACGAAATCTGAAAACTTCATCACTTACTCCAACCACATGTGTTACTTGGCTGCAAATCCACCCACTGACCCTGGTCTCCACAGCCGTAGCATGTCACCAAATCGTTACTTTTGCCAGGAAGCTAAATTTTCAGAAATTTCACATATTTTTGCCGAAGGTTCCCTTTCTGTCTTGGATTTTGCTCAACGATTTCCATTTCGGAATGATGAAACATCTAACAGACGATTCTGTCGTATGAGTACAACTTCTGAAATTTGTTACACACAACCATAAAAAATATCCCTCATCGCCGCATTTCGCGCATTAGGTGAAAAATCGATGTTATTGATAATTAATATTCGATTTTACATGATCAGAAGGATTTCCCAAACAGGGGACTTAGAGCCATCAACAATAAAAAATCATTGCGGCATTTTGTGTAACAGGCGGAAAAATCAATATTATTGATTGGTACTTATCGATAATGACTGATAAGCAAAATTCTCCAACTAAGAATACCAGTCCCATCAGCAAACACCACCCATAGCCGCATTTTGTGCTAAAAGCGCGAAAGTCGATAATATTGATTATCGATCGATGACGTGTCATGATTACGAATTCTGACAAGTTCAGTACTGACTTCCGACGATCTGTGTTGATTGGCTGCAGACTCACCCACACACCCCGGTCTCCACAGCCGTAGCAGAAGAAAACAGTTTTCGTCCACGGCTAATTTAGTATGTAAACCCACAATTTTGAGAGGTACCCTTCAAACTAAAGGTATCGAGTTCAAATTGGAACTGGATTGACCTGCATCCATTTCCAGCCTCCTATTCAAAAATGAGCTTCCTAGCTCAATTTCAAGTTTACCAACAAGACCGTGTACGCCATCTGAAAAAAAAGAGATGAACAACAAAAACGCGTGGTGTTTCATTTTCTACTCGAAAATCAGTAAATAGTTCCAAACCATTTTCTAGTGGTTACACCATTTTTTTACGTTTTTTTTTCAATGCAGTTTACAGCTAATTTCTGAGTTCACTCTGGATTGAGCTCTCGAGAAAGCGGTGGCGCGCGAAGCCGATTCAGAGCTTCGCGGGCGCCGCAGTTAGCTTCAGTTCATTGGCTAGTCACTGCGGTGCGTACTTGCTTCGCGGCTACTGTGCTGGATATATATGTATTGGGCGGCCCGTAGAACAGACAGGCCACAGAGAGTTTCAGCATATCCTTCGAGGAACTCTGTCTTCAAATGCACCATGATGCCCATTTGCGCGCGAAAGTGCATAAGAATCAACGGTTCTGCCGATTCGCTGCCGCGCTATGCACAGAAAGACTTTCGCCACTACTGTTATGCCAAGATTCAAACCAGTCAATATCAGCAGGTCGTTTATACTCCCGCCGCCGAGAGACGCGGCACAGTGCATTCCTGTAATATTGATCATGCGGTGCGGTACGATCGATATTGCAGGATTGCACTTCGTCTTGTCGCTCCGCGGCGGAAGTATAAACGACCCCTAATTATCCACCGCTTTGTAGTCTGCCGCTTCCGTGCCTGCGCTATAGGGCTTTCTATGCAATGATCACTCTGTTGTCGCTGTATTCTGACAATCAATTCGCGCAAGACTTCTCGGCAAAGTCGCGCCATTTTTGTGGCGATTTTCCGGTAATGTCGCAGAAAGTTCGCGGTATTTTCGCGGTAAGTTCCCGGCGGATACCTCTTAATTTCGCGTCACTTTCGCGGCTTGCGGTGGTTTCGCGAAGGCAAAATCTAGGTTGAATCCAGGTTCGCTTTCAACTTTCGGGAAATCCGCGACGATTTCTTACAGATTCTTGAGATGCCGCGACGCTCACACTTCGCTGGCTCGAACAACAGAGGAACTGATTACTATAGATTGAATGGTAGCAGCGATGACGCTGCAGCGTCGCGGCTCCATACCGAAAAAGGTTTTGGCTACAACAGTCATAGCAGAAAGTTAATTTCCGGTCCGAATGCTAGTCACGCCGCGATCAGTGCTGCCACTCGCTAGTCAGAGCGACGTAGTATATCATAGACCTCAGGTAGATATGAAGTCCACAAACTTTCTTCCTGAGAGTTGCGTTTCCATTACATTTGATTTTAAGTAATTTCTGTGCTGCAGACTTATTAAATTATTTCTTGCCAACCTTTTGTCACATTGTTTCGTATTTTTCAATCAACTCTTTTATTTCAATAATATGGGATTCCAAGCTTTCCTTTCATTTCGAATTTGAGAACAAGATTCCTAATAGGATGTGTAACGCAGATTTATTTATTTATTGAGTACGCTACGTAAGGCAAGCGCAATAAACACCAAAATAAGATTATGAACAGAAACCATGAACCGGAATGAACGGAATACAATACAATATTGATCCTAACACTGCCTTAGAAGCACAACAACTTCTTCCCTGCAATGCGTTTGAAACTCCGCAAGATAGAAGGTATCGGTACGAGGGTAATATCAAGGTTAGAGGCAGTGTTCACGATAAGAATCGTTTTTCTGCTTTACCACCTATCCTGAAGACGGTCCCATGCTGATTCCAATGATGTTTTTGGAATCGTACAAGACCTTCTAGGAACGGAGTTGTGGTCCCTCAAAAACTGGACTAAAGAAGCATGGTGGACGAGTTGTCCGAAGCTTGTAACTTCCGTCTTTTGCAGCCGATGTATGTGAGCTGACCTGAGTAAAGAGAGAAGTTGAGGATGAAGGGAAGAACGGGGCTATTGATCCGAAATCATAGCTCATCTCGCAATCTCGAGCATTCATTTGCTCACGTCGGTGGGCGTGGAAAGTGCATCTAGGTGTGGCGAGCTGACGGGTGTCCAACTTTGGCGCCGTAGGGAACCGTTCCGAGCTCATTTATCTTAGTTTTTTTCAACGCTAAGGTTGCGCTAGGCCCCGCAGCTGCCGATCTCCACCAAAAAATCAGACATGGTTTTTATCGTGGACACTGCCTTCAAGAGAGATGAAGGTTGATCCGGCTCTACAAGTGAACGAAAGGGCTCTCGGCACAGTTGCCCTTCGGGGCTACATATAGGTAAATCTTAATCTTGCTTCCCCTAGTCCTTGACTGACTTAGGCTATAGAAGCTTGAGATACAGTTTTCGCAATGCCAGCCACAGTAACATAAACATCATGCAAACATCATTAAGTCGGCGGCGAGATTCTAACGAAATGATGTTTCTCAACTCTCTTTTTTCTAACTCCCGCACTCGGGAAATTCTGTCAGATAAGCCTGGATGTGAGATCTTACATAAATTTACGTGTGAAATTGTTTTGATTTTCTCCAGTTGCTATACATCTTTTCTTTTTTGCGGTAGAAAAACTGTCGTTCCACATTCCAAGATAGGTCTGACGTAGGTCTTATATGCCTTTAACAACACCTTTCTTGGTCAACGGACCGACAACGCCTTGAATATGAGGAATAAGTTTAAGAAGATGCTTTACTGCTCAAGTGCTTGTAATGTTTGGAGAATTCAAGTTAGCTAAGCTTGTGAGTGGAAAGCCCTCAGGTCTTTAACAGAGGGGTTAGAGGGTCTCAGCACATGCCCATCTAAAGTTTTGTGGTTTACGGAGATCGAGTTTGCCTATTTCTGTCCTTCGTGGGTATTTAAGGATGTTAGAAACAGGAAACATTTTCACACACAGAATCAGGTGTTTGAATATGTATTTGTCGAACTTTTTCTTGTTTGACTGGAATCGGTTCATTCTCCTCTTCGTTGAAAGCAAGCCGCCCGATTTCCTTCTGTAGACACGCCACCCTGAGCTACTTCCGGAAATATGGAGTTTCGAAATAATTCTTGTGCTAGAGAATCACAGCCTCCATCTCCGGGGCCAAATTTAGTATGTGCAATTGCGGAGACGCACTTCGAGCGCGCGCGACGGCATCTGGTTCCTGCGAGATTCCTCGCTTCATCACCCAATCGTCTGGGGTTTTTTTCTTAATTTTTTTTTCGTTTTCGCTCTTTCAATTTCTAAGGCCTTGCTCGGACGTTGTCAAATTTTACATGTTATGATTACAAGGTAAGATCTCGTTCTTGCTAATATTTTTCATCTCGAAAAATAACGAGAAAAGTGGCCGTAGATTCGACTTCTCATTTTTCTTGAGTTTTTTCAATGTCGTGCTTTTTACCCCCGATTCAAAAACTGTTTAGCTATTGTCAGTTATGCAACAGTTTTATCCTAGAAATGAAACGAAAATAAAACATTCAGTAGGCTTTGATAAAATTGAAGCAACCCAAGCAGAAAATCCGAACAACGCCTTTGATCTATGAACAAGTTGCTAAAGTTGTCAAAAGTCGATAGCAAAACAATAAAGAAAGGGCTCAAATAGGGTCAAAGCAAAAATGAAAAAAAGCTCACTGGTTTGGGAAGAACTCTATCCATCGCCCAGACGCTTCCCGCTAATCCTGGAATGAAAAAATTAAGTTGAAGGACCTACCCAGTAATCCTAACAGGATGCAAAGGTTGAGAAGAGCAGGAGCAAGGCTCTAGGTTCTAGTTAGGCGTCGTTTAAAACATCCGCCGCCATGCGAAGCTGCACAATGCATTTCTGTAAGAAGTCGTTTATATTTCGCTGCCGCCGAGCGGCGTGGCGAACCGCATCGTCTTTAGATCGTCGTTTATACTTCCGCCGCTGATCGGCGCGGCAAAGTGCAATCCTACAATATCGATCGTGCCGCGCCGCGTGGTCAATATCACAGAAATGCATTCGTGCCAAATGATCGCCGCTCGGCGGCGAGAGTATAAACGACTCCTTAGTATTGAGCTCCATCGCGCCGCGTGATCAGTGTCACAGGAAATGCACTGCGCTCCGCTACTGGTGGCGGGAGAGTATAAGCGACGCCTTTATACGTTGGTATAGTTTTGCCGCCGCTGGCTTCATGCGGCGGGCTGGCTATTAGTCACCTTCTAAATCTCATCAGGGGTTGCGGACGTGCCACGATAAGCAGCGGCAGAGAAACGCTGTTGTATTACTAGGCTCTCAACTTTCTAGAGAAAAACTCTGAAAAACTAAGGAAAACTGACTCCGTGAGTTGATGAGGCAAGCACGCTCGCATGAACCCGATGCGTCACGTGGTCTAATCGCATGCTCGCAATGGCACACACCAACTTTGGCCCCGAAGTAGAGGGTTCAATGTCTAACACCTCGCCTGAGAGCTAATTGCAATCTGCGCGCGCAACATCGCCCCCCTCTGCGCAGTTGCAGACATCTCTCCTCTGAGAGGTTTGGCTGAGAAATAGTCGAGAAATAGCCACCTGATAGCCGGCAGTTGGCCGCTAAATAGTGCTCGCCGCGAAATCCCCCTAAATAATGCTATTTAAGGAAGTATACGACGCATTCTTGAGACGTGAATTAGATTTCTGGACACCACAACTACCTGGGCAAGTTTGCACCCCGCCCCCGCCCAGCCTCTAGAGCCTCTGCCTGGCGGCACCGGCGAGCCGCCGACCCTCCGCGTCGCGTGTTGGTGGCTGGCCGCGACTAGCTTATTTTTGGTTCTTTCTCGAATTGTGCTTGGTTATTTTTTTGCCATTTTAGAACAACCGAGTAAATAGCACATCAGGAGCTGCTGCGGAGCCTGGTGGGCATATTTCTCGGTCATACTTCTAAGAATAATTGATGTGAACCTCTATTTTTCCGCAGGTGGCTGATATTTTCTTGGTTTTGCTGTTTCCATATTGTAGTCTGAAATCTAAATTCTTGTGTTGTGTGAGCTAATCGTTTCTTTTCTATTCTTATTTTCACATTTTTTCATTATTACCTTACTTGGCTGTTCTACTAATCGGATACATGCTTCTCCTTATACATATATGCAACACGGCAACACCATAGTCGATGATCGGGCTAAGTTACGGTATAAAGAGGACGTGAAAAAGCAAACTTTCCTACGCCGGAATTTCTGCTTTTTTTTTTCAGAAAAGTCTGGAACATGTTGCGGAAAACTACTTTTTATAATTAAAAAACGACTCAGTATAACGTAGACCTTTCCAAACTCCCTCATATCTCACCAAAGCGTATTTTATCCATTTGTTTAATTGTTCCTCATCCTGATTCTAAGCCTTAGCTAAAGACTTTTTCCGCGTGAGATTTACCGCCCATGCGGTCGGTATGCGTGTCGAGCGATCGTCACTGTAGACCGTTTTCGTACGAGCCTCCACAGGGCTGCAAATAGCGGATTGAGGCAATATTCACTTTGCGGCTTATAATCCTTCTGTATCAATGTACAGGTCCGAAAATGCCGGTCGCTTGACACGCACGCTGACTGGTATGGGCGGAGAGTCTCAATCGGACAGACTTTATGCACCAGCGTTGCTAAACGTCCTCGATGACATTGCCGCGGCTTACTGCCTCGGATTGGGAACTCACGCATATTTTGCGTACATGACGCAATATTGCAGACCAGACATTCTTGGACACTCTCATCGCATTTAATCGATATTTTGTTCTTCTATCACAAGTTGCCATTGCAGAAACTCCTCTAATATTCCATATTTGCCCCCATTCCAGAGCAGTTTATGTAGAGTTGCACAGATTTAACCCTTGGAAATTATTAGTTGCTGGAACTCGAACAACTTTTTCCTAACCGGCTAGGTTCCGCAACAGCATAGTGCAACAACGCCGCGGCGTGTATAAGTGCTATGATGCGATCTCGCATTTTTCTGTGACAATTTTTCCCTTTTTAGGGTGTCCCAGAAGAAACGAGGGTGTTCTATTAGTGTTAGTTATCTTGTCGCTTGGGCGCTATTCATAGTCGACAAACGGCAGCGCGGTAGGGCGCGTGACGCGCGGGCTTGGCGTTGGAGTATGAATACTTTCTCCGCGCGTCACGCCTGTCACGCGCTTACGGGGACTATGAATACCAGTGGAAAAGAAGGGGCGTCACCTTTGCCAAATATGCAAAAATTCTGTACATGAGTTTACCAGCACGATAGCAGAGGAGAGTAATGGATTATTTATCATGAAACGGAATGAAATCGATTTGGCATGGATCAATAATGAAAATGATGAAAAAGTCACTACGGCCATCGCCGCCGTGGCTGAGCGAGCGTCATGCGCGCGCGTGGCATCAGGCCATTCATACTCCATCTCCCACGCCCGCGCTTCACGCAATGCGCCGCGCTGGCGTTGAGAAGTATGAATAGCGTCTTACGCATCGTCTCGCCGGTGCCAGTACAAACTAGGCCTCTAAAAGTTACGAATAAAGCAAGCTTTTACTTGATTGCCTTACATAAATCAACGTCAAAAGCGATTCCGCCTTGCCTATTAAGAATTGATATTAAAACGTGGATTTCTTCACAAGAAAATGTTTAGCTTGGATTTGTTTAATGTTGCCGAACCGCGTTGTGGTCTTTGGAAAAAAGCTTGATGTGCCAGAATGAACTTTTTGATTAGCCACAATCGGCCAAAGCTTGTCCTCTATTCCGGAGTAAACTTTATTTCCACCAATCGCGTGCGTAATTTTGTGCGTATCGTAAACGTATTCCAAGCAACAAAGAGAGAGAGGAGGGGATGGGGAATTCCGTGTTCCGGTCCAATCACGCGCGTCGCACCTCCCGCGTCCGTCCATCCTCATCCGCGCCGCTCAATCCCTGTTTCCCCGCCTCTCTCTCAAGCGGTTGGAATACATTACGAAGACCTCACCCGCGCAGTAAGTGTTTTGATCGAATAAAGTGCGGACTTCTGGTATTTTTCCGGTGATAGCTGATATTATTGATTTTACTGTTTTCATATGTTAATCTAGAGTTATTTTACGTGAGAGCTATGGTCTTATTTCGTTCTATTGTACTTTCACCATTTTTTTTCATTACTAGTGACCCTTCGGGTCCCTAGCCCGGGGCAGCCACTTCGACTTGAAGGCTGCAAACCTTCTGCTTTAGCGTCGAATTCACTAAGGTGTATCAACAGCGCAGCGTGTGCGCGTATGCTGCTACTCAACTATCCCACACTCACACTGTCTGTATCCCAGGCTACACATACGCACGCGAAGGAACAATAAATTTCACTTCCTAATGTAGGGTAAAAAGCTCCTAAACATGCTTGTGAAAGCAACGTGAATTGACCAGTACGTTTACAAACCATGGGGCCAGCACCGTTCCAAATGACCGAATACCACGATGGCAGTAGTATAGCTGGTCCTCTTTGAAAACGGTCATAAGCAAGCAACAAACATGACGTCAAAAAGCCTTTTAACCGCTTAGTGTTTTCAATTCTCCAATCATGCTGCGCTCATAGGTGGCGACACGCAAAATCAGTACGTATCATTTGCATCCTCGCAGCGAGCAGGCTTCGTCGGCCACCCCATCTAATATCTGCGTTTGGCTTTGCTAAACGATGGGTCGGCTATACCGGCCACACTCCATTCACCACGCGTAGTATTCGTTCGGCTTAGCCGAATGATGGGCCGGCTTCTGCCGAACCAATTCCAATCACCACGCGTAGTATTCTTGTTCGGTCTTAGTTGAACAATGGGCCGGCTTCTGCCGACCCATCTCCTCTCCATTCAACACGCGTAGTATCCGTTTGGCCTGCCAAACAAATGGGCCGCCAAATAAATGGGTTGGCTTCGCCGAACCCACCTCCATTCACCACGCGTAGTATTCATTCGGCTCCGCCGAATCGACATGGCCGGCTTCGCCGGCCACCCTTCTTCGTGTAGTATTCGTTCGGCTTGGTCTGAACGATAGGCCGGCTCCGCCGACCCACCTCCATTCGCCACGCGTAGTATTCGTTCGGCTTTGCCGAACGATGGGCCCGCTTCGCCGACCCACCTCCAATCACCCAAGCTGTAAAAGTATTCATCAGGGCTCCGCCAAACGATGGGCCGGCTACGCCGACCCACCTCCAATCACCACGCGTAGTATCTGCTCGGCTTCGCCGACCCACCTCCATTCACCACGCGTAGAACTATCCATTCGGCCTCGGTCTGCCGAATACCGCCGGCTTCACCGGCCACCCTCCGTGTAGTATTCGTTCGGTTGCGCTGAACGGTGGGCCGGCTTGGCCGACCCACCTCCATTCACCACGCGTAGTATCTCGTGCTCGGCTTCGCCGACCCACCTCCATTCAACATCGCGTAGTATCTGTTCGGCTTTGTTGAACGATGGGCCCGCTTCTGGCCGACCCACCTCCAATCACCAAGCTGTAGTATTCATTCGGCTCCGCCGAACGATTGAAGCCGGCTTCCGCCGGCCACCCTTCGTGTAGTATCTCGTTCGGCTTGGCCGAACGATAGGCCGGCTCCGCCGACTCCACCTCCATTCACCACGCGTAGTATCTGTTCGGCTTCGTTGAACGATTGCCGGCTTCGCCTGACCCACCTCCAATCACCAAGCGTAGTATCCATTCGGCTCTGCCAACGATGGGCATGGCTTCGCCGACCCACCTCCAATCAATATCACGCGTAGTATCCTGTTTGCCCGGCTTCGCCGACCCACCTCCATTCACCACGCGTAGTATTCGTTCGGTTTAGCCGAATATGGATGGGCCGGCTTCGCCAAACCACCTCCAATCACCACGCGTAGTATTCTTTCGGCTTAGCCGTTGAACGATGGGCTGGCTTCTGCCGACCCACCTCCTCCATTCAACACGCGTAGTATTCGTTTGGCCTCGCCGAAACAATGGGCGAAGCGTTTCTGCCGAACCCACCTCCATTCACCACGCGTAGTATCTCATTCGGCTCCGCTGAACGATGGTGCCGGCTTCTGCCGGCCAACCCTTTCGTGTAGTATTCTGTTCGGCTGGTTTGAACGTAAACGACAGGCCTGGCTCCGCCGACCCACCTCCATTCACCACGCGTAGTATTCGTCTGGTTCGGTTTTGCTACAAACGATGCGGGGCCCGCTTCTGCCGACCCACCTCCAATCACCAAGCGTAGTATTCATCAGGTTCGCTACAACGATGGGCACGGCTACGCCGACCCACCTCCAATCACCACGCGTAGTATCTGCTCGGCTTCTGCCATGACCCACCTCCATTCAACACCACGCGTAGTATTCATTCGGCTCTGCCGAACAATGGGCGCGGCTTCACCGGCCACCTCCGTGTAGTATTCGTTCGGCTTCGCCGAACGATGGGCCGGCTTGGCCGACCCACCTCCATTCACCACGCGTAGTATTCATTCGGCTCTGCCGAATCATGGCCGGCTTCACCGGCCAGCCCTATCACCACGTGTAGTATCTCGTTCGGCTTCGCCGAACGATGGGCCGGCTTGGCCGACCCCACTCTCCATTCACCACGCGTAGTATCTGTTCCCGGCTTCGCCGACCCACCTCCATTCAACGCGTAGTATTCGTTCGGTTTTTTGCTAAACGATGGGCCCGCTTCGCCGACCCAACCTCTCCAATCACCAAGCGTAGTATTCAACATTCGGCTCTGCCGAACGATGGCCGGCTTTGCCGGCCACCCTTCTTCGTGTAGTATTCGTTCGGCTTCTGGCCGAACGATAGGCTGGCTCCGCCGACCCACCTCCATTCACCACGCGTAGTATTCGTTCGGCTTTGCCGAACGATGGCCCGCCTAGCCGACCCACCTCCAATCACCAAGCGTAGTATTAATCAGGTTCGGTTGAACGACAAGCGCTAGCTACGCCGACTCCACCTTCCAATCACCACGCGTAGTATCTGCCCGGCTTCGCCGACCCACCTCCCATTCACCACGCGTAGTATCTATTCGGCTCTGCTGAACAATGGGTCAGCGCTTTCAACCGGCCACCTCTCCGTGTAGTATCTGTTCGGCTTCGCCGAACGATAGGCCGGCTTCTGGCCAACCCACCTCCATTCACCACGCGTAAAGTATTCGTTCGACTTCGCCGAACGACATAGAGCTGGCCCGCCGGCCCACCTCCATTCAACACCACTCCGTAGTATCTCCGTTCGGTTTCGCCGAACGATTGCGGCCGGCATTTCGCCGACCCACCTCCACCACCAAGCGTAGTATATCCATTCGGTTCGCTAAACGATACTCGGCTTCGCTGACCCACCTCCAATCAATATCACGCGTAGTATCTGTTCGTCTCCGGCTTCGCCGACCCACCTCTCCATTCAACCACGCGTCGTAGTATTCGTTCGGCTTAGCCGAACGATGGCCATGGCTTCGCCTGAACCACCTCCAATCACCACGCTGCAGTACTTTCTTTCGGCTTAGCTGAACGATGGGCCGGCTTCGCCGACCGCACCTTCTCCATTCATTCAACACGCGTAGTATCTGTTTGGTCTACAAACAAATGCCGGCTTCTGCCGAACCCACCCTCCATTCAATACCACGCGTAGTATTCATTCCGGCCTCGCCGAACGATGGCTGGCTTCGCCGGCCACCCTTCAGGGTAGTATCCGTTCTGGCTTGCTGAACGATAGGCGCGGTCTCCGCCGACCCACCTCCATTCACCACGCGTAGTATCTGTTCGGTTTTGCCGAACGATCGTGGCCGGGCTTTTTGCCGAACGATAACAATGACGACCCACCCTCCATTCACTGTTGTAGTATCTGTTCGGCCTTCGCCGAACGATAGGCTGACTTCGCCGACCCAATTCTCCAATCCCCAAGCGTAGTATCCATTCGGTTCGCCAAACGACGGCAAGCTTCGCCACGACCCACCTCCAATCATCATCACGCGCGTAGTATCTCGTTCGGCTTTGGCTGCCGACCCACCTCCATTCACCACGCGTAGTATTCATTCGGCTCTGCTGAACGATGCGCTGGCTTCGCCTGCTGACCCACCTCCAATCACCACGTGTAGTATCTCGTTTGGCTCTGCCAAACGATGGGCCAAATGACTTCGCCTGCTACTCTCCGCATAGTATCTGTTCGGCTTCGATCGCACTCGATGGGCCCGTGGCTTCGTCGACCCACCTCCATTCAGCACGCGCGTAGTATTCGTTCGGCTTCGCCGAACGATGGGCAAGCGGCTTCGCCGACCCACCTCCAATCACCAAGCGTAGTATCCATTCGGCTTCGTTGAAACGATGGCGCTGCGCCTGCCGACCCACCTCCAATCACCACGCGTATTCCGTATTCGCTATTGGCTTCGTTGAACGATGGGCCGCCTTCGTCGACCCACCTCCATTCACCACGCGTAGTAATTCATTCGGCCTCTGCCGAACGATGGGCACGGCTTCGCCGGCCACCCTCCGTAGTACTCGTTCGGCTTCCCTGCTGAACGCATGGGCTGTGCTGTCGCCGACCCACCTTCATTCACTCACGCGCAGTATTCACCATTCTCGCTTGAACGATGGGCCGGCTTCGCCGCTTCACCCACCTCCAATCACCACGTGCAGTAGTATCTGTTCGGCTTCGTTGCTGAACGATGGGCGGCTTCGCCGGACCCACCTCCAATCACACCACGCGTAGTATTCATTCGGCCCTGCCAGCGAACGATGGGCCCGCTTCGCCGACCCACCTCCAATCACCAAAGGTAGGATATCTGTTTGGTCTCCGCCAACGATAAGCCGGCTTCGCCGACCCACCTCCAATCATCACGTGTAGTACTCGTTCGGCTTCGCCGAATTAGATAAAGCGGCTTCCGCCGACCCACCCTCCAATCACCAAGCGTAGTATTCGCTGTCCGGCTTCGCCGAACGATGGGCCCGCTTCTGCCGACCCACCTCCAATCACCAAGCTGTAGTATCTGTTTGGCTCCGCCAACGATAAGCCGGCTTCAGCCTACCCACCTCCAATTCACCACGCATAGTATTCTGTTCGGCCTTTCGCCGAACGATAAGCGGTAGCTGGCCTGCGCCGACCCACCTCCAATCACCACACGCGGTAGGTCTGCCCTGGCTTCGCCGTATTATTGGCGGGCCGTGGCTTCTGGCAGACCCACTCCATTCACCACGCGTAGTGATCTCGTTCGGCTTCGCCGAACGATGCGGCCGGCTTCGGTCGACCCACCTCCAATCACCACGCGTAGTATCTGTATCGTGCTCGGCTTTGCGCCGACCCACCTCCAATCACCACGCGTAATATTCATTCGGCTCCGCCTGAACGATTACGGGCTGGCTTCGCCGACTCCAACCTCCATTCAACACCACGCGTGTAGTATTCCCGTTCGGCTTTGCTGAACGATGGGCCCAAGCTTCGCCGACCCACCCTCCAATCACCAAGCGTAGTATCTAATCAGGCTTCGCCAACGACATGGGCCGGCTTGGCCGACCCACCTCCAATCACCACGCGTAGTATCTGTTTTCGTCGGCTTCGCCGACCCACCTCCATTCACCACGCGTACGTATCTCATTCGGCTCTGTTGAACAATGGCCGGCTTCACCGGCTCCGCACCCTCCGTAGTATCTGTTCGGCTTCGCCGAACGATAGGCCGGTTTGGCCAACTCCACCTCCATTCAATACCACGCGTAGTATTCGTTCGGCTTCTGCCGAACGATGTGTCGGCCCGCCGGCCCACCTCCATTCACCACCCGTAGTATCCGTTCGGTCTTTGCCGAATCCGATGGCATCGGTCATTCGCCGACCCACCGGTCCACCAACACCAAGCGTAGTATCCATTCGGCTCCGCCGAAACGGATTAAGCGCTTCGCCGACCCACCTCCAATCATCACGCGTAGTATCTGTTTCGGCTATTTCTTCGCCGACCCACCTCCATTCACCACGCGTAGTATTCGTTCGGCTTAGCCGAACGATGGGCCGGCTTCGCCGAACCACTCGTCCAATCACCACGCGTAGTATTCTTTCTTTCGGCTTAGTTGAACGATGCAAGCGGCTTCGCCGAACCACCTTCCCTCCATTCAACACGCGTAGTATTCGTTTGGCCTGCCAAACAATGGGCCGGCTTCGCCGAACCCACCCTCCATTCAACACCACGCGTAGTATTCATTCGGCCGTCCGCCGAACGACGGCCGGCTTCGCCGGCCACCCTTCGTGTAGTATTCGTTCGGCTTGCCGAACGATATAGGCGCGGCTCCGCCGACCCACTCCATTCACCACGCGTAGTATTCGTTCGGCTTTGGCCGAACGATGGGCCCGCTTCGCCGACCCACTCCAATCTCCAACGTCAAGCGTAGTATTCATCAGGCTTCGCCGAAATCGATGGCCGGCTTGGCCGACCCACCTCCATTCACCACGCGTAGTATTCCATGCCTCGGCTTTCGCCGGACCCACCTCCATTCACCACGCGTAGTATTCTGTTCGGCTTTGCTTTCGAACGATGGGCCCGCCTTCGCCGACCCACCCTCCAATCACAAAGCGTAGTATTCATCAGGCTCCTAGCCAAACGACATTTCTGCCGGCTACGCCCGACCCACCTCCAATCACCACGCGGTAGTATTCTAGCTCGGCTTCGCCGACCCACCTCCATTCACCACGCGTAGTATTCATCTCGGCTCTGTTGAACGATGGCAAGCCGGCTCCGCCGGCCACCCTCCGTAGTATCTGTTCGGCTTCGGGCCGAACGATAGGCCGGCTTGGCCAACCCACCTCCATTCACCACGCGTAGTATTCGTTCGGCTTCGCCGAACGATAGGCCTGGTCTTCCGCCGGCTCCACCTCCATTCGCCACGCGTAGTAATCCGTTCGGCTTCGCCGAACGACTGGCGGGCTTCGCCGACCCACCTCCAATCACCAAGCGTAGTATCCATTCGGCTTCTGGCTCCAGAACGATGCAAGGGCTTCGCCGACCCACCTCCAATCATCACGCGTAGTATTCTGCTCGGCTTCGCCGACCCACTTCCATCTCACCACGCGTAGTATTCATTCGGCTCTCGCTGCTGAACGATGGGCTGGCTTCGCCGACCCACCTCCAATCACCACGCGTAGTATCTGTTCTGGCTTCGCCGACCCACCTCCATTCACCACGCGTAGTATTCATTCGGCTCTGCTGAACAAATGGGCCGGTTTCACCGGCCACCCTCTCCGTGTAGTATCTGTTTCGGCTTCGCCGAACGATGGGCCGGCTTGGCCGACCGCACCTCCATCTCACCACGCGTAGTATCTGCTCGGCCGCCGACCCACCTCCATTCACCACGCGTAGTATTCGTTCGGTTTTTGCCGAACGATGGGCCCGCTTCGCCGACCACTCAACAATCACCAAGCGTAGTATTCGCATCAGGTTCGCCACAACGATGGCAAGCGGCTACGCCGACCCACCTCCAATCACCACGCGTAGTATCTGCTCGGCTTCGCCGACCCACCTCCATTCACCACGCGTAGTATTCATTCGGCTCTGCCGAACAAATGGGCTGGCTTCGCCGGCTTTCACCCTCCGTGTAGATTTTCGTTCGGCTTCGCCGAACGATGGGCCAGGCTTCGAATGACCCACCACCTCCATTCACCAAGCGTAGTATTCGTTCGGCTTCTGCCGAACGATAGGCTGACTTTCGCCGACCCACCTCCAATCCTCAAAGCCGTAGTATCCATTCGGTCTCTCGCCAGAACGATGGGCGGCTTCTGCCGACCCACCTTCTAATCATCACGCGTAGTATCTGTTCGGCTTTGCCGACCCACCTCCATTCACCACGCTGTAGTATCTATTCGGCTAGCTTTCCTGCTGAACGATTAAGCGAAGCTTCGCCGACCCACCCTCCAATCAACCACGCAGTAGTATTCCTGTTTGGCTCCGCCAAACTGATGGGCCGACTTCGCCCTGCTACTCTCCGCATATAGCATTCGTTCCTGGCCTCGACGCGTATCATGGGCCGGCTTCGCCCGGCCAGACCCACCTCCATTCAGCACGCGTAGTATCTGTTCGGCTTCGCCGAACGCATTTTTGCCGCGGCTTCGGCTGACCCACCTCCAATCACCAAGCGTAGTATCCATTCGGCTTCGCTGAACGATGGGCCGGTCTCCGCCAGACCCACCTCCAATCACCACGCGTAGTATTCGTTTGGCTTCGCTGAAACGCCGATGGGCCGCCTTCGTCGACCCACCTCCATTCACCACGCGTAGTATTCCATTCTGGCTCTGCTGAACGATGGCGCTGGCTTCGCGCGGCCACCTCCGTGTAGTACTCGTTCGGCTTCTGCCGAACGATGGGCCGGCTTCGCCGTAACCCACCTTCATTCACCACGCGCAGTATTCACTGGCTCCGCCGAACGCATGGGTCGGCTTCGCCCTCACCCACCTCCAATCACCACGCATAGTATTCTGTTCTGGCTTTCGCCGAATGATGGGCTGGCTTCGCCAGACTCCACCTCCAATCACCACGCGTAGTATTCGTTCTGGCTTTCAGCTGAACGATGGGCCCGCTTCGCCGACCCACCTCCAATCACCAAGTAGTATTCGTTTGGCTCCGCCAAATGGATAAGCGACTGGCTTCGCCGACCCACCTCCTAAATCATCACGCGTAGTACTGCCCGGCTTCGCCGAACGATAGGCGGCTTCGCCGACCCACCTCCAACGGTCACCAAGCGTAGTATTCGTTCGGCTTTCGCCGAACGATGGGCCCGCTTCGCCGGACCCACCTCCAATCACCAAGTTGGTTAGTATTCCGTTTCGGCTCCGCCAAACGATGTCGGCTTCCGCCGACCCACCTCCAATCACCACGCATAGTATCTCGTTCGGTTTCGCTGAACGATGGGCCGGCTTCGCCGACTCCACCTCCAATCACCACGCGTAGTGGAGCCTGCTGTTCGGCTTCGATCGTATTATGGGCCGGGCTTCGCGACCCACCTCCATTCACCACGCGTGTAGTATTCGTTCGGCTTCGCCGAACGATGGGCCAGGCTTCTGTCGACCCACCTCTGAATCACCACGCGTAGTATCTGCTTTCCGGCTTCGCCGACCCACCTCCAATCACCAGCGCGTAATATTCATTCGGCTCCTGCCGAACGACGGGCGGCGCTTCGCCGACCCACCTCCAATCACCACGCGTAGTATCTGTTCGGCTTCGCCGAACGCAGATGGGCCGGCTTCGCAGGCCACCCTCCAATCACCACGCGTAGCACTCATTCGGCTCTGCCGAACGAAGGGCAAACCGGCTTCGCCGGCCACCCTCCGTGTAGTATCTGTTCGGCTTTGCCGAACCACGAGCGGCTTCGCCGACTTCCCTCCAATCACCACGCGTAGGCCGACCCACCTCCAATCACCAAGCGTAGTATTCGTTTGGCTCCGCCAAACGATGGGGCCGGCCTTCACCGACCCACCTCCAATCATCACGCGTAGTATCTGCTCCGGCTTCCCTCAAGCCGACCAACCTCACTTCACCACTCGTAGTGATCTATTCGGTCTCCGCCGAACGCAGATGGGCCGGCTTCGCAGGCCACCCTCCTAACTCACCACTGTAGCATTCGTTTGGTCTCCGCCAAACTGATGGGCCGACTTCTGCCTCGCTACCCTCCTCTGTATAGTATCTCTTTCGGCTTCGACGTATCATGGGCCGGCTTTCAGCGACCCACTCTTCCGATCTCAACCACGCGTGTAGTATTAGTTCGGCTTCGCTGAACGATGGGCCGGCTTCGTCGACCCACCTCCAATCACCACGCGTAGTGATCGTTGCTCGGCTCAGCTCGACCCACCTCCAATCGTAACCACGCGTAATATTCATTCGGTCTGCCGAACGAATAAGCCGGCTTTTCGCCGACCCACCTCCAATCAACTACATGTAGTATTCTGTTCGGCTTCGCCGTTTAATAAATGGGCCGGCTTCGCCGACCCAACCTTCATTCACCACGCGCAGTATCCATTCGGCCT